>CM062814.1:339178132-339763748 GCA_031772625.1 Pinus tabuliformis | reverse complement strand
GTGCTAGAGGGCTAGATGTAGAGCCACAGAGCCCGTGAGCCAGAGGGTCAGTCGAAGAGCTGAAGGGCCACAAGGGAATGATTCATCATGAGGAGAGACAGAGGAACGGCTGGGGTGTTATAGACTTTTTGTGCCTTATAGCTCCAAGCATGAAATGTCCATAAACTAAAAAGGCTCCTAAGTCCTTAAAAAGTGTTGTTACAACTCCTAAAGGAACAAGGTCAACAAATTACAGCTTCTCCCAGAAGTTCTCCTCACAGAAACTACTCAAAATTGGTCAAAACTGGATCAGCGCACCTTGTACACATGGGAATTGCATTTCAGTGCACCTTGTACACACGAGAAGTGCATTGATCAGTGGATCAGTGCACCTAAATACACTGTGAGGGTGCGCTGATTGGGAAAACACAAGTGGCGGAGACAGTTTGCGAGGTGGATGATCATGGAATCTTATAGAAACTTCTCATGGGACACTTGCCTCTCAAAATCGCCCAAGGATGAGTAAGAGATCAATGAGATGTCCAAGTGGCATCAAGAACTATCAAAGAGAAGACACTAATCAAAAACCCAGAGCTGACTCACACCTCTACAAATATCTATATATAGATCTCTCATCCCAGAGATCCGGAGGTTGGAGGCTGGAATTTTGTTATTGCAAAGAATTGTTGTTGGTTTGAGACTGGAATCATTGGGTGCTTAATGCTTTGAAGGGAGGTGAAGATAGGAATTTCATTTGCTGGGAAGGAGATGCTGGATTGGAACTCTCTTGGTTGTATCTCCTCCTGAACCTTGTTATTCATCAATAAAGCTATCTTCGTTTCTCCTATATACTTATGTATCTTTGATGTATGATTGCATTAGTATGTTTAGTTTATTTCTAATCCTGAACTAGTTATGAATATGAATCTATGTCTTTGTGTAGTGTTCTCTTCTTGTGATCTTGCAGGGACCTGTTGAAGCTGGCGAGCGAGAAGGCAAGTAGCTGGGAACTCTCAAAGAGAAGAGAAACCGGATCGAGGGACAAACAGAAGACACCATTAGTCCATCATCATCTCTCTCATTCTTAATTCATAAAGGAAGAATACTAGAATAGTTGTTTTCTGTTTGTTGCTAAGGCACTGTCACACCTTAGGTGGATAGGATCGTCCTGCATAGGCATTTTTCCCCACAACAAATTGGCGACTCCACTGGGGAGATCTGTTTAGTCATTTTATTTGTGTCTCTATCATTTTTTGTTTCATAGACTCAACAACAACAATCGAACTGCATCTGCTATTCTCAGATGCAAAGTAGACAGCTGCTACTTTGATCCAATCGCTGGATTTGTCTATGATCTGAGCAATGGACTCACAAATGATTTGATGATCCTTTGTGATAGATCTTAGTCCTCCCTCAAAGCATCCCTTTGATTGTACCTTGCTTGTTTCTTTTATTTGGCCTGAAACCGTAGATTAATCAGCAAACTGTGACCCAGAACCCAGTGAGGAACTCTCGTTTCTCCTTCAGCGCAGACTCTGTGAAGAGGTTCTGCATTTCAACGCAGGTCCCGTGAAGGCTACCTGCGCTGAATGTCAAAACCTCTGTGTTGAGGGTGCGTTGATCCAGTTAGACCTTGTGCAGCTGGGGTTCTCTGCTCTGTTTTGCCTTGTTTTGATCTCTGATTTCTGCAGCCTGTAACCAGCATAGGTACCTGTCTGATAACTCCTTTTCTCTGCTTAAATTCCACCTCCTTTTGTACAAAAAGACTGTGAGTGTTTTTATGTGTTTGTGGCGTCATTTACAGTTTTCCTTTGCAAGAGTGAAATAATCATCCTGTAGCCCTTGATTCAGATCTGTTGATTGTGATCTTAGGAGAGAGTTCATTGGCTGTTTACAGTTGATTATACATTTACTTTTGCTTTTGGTTTGAGTTTGTCTCTTTTAAGTGTCGAAACAAGTGTTCATTTCGAAAGTCGTAAAGTGTTGTATTCTCTTCTACCCTTTCTGATTTCGAAAAACTAAACTTGTTTGTATTTGTCATTTAAAAGCAAATTCAAAGTTGTACAAAAAGCTTTCTTTTTAGGCATCAATATTAAGAAAGCGGAAAAAAAACACCTGCATTGTGCATTTGCATCTTGATAGTTTGCATGCTTGATTTAGGAAAAGTGCATTAGAGTGTGCTGATTGCTCTTTGAGAAAAGATGGTGTCTTTCTTTTCCCTTTGTAGCTAGGATTTTCATTGTTGAAAAGATATAAAAGCTTGCTTATCATCTTTAGACTGCATTTAGGAATTGTATCATACATCTCGTGGTGATCCAAAAAGGCAAACTTCTAAAAAGATCAACCTAAAATAAATTGAATGAACTTAACAACGCTTTGTAACTTAACGCACAACATAGAGGTCTAGGCTAGAGACGTGTTCCGACATCGTAAAGCCTGGTGACTATCGATCTCACTGATGGTGGGTGATTTCCTCCTGAGGGACGATAGTGCCAGTATGGATTGTGCTCCCACGTACCGTCGAGTATATATTGGGAGACCCCTATAGGCATAAAACCTTAATCCTTAGGAAGTCGTGTCGGCTGCCCTACTGATCGCAATGCACTGAACACAACATTCAGAAGATTGACCGCCCGTACCTTAAAAAGTATTCTGCGGTTTTGCGAAAAGTTTGGCACACCCTCTACCTAGAACTCCATAGCAGTTCCTTTTGGCTTTTTTAGACTCTATAACGGAAAAAGTCCATCCGAGCATTTGTCACTTCGGGCTCGTTAAAACATCGAAGGAGACTAGAGTCATCTTTAGTTTTTTCTCGACTCTTTAAAATTGAAAAAGCAAGTTGTGTCTAAAGCGTCGTTAAAATTTATTTTAAACGGAATAATCATCACCTTTCCCTCATTGATCTTCGAAGTTAGTCTACCTTCATCACAAAGTTCTTGTAGAATCGCTAGGAAATCTTTTGGATAGACTAAATATGTCTGAACAACCATCGACATCCAGGACTGTGTCATCCGACACAGCAGCGGCAGAGCCTCCTGCTGCTACTCCAACGATGTTCGCTGGTATACCATCTGTCCCTGCAAATTGTCAACAACAAGCTGGAGTCCAATCGGAGACTGTTTCGACGACATGGTTAGTTCCTATTTCTTCATCCGGATTATCATCTGGTATTTCTTATGTTGAAACTCAACAAATTGATCCAATGTGTCTTCAAAGGCCAATCTACCCTTTAAGTACTGGATTGCCACCATATGGAGGGCAGTATGCCTTTTCATTGTTCCCCCCCGGAGAACAACCATATGGGAGTTTACAACAAAGTTCAGGTCAAATTGGAATTACATCCAGTGGATGGGTACTGATACTGCCTCAGCAACCAAGGGTTGCATATTCAATGCAACCAGTCCACCCTATGTCGAATGCTGCCACTATACCTTGTATGGTGATTGCATCGTAAGTACAAGCGCTACCTGTTGTATGTCAACCCCAAGTTTCTCAGGTTGCCATACAACAGCCTCTTGTCTCGACAACTCAATCACAACCTCCGGTTAGTGCCCCCTTATCTGGAGCGACTCAGGCTCAAACAAGTACTATGACTCCTCATCTTGGTCAATCATCCAGTATTGGACAACAAAAAATGGTCCAACAACCATAGTTGGTTCAAACTCATCAACCCCCATTCCAGCAATCATATCGAGGACCTGAGCAACAAGTCTTTGTAAGTAATGGGCAATCGCATTTAAAAAGCGGTTACCAACAACCATATTATAATGGTTATGCCCATCAACCTTGTCAAAGTTGCCAGCATCAAATACATTATGCTGGTATGCAAAGACCCACTGCTCAGGCGATTCCATCTTATCCTGGGTATGCTTCGCCTAACCTGAATCAACAGTTGCCCTTTGTAGCAACTCTAGAATTACCAGATCTAAACCGGCTTACGAATGATCCAATTGCTTATGCCCCTTGGTGGCCAGTGATTCCGCATAAACTTCCGTCAGATATTCCTAAATTTAATGGAAATCCGGGTGAATATCTGTCGAATCATGTGATGACCTTTCATCTGTGGTGTTCATCAAACACCCTAAATGATGATTCGATTAGGCTTCGCCTTTTTCAGAGGACGTTAACTAGTCCGGCAGCAAACTGGTATATCAAATTTCTTAGAGCGTCATTCGACAACTTCAGTACCCTAGCCACAACCTTTTTAACCCATTTTCAGTTACCGATAAGGTACGAAACGGGAACCGAACTTCTTACCAACTTCAAACAGACAACGGCCACTCACATATCTGATCATATACATGAGTGGCGACGTCGTCGTAGGATGGTAAAAACGTACGTTCCCGATCAGCTATTAGCTGAATGGTTTATCAAGTCATTACTTCCTGCCATCACGGAAGATGTGGCAAAGGGGGGAGTCGTAACGGAAGAGCAAGTTATCGCTCGTGCGCAATATCTGGACTTGGTCTATACTCAGTCTGGCACGCTCTACGACAAAATACCTGACGCCCCTAGACCGGAATTCTCAATTCCTCCTCCTCCTAAATCAAACAATGACTCTCATGCCGGTGATGGTGTGATTGGAACGACAAACGCGAAATCGACAAAGGCCACATCCAAGAAGGCTCGTAAGATTTCAGATCAAAATGCAAATGAGGAACTTCTTGCCTCGGAAGTAAATGTTGTGTCGATCGACAAGGGCAAACAACTGAAGCAACCAGGGGGCAAGAAGAAAAAGAAAGGAAGAAAAAGGAAACCCCCTGCGGGGTGTCATATATGCGATGAGGATCATTGGACGAGAGATTGTCCACATATAGCTGAAGTTAAGAAACTCTTTAAGAGTTCAAAAACCTCAGCAGTATTGACTGATCCGTTTCCAAGCCCGGAACCAAACTGGTTGCTAATCAAAATGCTTCCCGATCCCAAGTGCTTATGTTGTCTATCTCAAAGCAGCAAAATGATGCTTTGGCAAGGAATAAAGATTACGAGAATCCACAGGTGTCGAATAACAAGACTAATGAACAACCTAGTAGTTCGACAACAACTTTGACCAAAGTTGTGCCACCCATCATTCCTGAACAAATGATAAAGTCGCCAAAGGGAGTAGTGCACAAATCGACAGTTAATCCTCGTGCAAAAATAGCACAGAATTATAATATAATAGAGGACCTGGCCCAATCGCCGTCCACTATGTCAACACTTGAGGTACCGCAAAATTACCTCTCCCAAGAGCAAGCTTTATTATCAGCAATAGGTGGGGTTGACCCAATGGATTCCAATCTTGTATCCTTTGACCACAAAGGGTACGATCCTCAGTTACCAGCTCAATTAGCTTTCCTTGTTCAAGTGAAAGCCCTCAACAAAACTGTTCACCGAACGATTATTGATGAGGGGGCATCTACATGTATTATGTCGATGAGTTGCTGGAAAACTTTAGGATCTCCAACCTTGTCACGATCTGCGACAACATGAAAACCATTCGACGGAAGGACATACACCCCGTACGGTATCCTAAATAACTTGAAAGTTGAACTAGGGGGCAAAACAATAGAAATAGATGCTGAAGTCATCAATGGGAATCTTGATTACAACATCCTACTGGGACAACCATGGATATATGCCATGGCAGCTGTTGTGTCGACCTATTTTAGAAATATTGCATTTCCCTTTCCAGGAGGAATTACAATCGTCGACCAACAAACATTTCTCCCCAATGGTTCTCAAGTTACTGGAAGCATTCCAATGATCCATGGAAGCAATCATTCGCTCCAAAATATCGGAGTAGGTCTCCTAAAAGACCCTGCCTTAATGGGTACTTTTTCCCTACCGCCTCCGAGTAATCTGGCGGAAGTGGCCACAGTGGAATATGAAACCTTCTATATCTAATGGATTTGGACTCCGAGGACGGTTCTTATCTCGTGTCAACCTCGTTAAAAAATGAAACAAGGAGTCATGAGGATAGTTCTTTTACTATGTCAACCTCATTAAAAAATGAAACAAATCCCCTTTTCAAATCTCAAAGGTAAACCTTCATTCCAACCACCGAGTTGAATGCAATGAAGCTTGGGGGGCATGCACCTCGATTTGCGTTATTATGCTGGGGGCATGCAAACTTAACATCGAGCCGTTTTAGCACATAGTTCATGCTCGTTAAAAAATAAACATAAGATCGAGCAAGTGTTTCAATCCGCGTTTAAGCTCGTTAAAAAATGAACTACCCGGTAAATAACCACTACAAACGTAAATTATCAGCCATTAAAGCCTTGGTCGTGTTTGCACCATCACCTCCACTTTTCCATTGGCCGATCATTCACCTCCATTTGATCATTTACCCATTTTGAGGAACAACTACGAAGAGTGATTTCACTAGCCATCCTTGTGACACTGCCGTGATTGGAAAATTCCAAGCCTTACCTGGAATCAGCTGCTAACCCGCCTATCACTTGTTCCTCAAAAGACGAGTCTCTTTAAGCTCTTTTCATCTGACTCGTAAAATATGAAAAGATTGCCGAGTTTTGACCTTCCAGCTCGTTAAAGCGACCGGAAGTGCTATCCCTCCTCTAGATTTTAATCTTTTTGGACCTAAGGGATTATTGCACAAAAAGGTCAAGCGCTTGTTTTGTTTGGCTCGTTAAAACTATCGAAAATCCATCCCTTCTGTATTGTTTTATACTTTTTCGGACTTAAGGGATTAGATGACGAAAAAGGAACTTTGGAGTTATCTTTACGTACCTTTTCAGACTCTCTAAAAATGAAAAGGACCGAGTTATCTTTTTCGTTAGACTCGTTAAAAAACATTAATAGCGACAAACTTGTCTTTAGACGAGAACGAGTTTCACTATCGCTAGGCTCGTTAAAACATAGCGATGGGTTTGCCCGAAGGGAAAATTATAGAACAAGCATATGCTATCCTCCTCAAGCTTGACAAAAATAAAGAGGTACTAGTCAGCAATGACTGGGGAAAAATTGGGAAGAAACTCAAAGAACTTTTATTGGTAGCAAGTCGCTCTTGAACATGACACTTCCACTCCGTGCCTGAGTCGGGTTGGGTTGTTTCATTCACCGGTCACATCGCCATGGTCTCACCATACCATCCACCTTTGGGGTAAATGCTACCAATCCATCACATAAGTGTCACCGATATGTTCAAGAGAAGTCATCTAGAGAAGTCAACTGTGTCCCATCCACTACCATACATTATCCTTCATTCTTTCATGACCGCCACCCTGAACCATATATCATCAGATCGTTTTCACCTCCATCAAAATCATTTGCTTCGTTTCGTGTCACTGATGTGGGATACATTAAGGCCCTCCTTTGATGGATCACTTCTTGTCGACATCCGCTCATTATCCAAGAAGTTGATCTAGGAACACCCCCTTCAGTAATTTGAAGCTTGCATGCCTCAATGGCAAGTTTCTCACTTCCGGCGACAGGTATACATCAATGACCTTCGACCGAAAGATTTTGCGTGGTGTTCGACGCCAAGTCCTTTATTCACACCACGTGAATTGTATTGCTATACCTTCAGGGTCATTGTCATTATCGGTGATTCCTCTCGCGCTTGTTAACAGTTTGCAACATTGACTGGTAATCAAGCGATGTCTTTCCATGTTCGACTTCAGAACATTTCTCACATGGATCGACTTGTACTTAGAGTGAAGATCGACGAGATTGAAGACCCCGGATCTAGTTTCATCCATCCGGGCTGCGATATATATTCAGGAAAAATAAAGACTTTGACATGTACAGCATTACAGCAGATAATCATCCTACCAAAAGGATGATGATTTCATCAAAATCATCATTCTACCATCAGACGATTGTCTGTTCTATTTACAGAAAAATTAATTTATAAAGCTGAGCATGGGAATGCCCGCCTCAGCTAGATCATGAAAGCAGTATGAAAAATAATGTATGGTATTGTATCTTATTACAGGTCTCCTCCCAGCATTGAAAGAACTTCGGATCCTCCTAATAAAGCATTTCACCCGATAAACGGCCTCATACTTTAGGGGGCAATTGTTATAGACATTTTTGTGCCTTACAACTCCAAGCATGAAATGTCCATAAACTAAAGGCTCCTAAGTCCTTAAAAAGTGTTGTTACAACTCCTAAAGGAACAAGGTCAACAAATTACAGCTTCTCCCAGAAGTTCTCCACCAGAAACTACTCAAAATTGGTCGAAACTGGATCAGCGCACCTTGTACACATGGGAATTGCATTTCAGTGCACCTTGTACACACGGGAAGTGCTTTGATCAGTGGATCAATGCACCTAAATACACTGTGAGGGTGCGCTGATCGGGAAAAGACAAGTGGCGGAGACAGTTTGCGAGGTGGATGATCATGGAATCTTCTAGAAACTTCTCATGGGACACTTGCCTCTCAAAATCACCCAAGGATGAGTAAGAGATCAATGAGATCTCCAAGTGGCATCAAGAACTATCAGAGAGAAGACACTAATAAAAAACCCAGAGCTGACTCACACCTCTACAAATATCTATATATAGATCTCTCATCCCAGAGATCCGGAGGTTGGAGGCTGGAATTTTGTTATTGCAAAGAATTGTTGTTGGTTTGAGACTGGAATCATTGGGTGCTTAATGCTTTGAAGGGAGGTGAAGATAGGAATTTCATTTGCTGGGAAGGAGATGCTGGATTGGAACTCTCTTGGTTGTATCTCCTCCTGAACCTTGTTATTCATCAATAAAGCTATCTTGGTTTCTCCTATATACTTATGTATCTTTGATATATGATTGCATTAGTATGTTTAGTTTATTTCTAATCCTGAACTAGTTATGAATATGAATCTATGTCTTTGTGTAGTGTTCTCTTCTTGTGATCTTGCAGGGACCTGTTGAAGCTGGGCGAGTGAGAAGGCAAGTAGCTGGGAACTCTCAAAGAGAATAGAAACCGGATCAAGGGACAAACAGAAGACACCGGTTAGTCCATCCATCTCTCTTCATTCTTAATTCATAAAGGAAGAATACTAGAATAGCTGTTTCTGTTTGTTGCTAAGGCACTGTCACACCTTAGGTGGATAGGATCGTCCTGCATAGGCATTTTTCCCCACAACATGGGGGAGTTGCAGAGTCGGAGGATTCCTCACAAAAACAGAGAGAGCATGATTAACAAAGGGCACTTGATAGAGAGCTCAATTGACAATAGCGAGTTATTGCTGAAGGTTGCTAGAAGGTTGCTAAGGGAGGCTTAGAGGTCGAGCGATCCATTGATGCAAGTAGAGGCCAAGAGAATCTCATGAGAGCCAGAGCCAAATCCAAGAGCTAGAGCCAGAGTCGAGAGTGAGAGCACCAGAGTCACTGAGCGAGAGTGCTTGATAAAGGCATAGCCACCAAAGGTTGGAGGCAGAGCCTCAAAGCCACAGAGCTCAAAGCAGACTTCTAAGAGCCGAGATGTTGTAGTGAAGTTGGAAAACAAAAAAGGGTCAAAATAATCAAGCTATTGTTGGTGTCTAGAGTGTGCTGATGGCAAAAGAAGGTATTCCAGAGACAGCTAAGAGAATTCTGAGGGAGTTGGTGCAAGCTAGAGCAAGATCGCTTAGAGTGCTGATTGAAGGACTCAAGTCTAGAGAAGCCTAGATCTGTCTGTAGAGTGAGGATAGCCAGCAGGATAAGATGGCATTCTAAACCCATAGAGTCATGTTTGTAAATCTATGGAGTTGAGTGTGGATCTTTTAAAATACTTTATCCATAATCCCAGAGAACCTAGTTGAGTTGACTAGAGGTCATGGAGACGTAGCCCAAGAGTTTTGGGTGAAATCCTAATTATATTGTTGTCTTATGTGTTTACTTACTTGCTGCTCTATTTACTGTTATATGCATTTTATATTAGTTTAAGAAAATGAATTTAAGGCACATGATCAGTTAAAAACAAACACAGTCATACACCTATTTTCAAGCACTTTTAATTTTGCAATTGGTTAATCATAAGGTCTTGGAAACATTTAATCTTTGGAAGTGTGAGAGGTTCTTGTGAGCTTGATAAGAAGCCTTTAGTGCCCCATTTTCAGATCAGGTGGTATCAGATCCTAAGATTGGTTAACCCCACCTTCAAGAAGGTGATATCAATGATGGTTATACTAGAGCAAGTGGTATCAGATCAGAATTCTTGATTGACAGAGCAAAATATTACTTGTCTGAAAGGTGTTTGGGTAGTCAAGGATTGATTTTCTGATTGATTGTATGCTTTTTGTAAACTGACAATTGTGTGAGT
Organism: Pinus tabuliformis; assembly: GCA_031772625.1. Classification (NCBI taxonomy): domain Eukaryota; kingdom Viridiplantae; phylum Streptophyta; class Pinopsida; order Pinales; family Pinaceae; genus Pinus; species Pinus tabuliformis. The sequence goes on along the minus strand of CM062814.1, from coordinate 339,753,534 downwards.
TTATAGAGTTGAAGGGAAAGCTATTGATAGTTCAGTCCAGGAGAGGACAAGAAGGAAGAAGGGTTGAAGGCATTCTTCTTGTCCGAAAGGACCTCAGGGCAATCCTTGAAGCACAAGAGGTTTGTTGCAAAAGGTTGCTTGAATAATCTCTTGTTTAATCTTGTTTAAAGTTCTTTTGTTCATTTTGATAATGACAACTTTTGCAAGTGAGTCCTCAAATTCCCCCTTCATCACAAGATCCTTGATGGAGACATGAAGTAAGACTTCTTCATCATGATGAACAAGGTGAGGGAAATGTATGAGGATGGAAGGAAGAGCAACATAGTTAGAGTTCAGTTGAATTCTATGGAGGAACAGAAGCAGTTGCTTTTTGACAAATTGCAGGAAAGGGGGAGGCAACTTCATATTACAAATATGAACTTGAAAAGGATGCATGAGTTAGAGACAAAGCTCTTTATTGCCAAAGAAGCCTTAGTCAAGTATCAGCTTGAAGAAGAGGTAAAAAGTTCCTGTTTGTCTTCAAATTCTTCTAAGAATGCTTGTATTGGTTCTTTTGAAAAGCATTCAAGAGGCATAGGTTCCAAGCTAATGTCCAAGATGGGCTATTAAGGAAAAGGCTTGGGTAAACATGCACAAGGTATTCTTGAGCTAATAATGGTTGATGAAAGGCCTAAGTATTTGGGTCTTGGCTATGGACAGTCTTATGGAGGAAGTTCCAAAGCTGCCATGAAGGCCATTGAAACAGTTCCAAGAAGGAGTTTCATTTCAGGTCTTCTACCTCAAGAGTATAAAGATTGTATTCGTGGAGAATGCAATAGCTTGAAACATAATTTGCAAGATGCAGGTGTTCATAAGCATGCACTTGAACCAGAGAGTTGTGGAAACTCTGATAGCCTTGAAGAGGTTGATGATGTCCCAAAGGGAGCTACTTCTTCACTCACTTCACCTCCTCATGAAGGCAATAAAGGTGAAAGAGAAAGGTATAAATCTAGTTTTAACCATATTCATTTTGATTATGTTCAACATGGTAAATTTCCACATAGATATGGGAAAAGAATTGCATGTTCCTTTTGTGGTTTGGATAACCATAATGTTTGTAGATGTTGGTAGAGGATAGCTACATGCAGGAAACTTTTGAAGGAATAGAAGCAAAAAGCCAAAGGTCCATTGGACAAGGGAAATCATGCTCTCAAGAGGATGCACATGTGTTGCACTTACTGCCATAAGCAAAGGCATCTTGCTGAAAGATGTTGGACTCTAAATCCAACAATGCTTCCACAAAAGCTGAAGAAAGTGGAAAGAGAAGATGGCAAAAATGGAAAAGAAGTTTCCATGGATGATGTGTTTCAGGATGATTCACATGTTGATGTTGATGTGTAGACAAAGGAAAGACCTTTGAAATGGATTGGTAAGAAATGGTTAGAGTTCTTATCCAATTAAGATTGCATTTCTATTGATGCATTATTTTCATTTCTTTGTTAATGGAATGCAAGTTGCGGGATTTTACCAAGAAGGTGAATGGAAAAGTTGAGTAGGAGACTCACTTTATTCCTGCAACATTATGTTCATTTTAGCTTTGGAAGTACAGTGTGCTTAAGCGAAAGTTGAAGGATGAAATGCATGCATAAGCCTGAGATGCATGAACACAGGGATGTTGATGATTTCCTTGTATTTGAACATGTATGTGTAATTAACTTGCCGGGTTGATTGCTTTGGCATGCATGTAATGCAATATTGACTTGAGAAAATTTGATTTGGTCTCCAAGATGGAGATAATGATGAAGTGTTTCATCTTTTGAAAAGAATCCTTAAGATATTTTCTACATGCTTGACTTGAAGGTTCATTTGTTTTAAAGGCATGGTTTGTAGGCTTGGTATCTAGTCCATCATTTCGATGCAGATGTAAGACATGGAGGTGTTCAAAAGATGTGATATCTATTTCTTTTGTTGAAGCACGAGTTTTAGGCCATCTAGTTGTTGTTTGTATTTCTATTGTTGTTAATAGTTGTTGTTGACAACTTGTCAAACAGGTACAGATGAAAATTTTGTTAAGCAAATGAAATTCACATTTGTTTGAGTTACCTTGGATCAATGATCAAGGCAGAGAAGTTCAAACTACCTATTGTGACCATCTCAGCAGGAGTTCTGCATGAAGTCAAGGAGGAAAGTAATTCTTCCCCAGGAGGACCATCACATCCAGGAAGGAAAGAGGTCAAAGACTTTGGTTCAGAGGGACTATGCAGAGGCTGGAAGAAGAGGGTGATGTTACTCTCATTTATGGCTCAGATCAGTATATCAGTCTTTTGGAGACCAAAAGTTCTTTTAGTGGGAAGGCATGATCCAAAATGGATCTTGGATAGACTTTTAAGTCTAAAGTGTTCCTCACAGAGGAAAATGAAAGTCTAGCACTACTCCTGGAAATAGTCCCATTGCGTAGATATTTTCATTCTAAATCTATTGCAATTTGAATGGGATAAAATGGACTTCGGATGAAGAAGCTATCGCAGAAAGAAGTTTGCCATGGTCCTTTGAAAAGGAGGAAAATTTTTCCAAAAATGGGCTTAAGGCCTTATAAAGGAAAATTGCATCGCAAATGTGCCAAAGGCAAGGACTTAACACAAGGGCGGAAAGACCTCAATCAACAATCGCTGACTTATCGCAATCAAAGGCAGGCTGCATGCGATGTTGGGACCCCAGGCACTGTGATATGCCAATTGCAATTTATAATTAGAGACGACAGTGATGATCGGAGCTATCGATGATCGGCGGATCGGTAGATCGGCATCGGTGTGGTCCATGGCATATGGAAAGACCCTAGGGCCATTGCGATAGTGACATGCAATGTGCGATGTCGACTGTCAGATCGAGGAGCAGATCAATGGTCCAGATTTGATCAGCGATCGGCGATCAACGATCCGTGATGCCAGGGCCAATGCGATTATGATAGCGATATGTCGATAAGGGCTGAACTCGATGGGTTTATAGACCTGATTTCACAAATTTTGAAAATCGGGAATTCAAGATTTCTGTGTATTCCCATGTATTGAGGTTTTTAGACCTCCCGCCTATGCGATTGTGATATGCTGATGAAAGGTAGACCCAATAGGGTTTATAGGGGTGATTTTATAGAATTTGAAGTTCGGATTTTGCGCCTGATAGTGTATTTCCATGTATATTCTCTATGTATTGGAAATATCATTTTTTCGCGAATATTTTCCTAGAAAGAGGCCACCTGTGTATTTCCTTTGTAACTGTCCCATTCTCCTTGCCACACTCTAAGCTGGCATTTGTAACAATGATGTAGGAATGCATTACACGCAGAGAGCCATAGAGCCACAGAGCCACAGAGCTGGTGAGCGAGAGGGCTAGTTGAAGAGGTGAAGGATCCCAAGGGAATGATTCGTCATGAGGAGAGAGAGAGGAATGACTAGGGGAGCCGCAAAGTCAGAGGATTCCTCAAAAAAGCACATAGAGCATGATTAACAGACGACAGTTGACAGAGAGCTCAATTGATAGTAGCAAGTTGTTGCTGAAGGTCGTTGGAAGGGTGCTAAGGGGTGCTTGGAGGTTGAGCGATCCATTGATGCACATAGAGGATGAGAGAAGCTCGTGAGAGCCAGAGCTAGAGCCAAGAGCCAGAGCTAGAGCTGAGAGTGAAAGCACCAGAGCTGCAGAGCTAGAGTGCTTGACAGAGGCATAGCCACCATAGGCTAGAGGTAGAGCCTCAAAGCCACAAAGCTCAAAGTAGACTTCTAAGAGCCGAGATGCCGTAGTGAAGCTGCAAAACAGCAAACGGTCAAAATGATCAAGCTGTTACTGGAGTCTAGAGTGTGTTGAAGATGGAAGAAGGCATTTCAGAGACAGTTAAGCAACTTCTGAGGGATTTGGTGCAAGCTAGAGCAAGATCGCTCAGAGCACTAATTGAAGGAGTCAAGTCCAGAGAAGCCTAGATCTGTCTGTAGAGTGAGGATAGCCAACGGGATAAGATGGCATTCTATACCCATAGAGTCATGTTTATAAATCTATGGAGTTGAGAGTGGAGCTTGTAAAAGATTTCAGCCATAATCCCAGAGAACCTAGTTGAGTTGACTAGGCTTCACAGAGACGTAGCCCAAGAGTTTTGGGTGAACTCCTAATTACATTGTTGTCTTATCTGTTTGCTTACTTGTTGGTCTGTTTATTGTTATATGTATTTTATATCAGTTTAAGCAAATGAATTTAAGGCACATGATCAGTTAATAACAAACACGAGCATACACCTATTTTCAAGCACTTTTAATTTTGCAATTGGTTAATCATAAGGTCTTCGAAATATTTAAGCTTTAGAAGTGGGAGAGGTTCCTGTAAGCTTGTCAAGAAGCCTTTAGTGCCCCATTTTCAGATCACTCCTTTTCCTTGAGAATTTGTTCTATTTTCTCTTCCATTCTCTTGATATGTATGTTTTTCTCAATAATGAGCTTTAACATGTCCTCCCTGTGCTATTCATTTTCTGCCATCTCTTTGGTTTGTGTATCCTTAGTTGAAGGTAGTTTCAACTATTTCTTCAAAGTTCTTGTCTCTATATTCTTCTTCTTGAGTATTTCTTCAATTTCTTTACAGTTTTGGGGATCATATCCAATTTTAACAATAATATCTTCTAAAGACTTTAATTTTTTATCTTTAGCTAAAGATGATAAATTTTTAATCTTAAGCTGTGACTGCACATTTGACAAGGTAGTTTTGAGCTTGGAAAGAGACATGGAAGTTGTAGTCATTGTTGAAATTAACATTTCGCCTGATTGCCTATGAAAATCCATTTGATCAATAGGATGTATTTGGTTTACATCAAATGAAAATATGGTCTTCTTGTATCTGTTGTGGATTTGGGGAATGGAATTTGAGCTTGAAAAAATGCCATTTGCATCGTTCATATTTCACTGTCAAAGGTGGAGAGAAGTGTTGGTTGAAAGGTGGATGTCTCTTTCCAAAACTGACTATACATTTGCGACTTAAGATTTTCATTCTTTTGTTTAATTTCCATAAATGTTGAGAAGATATTAGTATCTTTTGCTGAGATGATCTCAGTTGACTGAATAATCTCCATAGGTTTAGCTGAGGAAGGAGTTGAATTAGTAGAAGGAGGTTTGGGATCAGTGGTCCTTGCTAATGAAATATTTTCTAAATCTCCAACAACAATTATTTATGGTGTCTTGCTCCCTGATGATCTTGACAATCGGGTGTTCAATTTATTTTGTAGTATAGAATACTCTTTAATTAATTATGTAGCTGACTGATTTTCCTCTCTGGCTCTTTTCTGTTAAGTACTCCGAGTGACTGGAGTATTTTCCTATGGAGTGATTATAACATGTTCATCTTCTTCTAAGAGAGTCCCTTCAGACCACTGCTCCTAGTTCATAAACGTCTCCAATTCTGGCCTGGGAGTATGGTTGTAAGGTGTTGCCTTCAACCGAACTCTCAGCGTTGAAATGATCCCAAAAGGATCATAAGACAAGGTGAAGCTTGGCTGAATATCGTGTTCTTCAATAATTTGTCTACCTCTATACCCGCAGGCCTAGTGTTACAGATGAATGTCCCTACCTTAGCTTTGAGTTTTAACTGTGAATTTTCTTACGTAAGACTAAATGTACCTCATCCATATTTATCATCTGTCTGATGTATTCCAGTGAGAATATCCTCATTGGCACATACTTAGGCAGTCTTTAGAGCTAACTCACTGACATTTATCCTAATTTAAGTGTAGTTACCGTACAGATACAAGTTACCAGTCTTGGCCTGTTCAGATAGGTGCATGTTTTCTTAATTCCTTCTGCAATTCTGGGCTCTGCCTGGCTTTTGAGTAACTGAACAACTATATGTACAAAATAATCTATAAACTGAGAGAATGTAAACTTTGATGATGTTGCTTTAACTAACTCTATCCAGTGAATCACTAATTGATTCACTGCTTGCTCATCTTACCTGTTAAGCTGAATGTGCAATGAATCTCCCTGCTCAAACAAAATCAAATGGATTATGACTGAGCTATATCTAAACACTCCTTGTGTGGTAAATTCATAAATCGCATGTATATTATCAGCCAAGAACTAGCTATAATTATACATGAAAGCGAGTTGATATTCCTTACTGAAAATGGAAAATAATCCAAGGATGGATTAATCAACAAGTTGATCATTTTCATAGCCTAGGAGGTATGATAGCAGGGAGATGATATTTCTAATGACTTCAGGGAACATAGAAGATGAATAAGGTGGATTTCTCTTGGGTAATTCAACTTCTTCTAGTAGAAAAAGTTCAAAAACACGGTCTCTCTGTGGGAAGGTGAGTTTATTGTAAAGGTCCATGAGAGCTGCTGGTGAGAAATAACTGAGGGAGCCAGATGAAGGTATCATTAGCATTTGGTTTATACTCTGAGAAGTAATGGTGATCAAGATTTTTCCATCCTGATTAATCGCTATTTTTTGCACAGGATCATACCTGGCTTGACACAAAGTGATCAATTCAGGGAAATGATGATTTTTTGGAAAGGAGAACAAGGGAAAAAGTGCTTCCCAAAAATGAATGGGATATTCTTTATTTGTATATTTCTGCTTTAGCCACAAATGCAATTCGTGGAAATAGAATTCGCATTCACAATCCGCGACTTTGAACAGGGAGTCTACAAGGGGAAGGTGATCCAAGTCAAGAAAGGTTGAAGATGGATTCCCTTCTTCAACCATTTTCTTTGTTTTAATTTTTGGAGCCATCTTGCTACAGGGGAGGAGGGCTTGGAAACTAATTTAAATGAAAGACGGATGATAGGCAAAAATATACACAGAGCAAATAAAGCTTTCAGTGATTGGATGGAAGCAGAAAAGTGGTAAAGAGTAGAGCCATGGGCTATTTATAAGTAAAATTGGGCTTAATTTTCTGTTTAAAATCTAACTGTAGGAAATTTATTATAGCGGAGTGGGATTAATTATCCAATTGGGAGTGTAAAATGGTTAAATGAGTCTGGCAGCAAGATAGGAGCATATGGCACAACGACTTTATGACGTGGCATCTTGTGAGTGGGTGAGAGATAACAGATTTATGAAGTGGTGGCTTCTGTATGGAGAAGGGGATAATAAGTGGATGATATAGTGCAAGATCGAGGTCAACTATTGGAAAAGAGGAAACCGTCAGCGGGATTTCAAGGGGGTGGTGAGTTGGTTTATTGCTTTGGGCTTTGGGGGCCTGAAATGCTACGGGAGTGACACGTAGCAAAAAGGGGGCAGCCATTGAAATAAATTTTTGGACACCCCTCCCCCACTCCACCCCCGTCGTGTTAATGGGAAACAGTTGAAGGGGGGCCGAAATGCTACCTCCACCGCTGATCTGGGCGATGTCAATTTTGTTCGTTGAAAAGTGCTCGGTGGTTATTTGGTGCTGATTTGACATTTTGTCGCTTCCGTCCATACGCCAAAATCATGTGTTATTGACTATTTGGAAGGTAATATAGTTCATCACAATAATTAAACCCCGATTAAGGAATTAAAGCATTATTTAAACTAAACAATGAATTTCAAAGGCGTGTTTGAACTAGTAGCCTTAATTTTTATTTTCTAAAGAAAATATTTTCTTTTTATTGCTTATCTAACATTTTATCATTTTCCTTCCTTTTTTAGAGCATATGCACAGTCCTCTCTAAAAAATACAAAGGAAAATGATAAGAGGATATGATGAATTTAGCGATGCATGGACTCCTATTTTCATGTTATAATTAATGAATAAATCTGAACATTTTTTTTTTTTTGGATATAATAAGTTTATTATGTGAATAATATCCATTGTTTCATAACTAGATTTTATTTTGGTTTCTCAATTTTATTTTATGTCTATATTGTGCTCTCATATTTAAATTATGTCAAATAATATTCTGATGTCTACTTTTATCATTGTGTAAAAGGTTTAGTATCACTAAATGTTTCTAATTTCTTCCTAGATTTCAACATATCTAGTTGTTACCCAGGTATATCTAGTTGTTACCCAGGTAAGTTGCACTCATTTTTTTGACCATTATATTTATATTTATTGGGCTACAACACTTCTCTAAGCTACTAAGATAAAGACTATAATATACTTGTATATTATTTATGATCTATTTTCAATTGTAAAATATCTTTTGGTGATATAACACTATAAATATATGTATCTTATTAATTTTTTTAGACTTATGTTGTAGATTACATGAATAGATTTTATTTTTAATTTTTTTTCCTAACTTCACTATTACTTGTTGTTGATCAAAGAAGAATTTTTATGGTGCATAATGTGTAGAGAAGCTAGCAATATGAATATAGACAACTTTTATGATAGTACCAAATGAAAACCTTCATTGTTTTGCACCGCCCACCTTAACTTCCACAGTCGGATGCCCTCATATCCATTAAGATTCATCATCTTCTTGAATCACGTTTCTTACTCCGTGGCTCACTGAATAACCAATATTTAATAATCAACACGTGGTGTATTTAAAATTTTAATAAAGGAAACATGCATATTTGTTTTCGAATATCGGTTCAACATTTTCCGAACTGCACATTTGGTGGTGAAGGCTGCAATCTCGAATAACTACTTCAACTTTCAAATTTGGTATTCTCATCTATGTTTTTATTCATTACCTTTATAACCAGTTATGCATAAGTATTTATTGGTACAAAAATACAAATATTAAGTGCCACATTCAATCTAAAAGTATCAAATTTAAGCAAAACCAACACTATTAACGAGGTAAATGTACCCAAAACAAAAGGTTCAGAAACCTTTGCTTGAAACCATTCTTATGGAGTAAGCATTAGTTCACCCAGATGAATCATTAATCCTGATTTTTTAAATCTTTAGGGAGATTTTTTTTTCTTCTTTAGCATAGATATAGGATGAGAAATCAAGTTTTACAAGACTTAATCAGTTAGAGTTACTGGATAGGCGATTAATTTTTATCTAATTTATTAATATATTAGCAACATGAATACAAATAAGGGTGGTTTATATATTTTTTTTCTCTATTGTATTTGGGCTATTTTTTCTAGTTTATCGGTTGTTTTGATTGACTAGTGCAATTTTCAACATTTCATTCTCAAAATTGTCTTTGTATGCCTTTGTGAGAAAAAAGACATCAAGATTGTTGATTAGGAGTGGTGGATATTGTAAGATTGTTATAAACTATTGTCAAAGCTTTTCATATAACAAATACTTGTTGAGGATAGTTGAATGGGTTTGGATGACACTGAAACACATGTCATGTCATTAATTAGAATGTCGGTACATGAAAAGGAGAGACCTGATCACCTTTGCCAAGATGGTAATTGATTGGGAATTTCATCATAATCTTATACCTTTATATGATAAATATTTTGTTAGTTCTATTTTCATCCATTAGATAACATTCCTACTTATGACATTAAAATGAGCACACATCATGGAGGTGAAAGGATGGCAGAAGAATGAATCACAATAACCAAATAACTGCAAAGGAATTTATATGAGATCATAGTTTCAACTGATAAATTCAGGCCAATCAAAACTGAAGTAGCATTGATTAAGTGTGTCAAGGACCAACGGTGTTAAAAAAAGAACAAGGTCGAATGACTTCTTTTAAAGGATAACTTGAAAAAAATTGCTTGTAAGTTTAATTTTAATGGCGTAAGCGTATTTGCATCAAGTAATATCCCCCTCTTTATTTGTATTTCAATGCATTTGTCTCAGTGTGTGTCAAGTCAGACTTCAAATGCCAAAGAGCATAAACAACTACATAACAAGAAAGCTAGCAGTCCCAAGTTGTTATATAATGGGAACTTTTACATATAGAATGCATGGTAAATGGACATGGTTGATAGTCTAATGAACTAAATATGTACATTACTACGATTTAGTGGCACTTGCTATGGACATAGGTTCTAAGTTCTAATTCCTAATGCAAATTCTTAGTTTTATGTATTATAAATGATTTAAAATATTGATGAAACAAGCTTCGAAGGCTAAAAATTTTGCATTGTATTTTGAAACAAACTTCTATCTCTATCAATCCTAGGAACTGAAATATTTTTAATGAGGAACATAAGAGAATTTTAGATTGTAGAGTCCTGTTAATAATTAAGGATAAACAACAACCAATGGAATAAGAGAAAAAACACCAAAATGCAATCATGAGATGATTGGACGTGTACATCAATTCTTTGGTATTTCTAATTTATTCAAAATATAACATTAATTTTGATATCTTTGTGAGTTTATGACCATTAAAATTGCCTATCTATGAAGTGATGAGCTCTTCTTTGAAGTGTACATCGATTCTTTGGTATTTCTAAATTATTCATATAACATCAATTTTGATATCTTTATGAGTTTATGACCATTAAAAGTTCCTATTTACGAAGTGATGAGCTCCTCTTCTTATGTAAGTAAGAAATATCTAATTATAATTTAAATAACCAAAATGAAAGTATCCCATACCAACCATAGGATCCATGCCTTCCTTGCTATATTCTATGTTTTGGTTCTTTTGCGCTTCTATGGACAATGTATATGCATCTACAACTTGAATATTCAAAATGAAATTCGTAGCCACTATTAAACCCTACATTCATAAAGAGATTAATAAAACCTATAAACTCTAATTAAGGAAGTCTACTTCACCCTAGAATATACAAAGTATTATAGATTAATATCAACAATTTTTTTTCAAATAGGTTCCTTTAAATTCCAAAGGCATTACGATAGGACTCGAATATTAGGCACCACATGCAACCCACTTTATTGAGAAATACAAGTCTCCAAGACACACAATTAATCACAAGTAGGAAGGAACCTCAAAATCACCTAGACATGCACACCTGGCCCTCACGAAAAGTTCTTTCACTTTATACTGAATTTACATTCGTCCTTATCACTGTCTTTACACTTCCACGTAGTATATTCGTCCTTATCATTCTGCCTTTACACTTCCACGTAGAAATTCAACTTTGTACGCTTCATACATACAGGTTCATCACAACTTTTTTATCACTTCAAAAGTCTTCCAAAATTGAGCCCATAGTTTTGTCACATAGCCCAAAATTGAGCCCATAGTTTTGTCACATAGCCACGTTATAATCAGAGTTCAAAATTTACCCACAACTAAAGAAAGCCAAGCGTGACTTCTGTTGCTAATTTTAATCCGTTAGAAATGTGAATGGACTATAAGGAATCTTTTGACCAATCTGGGAGGCCATAATTTTCTAGCAAATCTTTCGAAGTACTATATTTCGCCCAATTCAACTCATTTATCCTTGTCACGTGGTCCACGTTCTCACCTGTAAATGCCACATACACTTCTCCGACAGACAACAAGGACATATCATTCAGCGTTGAGGACAGTTGATCCAGTTGGCGTCCATGTTTTGCTTTGCCTCCCCAGTCCCCACTTCATTGAAAAAATAACAAACCTATATACGTACATGAAAATTAATAACATTTCTTCGACCATCTAAAAAAATATATATTCTTTTCGATTTAAAATTTTATATATAATTTATAAAAATAATTCCTAAATGCCAGCGAGGACACGAATAAGGATATTTGTTGCCAAAGTATAAGCTCACCCGCCTTGTCGGTTATAGGATGGTCAGCCCATTGTATATAAGAATGCGCCATCGCTGGCAATGATCGTGTGCCGTACGTCCACCCAAAAACCCAACACGCATGTTGCGGTGGGTACCGCCATTAGCGGAAGAATTTTTTTATCGTATTCAGCCCCTTCAGAGTCCCCACTATATATATTTGGAAATCTCAGTTATCGATTCAGGCATCACTTCTCACACTAGATATCAGTTCAGGTGAAATCTACTTATCTGAAGCAACAGTTTATTTCTTTGTAAAATGGTGCCTGTAACGCTGGCCACGATGTTCAGTTTCTTGTTCATAATTTGTGCTGCTTATGCACTAGATAGTAGCTGGCAATCTGCACATGCTACGTTTTATGGCGGCAGCGATGCGTCGGGCACAATGGGTAAGTTCATACCTCCACAAAACTCCAGTCCTCTGGACGTCTGGTTGGGCTTAGAAAAGGGCTCAAAACTATTAGCTTTGCAGTTTCAGCTTCAGATTAACAATTTAATACAATATGTTAGCTAACCAAATCGATGGTGAAATTAATTTGACAGGCGGTGCGTGCGGATACGGTAACCTATATAGCCAAGGCTATGGAACGAACACTGCAGCCCTGAGCACGGCACTTTTCAACGATGGTGCTACTTGTGGAGCTTGCTACGAAATTAAGTGCAACCACGAGTCCGACCCTCAGTGGTGTCTACCGGGCACTGTGACAATTACTGCTACTAACCTCTGTCCCCCTAACTCTGCTCTTCCCAACGACAATGGTGGATGGTGCAATCCACCTCTTCAACACTTCGACATGGCTCAACCTGCTTTTCAACATATTGCCATATACAGAAGTGGTATTGTTCCAGTCATGTTCAGAAGGTAATTAATTATTACCCTAGTTAGTCTGTGAACACTATATTCCTATTTTTCATTCCTGAAAATTTATTCCCAACTTCACTTTAATTGGGATGAAATCCTAACTGGCAAGGTTAATTTCTATGTATGCAGAGTATCATGCGTGAGGAAAGGTGGAGTTCGATTCACGATCAATGGGCACTCCTACTTCAATTTGGTACTGATTACAAACGTAGGAGGTGCAGGCGGTTTCCATCAAAGGTTCCAACACTGGTTGGCAAGCAATGTCCCGCAACTGGGGACAGAATTGGCAGAGCAACTCCTATTTGAATGGGCAGACTCTCTCTTTCCAGGTCACCACCAGCGATGGGAGAACCATCACTTCCTATAACGTCGCTCCGGCAAATTGACAGTTCGGACAGACATTTCAAGCACTGCAATTTTAACCCACTTTCTTCTGCATCAAAACTAACCTGTCCGAGAGTACAGTAGGCAGTATTCCTCGTGTTGAACCAAGGATACCAGGATTGCCACCCATCTCTAATTGTTTCTGCTGTATAGAATTGATATTCATTTACTGTATATTGCCGCGCTGACTGGACGCGGTGATATATTGTATCAGTGACATATTTCTCATAAATTCCGTAAATGGGCGCTTTTATATTTTCATCGTTATCGTTGATGGCAATTACTGGAGATTTTCATTGCTTCTACTCGCGCGTTCTCTCTATGTATGTGGTGATTGAGTGAATTGATTTTGATAGCCTTCGGACTCATTAATTGAAGAAAAGGGTTTTACGTGATCATATATATAGGGAACGGATGGAGCTTGGACAAATTTATTTCCCAGGTCAGTGAAAGTGCTGGAGACGTTCAAAGCCCTCTGCGATTTTCTGGCCGGTACTGTGAAATTAGCAATATTATCTAATATTTTACTGCAAGAAATATTCTGGTTTCCTAATGCCTTGCTAAATTTCCAATACTTGTTTCACTGGTGACTTAGCGGTTGTTCGGAAGTTTCTGTCGTTTGAAACTTTGAAGGCATGATACGCTATAGCACCCATCACCACGGCAGAGGAACTCGAACTCTTTTCTATTGACGACCTAACAATGCAGTGCTGGCTATATTTTACAATTTTTCTAACCAAGACCAAACGATCCAATGCTTGCTACGAGCTCAATGCAACCGTCTCTCATTTCATGAAAGAAATTAGTTGGCCGTAATAGGTCACACATATAACAATGAAAACAAAATCATTAAAAACACAATAGCCTTAATAGTCTTTCGATACATTCCAATTTCAAAACTCAGAATCAATATTCTTCAGCCACAAAATTCTTATAATTTTTTTTTCAACTTTGTACGCTTCATACATACAGGTTCATTATATCACTTTTTATACCTCTTGTAAATTCTTGCCTCCTAAAAACTACAAAATTTGGCCCCATAGTTTTGTCACGTATCCATTTTATAATCAGAATTCAACATTTACCCACAGCTAAAGAAAGCTTTACACAGGTGACATTTGTTGGAAGCACTACATAAGCTTTGATCGCGTTTGACGAGTTTAATAAATGAAAAAGAACCGCCGAGTGTGATTATCTGTCACTAACTTTCATCGTCTATAAATGTGAATGGAATATAATTAATCTTTTGACCAATATGGGAGGGCCATATTTTTTGGAAATCGTTTGAGTATAGTGTTTGGATTTGTGTTTTTTTTTTTTTTTTGGAAATTTTTGGTGGGTTTTTTCGTTTAATTTCTCTAAAATCTGGCAGGAATTTATTGAAATTACAATTTTGATGAATAACCCATCCAAAAGCTGTAGTAGTTTTCCAGGGTGTTGAATCTATATATATAATCAAAAACATAGTTTAAATAACACAATTCAAGATTTCACCTCAAATATTTTTGGTGGGTTTTTCTGATCTAATATCCCTAAAATTGTTGAAATTGTAATTTCAAGTGCAGCGATAGTTGAACAGTGTAACACATTTATTTCCAGCAAAACCCCTTGTCTCCATCACACCGCTTTTCACAAGTCGGTGGTATTTCCTCAAACGGCCTCATGCATGTCCAGAGCAAATTTGCAAAACTGCTTTTTTCCTGGAGCGTAAATCTCATTTGGTTTGATTTAGCGATAGCCGTTCGATTGAGGTCAATGCTGTCCACTGTTGATTGAACCCAAAGTTGCGTGCAACAAATGACATTGCGTGAAGTGTAAGTCTTTTGATTTTGACTGCTAGTAAAAGTAATTAATGAAGTTTAATGTGATTCGTAAATGTAGGTAGAAGTTTTAATTTTAATGTTTTTTTATTATGCACGGAAGTATGGCAAAAATTAAAAGAAACGTACGCTCATTTTTCGGTTAAGGAAATGTAAGTGGTTGTTCATTCTATACGAAATGAAACGTGAAACTCGCAGTAGTGAAGGTGAAAGGAGAATTTTTCCAGGAGGTTGGATGTAATGCACACAACAGTGTGAGGGTAAGGGAAATGTTTTGTTGAGAGAACATATATGCAATGTAATGTATTACACACGACAGCGTGAGATGAAGTTCTGTGCAGTTTGAAAAAGGGAATGCACAGCAGGGGGAGTAAAAATATTTTGTTTTATTCGTTGAGATAATGAATGTGAAGAATGCAGTAGCATATGTAAGATGTATGCACCATCATAGATAAAGCACCCAGCAAACAATGTATTATTGAAGTGAAGATGACAAGGAATAAGATGTTCCCTCTCAGAATGAAGGCAAATTTAAAAAATAAAGAAGTAATAGCAGCAGTTACAGAAGAGGCTTTCCAAAGCGAACCAAAAGATGAAAATTGGTTGTGGCACTTAAGATTTGGACATCTCAACTTTGGAGGTCTTAATTTGTTTAGTAGAAAAGGAATGGTAAGAGGATTACCATTGATAGAGAAACCAAACAGCCTTTGTGAAGGTTGCATCTTGGAGAAACAATACAGAGAAAGTTTTCCATGAGGGAAAAGCATAAGGGCAAAAGCACCTTTAGAAATTGTTCACTCAGATTTATGTGGACACATGCAAACTCCATCACTTGCAGGAAGCCACTATATTCTAACATTCATTGATGATTTTACTAGAAAAACTTGGGTTTACTTCTTGAAGAACAAAAGTGAAGTGTTTGAAAGATTTTGCAATTTCAAAGCACTTGTGGAAAGCCAAAGCGGGCTGCATATCAAATTTCTGAGCACTGATAGAGGAGGTGAGTATATCTCCAAAGAATTTCTATGTTTTTTTAGAGAAAATGGAATTCATAAGCAGTTTACAGCTAGGTACACCCTGCAACAAAATGGAGTTGCTGAAAGGAAGAATAGGACAATCATGGATATGGCGAGGAGTATGTTAAAGGAAAAGCATTTGCCAAATGATTATTGGGCTGAAGCTGTAAAATGTGAAACGTACATTTTGAATAGATGCCCTACAAAAGAAGTCATGAACAGAGTGCCGGAAGAAGCATGGAGTAGGAGAAAGCAAGGATTCACCCACATGAAAGTTTTTGGAAGTGTGGCTTATGCACACATTCCAGATCAGCTAAGGAAGAAGTTGGAAAGCAAAGGGGAGAAATGTATTTTCATTGGACATAGTGAGGAATCCAAAGCTTACAAGTTGTATAACCCATCCACCAAGAAGCTTATTGTGAGTAGAGATGTTCAGTTCATTGAGGAGGAAGCTTGGGATGGAAGCATAGAGAAAACAGTGAATGTTAAAAACTCTTTGTCACATGATGAAGATGATGAAGAGATGGCTGAAATACATCCCCAAATAGAAGCACCAATACAAAGACAACAAGGGACACCCTTGAGGAGAAATGAAAGTGCTTCTCTAAGGACACCACAAGTAGGAAATTCAAGTGCTTCTTCAAGCACTTGTACACAAAATGAAAGAGGTAAGAAGTTCAGAAATTTAAGTGATACTTATGAGAAAGAGGTAGCAAATGAAGGTATGAATTCTTTGTTTGCATTATATTGTCATGTTGATGATCCTGTTAATTTCGAAGAGGCAATTAAGGATAAGAAATGGATAGAAGCTATGGATAAGGAGATCAATGCCATAGAAAGAAATGAGAGATGGGATTTGCTTGAACTACCAAAAGGAAAAGAAGTCATTGGAGTTAAATGGGTATACAAGACTAAGAGTAATGTTGAAGGCAAAATAGAAAGACACAAGGAAAGATTGATTATCAAAGGATATAAGCAACAGTATGGGAGAGACTATGAGGAAACTTTTGCACTGGTTGCTAGAATGGAAAGCGTGAGAGCAGTGGTGTCCATAGCAGCACAAAACAAATGGGAAGTTTACCAAATGGATGTGAAGTCAGCATTCCTAAATGGAGTGTTAAAGGAAGAGGTTTACATTAAACAACATCTAGGCTATGAAAAGAAAGGCCAAGAACACAAAGTGTGCAGATTGAGGAAAGCTCTTTATGGGCTGAAGAAAGCACCAAGAGCATGGTACAGTAGGATAGATTCCTATCTACTGGAAAATGGATTTGAAAAGTGTGAGGGAGAACCCACCCTCTACATCAAAGAAAAGGATGGTAAAATTCTAATTGTTGTGTTATATGTTGATGATGTTATTTTCACAGGTAATGATGATTATCTTATTGAAAATTTCAAAATAGTCATGAAAGAAGAATTTGAAATGATTGAGATGGGTTTGCTGAGATACTTCTTAGGAATAGAAGTAGAACAAAGTGGAAATGGGATTTTTATCTCATAAGAGAAATATGTTAATGAAGTGTTGGAAAGATTTAATATGCAAGAGAGAAAAGCAGAATTCACTCCCACTGTGATGGGATTAAAACTCAGCAAAGAGGACAACAACAAGGATTTTGATCCTATTTTGTACAAGAGTATAGTTGGCAGCCTTATGTATTTAACTGCAACTAGGCCAGATATAATGCATGATGTTAGTTTGATTTCCAGATTCATGGAGAGGCAAAAATAAGAACATTGGTAGGCAACGACAAAAGGAATTCTGAGGTATGTCAAAGGTACTAAAAGATTTGGCATTTTATATACTACTTCAGAATATTCAAATTTAATTGGATACACTGATAGTGATTGGGCTAGAAGTGTAGATGATCGGAAAAACACATCCGGTTATGTATTTCACATGGGTTCAGGAGCCATTTCATGGGCTTCTAAAAAAGAGCCTATTGTAGCGTTGTCTACAGCAGAGGAAGAATATGTGGCAGCTACAACAACAGCATGTCAAGCAGTTTGGATGAGAAGGATGTTGAGGAGCTTATGCCAAGAGCAAACAAAAGGAACTGTGATTTTTTGTGACAATAGCTCAGTTATTGCATTATCTAAGAATGAAGTGTTTCATAAGAGAACGAAGCACATTGACACAAAGTTTCATTACATCAGGGAATTGGTAAACAATAGAGAAATTGTTTTACAACACTGTAGAACTCAGGAGAAAGTTGCAGACATTCTAACCAAACCATTGGGACAGAAAAGTTTTGAATTTTTGAGGAAATGTCTAGGTATGACTGATAAACCAGTAGTTGAAATTAAAGGGGAGTGTTGAAATTGTAATTTCAACTGCAGCGACAGTTGAACAGTGCAGCGCATTTATTTTCAGCAAAACCGCTTGTCTCCATCACACCGCTTTTCACAAGTTGGTGGTATTTTCTCAAACGGTTCCAATCACATTCACTGCTTGATGCGTGTCCACAACAAATTTGCAAAACCACTTGTTTCCCAGAGCGTAAATCTCGTTTGGCTTGAATGAGCGATAGCCGTTCGATTGAGGTCAGTGCTGTCCACCGTTGATTGAAGCCAAAGCTGCGTTCAGGCCTGCAGCAAATGACATTGCGTGAAGTGAAAGTCTTTTGATTTTGACCGCCAGTAAAAGTAATTAATGAGGTTTAATGTGATTCGTAAATGTAGGTAGAAGTTTCAATTTTAATGTTTTTTATTATGCACGGAAGTATGGCAAAAATTAAAAGAAACGTATGGTCATTTTTCGGTTAAGGAAATGTAAGTGGTTGTTCATTGTATATGAAATGAAATGTGAAACTTGCAGCAGCGAAGGTGAAAGGAGAATTTTTCCAGCAGGTTGGATGTAATGCACACAGCAGTGTGAGGGTAAGGTAAATGTTTTGTTGAGAGAACATATATGCAATGTAATGTATTACATGCAACAACGTGAGATGAAGTTCTGTGTAGTTTGAAAAAGGGAATGCGCAGCAGGGGGAGTAAAAATGTTTTGTTTTGTTCGTTGAGATAACGAATGTGAAGAATGCAGCAGCATATGTAAGAGATTTATTTTACAGCAGTAAATGCATGTAATTTTTACACAACAGTGTGTTAAAATTTGCAGTTGAAATAGAGTAAATTTTCAGGAGAAGATAGAGTAATTTATTTTTGTTTGTTTTGGAACTGCATTTGAAGCAGTCTATGGTTGTAATCCCTCTGAGAGAGGAAGATCCTTTTGTATCAGCATTTTTATTAATGAATAGAAATCTTTTATGTGTGTGGTAAAACTCTCTTCTCCAACAAACAAATTTTTTTTGGCTTCCCTATGCAAAAACAGAGCATTTTCTCTGTTCAGAATTTTGTTTGAAATTACCAGAAATTTCCAACAAAAATCTGGCAGGAATTTATTGAAATTAACCCATCCAAGTGCTCTAGTAGTTTTTCACGGTGCTGAATCCATATATATAATCAAAAACACAGTTTAAATAACACAAATCAAGATTTCACATCAAATTTAAAATCCAAAAAATCACACTTTAAGATAACTCCATTATATTTTACCAGATCAACTCATCTATCCAACTCCATTCTGTTTTAGCAGATCAACTCATCTATCCATGTTTCGAGGACCAAGTTCTCCTATGTAAGTGCCACACTTACTTCTTCATCGACTGCTTAGACACATCATTCAGCTTCGACGACGGTTGATATAGTTGGCAGCGAGGACCATTTCTACAGTTGGCATCGATGTTTTTCATTTGCGAAAATAATAAAATTTCTTCGACCGTCCAAAATAAATATATTCTTTTCAATTTAAGAAATTTATATATAATTTACAAAAATAATTTCTAAATTCCAGTTCGTGTCGATCACAACATGGTCAGAGCTTTGAATATAAGAAACGCTCCATGGTTGGAAATGAACCCAGCATGGTCGCCCACCCGCAGTGTCTGTTATAGTATGGTCCGACGTTGAATATAAAGAATGCCCCATGATCCATCGCCGGAATTGAACGTTGCCACCAGCCACCGTTTGTTTGAAGGTGGGGTGTACATCCACCCAATAACTCAACGGTAGATAATATCTACCCACTTCTAATTGTTTCTTCTGTATAAAATTTATATACACTTCCCAAATATTGCTGTGCTCACTTGAGGCGGTGATGTTTCAGTGACATATTTCTCATAAATTCCGTAAATTTGCGCGATTATATTTTCAACGTTTTTGTTGATGGCAATTACTGGAGATTTTCCTGACTTCTATACTACGTTCTCTATATGTATGCAGTGATTGAGTTAATGAACAATAGAGTTTTCGATACAGGCATGTTACCTTGGTTGATGCGCATTTCTCAAAATTTAGATGGAGCTTTGACAAATTTATTTCACAGGTTAGCGAAAGCGCTGCAGACATTTAAAGCCATCTGTGTTCATATCGATCCCCCTCCTGCGAATATGCATTTGGATAGTGATTTCGTTGTTTCTTAGACATTTCTGTGGTTTGAAGACATCATGGGCTAAACAACCGGGCAATATAGCACCCATCAGCGCAGCAGACAACCTCTTTACTATTGATGACCTAACATTTAGTGTGTGTTTCCGTTAAGTGGGAATACAAAATTAAGATAATAATTAAAATATTGAGATAATGAAAATTGACTGAGATATAATTTACTATTTCTTTAACCAAGAAAGGATTTAAAATCATTATAACTTTTCTGTGGTTTGAAGACCTGATGGGTTAAACAATCGAGCAATATAGCACTTATCAGTGCAGTAGACGACCTCTTTTCTATTGAGGACCTAACATTTAATGTGTTTGTGTTAAGTGGGAATAGAAAATTAAAATAATAAAAATATTGAGATAATGAAAATGGATTGAGATATAATATATTATTTTTTTACCAATAAAATATTTAAAATTATTATGAAGAAATATTGATTTTTTAAAATATTCCATTTTTACGAAAAAGAAACAATATATATATATATATATATATATATATATATATATATATATATATATATATATATATATATATATATTAATTTTTACTAAAAGGAAACAATATGTACATATTACTTTTGCCTCATTTTAAAAGTTACATATCTTTTATTGAAAAGTATTTAATAAAAGAAAATATTTTAATAAAAGCCATTTTATAAAAGAATTCTATCTCGTATGGTGTCGTTCAAAATGTATGTTATATTTTTATTCTCATTTATATTCACATGATTATCTCATTTAGAAACTTACCTATAATTATTGTAAATCGATTTCCCTCGTCGGGTTCACCATTCGATGAAAAGGTAGAGATCCGATGTGATCTACCTACTAACAGAGCCAACATATAATCGTGGATATAACCATGAATCAGTCATTGAAACCGGTCTACATGCTTTTGAGAGAGAGGCTGTAGTTTCCATCTATGCAGCTGACAACACTCTATCCCCTCACTCCACTATAGTAATTGATTGAGACGTTGCACTCATGTAGCCAGGTTGGGGAAGGTGAAATCAAAACAAAAGAAAAAACCTGATCTATGACAGATCTCACGCATCCCACACTAGTCGACAGGTCTCATGCTTAATGCACGTTGATTGAAGAGCTGGATTGATCAATCAATTTGAATTCTAGTGCTCCAGGCTAACCTCATCTCCTTTGCACAATCTACACCAGACAATGTTCATGAATATGTTCCCCTCGGTTTGATCAAATAATTCAGTCGACGACCTCTCCCAACACCAACGCTCTGCAAACTAGGAAGCTTCTCAATGAATTTAATTTTGAACAATGAAGAGTTCGAAATAATGGTGGAAAGATCCTCCTTGGGTCACCTCCTCGTCAAGGCCGCAAGCTCCTCCCTTTCCAATTCGCATTTTTCAAGTTGCAAGAAGGGAAACACAACCAATCTCAATGACCCTTCCTTCAACAACGATCCACTGTCTCTAGAATCGAACAACGATTCCAACGGTGTTCTTAATATATGTCAACAACACTCTCTTTACAATACACACACTCTCCTCACAGTACACAAAGCAGGGAATCAACACAAAGTCTTGTATGAATCTTCCCACAACAATTGAATCCATAATAGAATCAATCACAATCCTCAGCCTTAGGTACAAATGTTAGTTTGACAACGAATTATGTAATTTTGGATAAAATGTAACTAGTCAGTTCTATACCAAAACATTAGTTATGTAATGAAGGTCGATGGTATAAAACTAGTGAATGCTCGAGAAATGTATTGTGGAGAATCATTGTTGAATTAATAAATTCCAATCCCTTGCCCCGTGGATGTTTCCTTGGCACCTTGTCGAGGTTTTACCATGTAAATCCTGTGTGTCTATTTGCATGAGTTTGAATTTAGTTTCTTTTTTTGGTCAATGTATAACTGAATTAGTTTAGTTTCCTTTCTTAATTCTTTCCTATCCTACCAACAAGTGGTATCAGAGCGTGAGCGTGAATCTGCCTGTGGTGAAGAGACCATTTAAGCGTAGAGCAACTGGATCACTGTGTGGATGAGTGTGTGGCTGAGCATAGAGCGTGCCAGAACTATGTATCATAGCGACCTGCTCTGCATAAGAAGGAAAGGATGCTAGGAAGGTTACGTGCAACGTAAAACCCTATGCGTGCAGCTGCCAAGCAGTCTGTGTGGAGCTGATTGCTAGCCCTGTTCAGGCTGTCAAGAAGCGAGGCAGTGAGGAGGCTGAACCATTGTTGGCTCTGTCCGGAAGCGTGGTGTTGTTGCGTACCAGAGACCGAGGAAGGCATACTACATGCTGATGAATACTGCCTCTGCATGCCATAGATATCAATGCGTGGTGCTGGTCCTGCATTGAATATCTTTTCCTCTGTTGCGTGAAAGAGGGGAAGCTACTATTGTGCAGTGTATTTTCTCTATCTGTGGACCCATAGCTGCTGTTGTCTCTGCGTAAGGGAAGTTGTTGCGTGCTAGAGCTGTTGTTGTCTTTGCGTGAGGGAAGCTGTTGTTGTGACGTATATTCTCTGAAGACCAGCCATGAAGATCAGAGTGCTGGAGAAGTGGTGGAGAAGACCTTTGCATACTAGGGCAGAGAGGGAGCCGTTACCAGAGCTATCTACAATCTGAATCCTGGTATTTTTTGAAAGAAATTTTTTGTCTCAGAAATTATTCTTTTCCAGAAAGATGTGAAAATAAAAATTTGTGTAATTTGAAGAAAATTCTGGAAGTAAAAGGGGAGGATTTTATATAAATATTGGAGGAAAAGAAAGGGTTCAGGAAGGGTTTCTTTGTTTGTTTTCAAAAAAAAAAAATAAAGGGGTTTGCAAGAAAGAAAGGGTTTGTAAATAATAAAAAATTATTATTTTTTTGAAAAGAAAAATATAAACCCTAGTTCAAAGGCTGAGATCATTTTTTTTAAAAAGGAAAAGCCCTAGAAATACTAAAACCCTAGGAAGGAGGAAAAATGGCCAAGATGTCGAATGCGAAATTCGAGGTGGAGAAATTCACCGAAAAGAGAAATTTTGCTCTTTGAAACTAAAGGTTAGTAGTTGCAGGTTTCACAAGGCATTGGATGGAGAAACTAAGAAACCTGCAACCATGACTACTTCAGATTGGGAGGACTTGGATGCCCGAGCTCTCAGTACCATCTGGTTATGCTGTTGGGAATTTCTAATAATTCCAAACAAAATAAACAGAAGAAAAATTCTTTGTTTCTTAGCACAGAGGAACAAAAAAAAAATGTTTCTGGAGAACAGAGTTTTACATATACACAGAGAAACTTATATTCATTAATAAAACTGCCTGTTATAAAAGGGTCTTCGTCTTCCAGAGGGATTACAACAACAACGCTTCAGTTCTACACACAAAAAATTTACTCTTTCTCTCCTCTTAAAATTTACATTGTTGTGTTTGCACTGATAAACTTGCGTTGTTGCGTCTACTACCTTACATTTTCATATTACATGAACAATAAAACAGGACATTACATAATTTACTGTGCCATACTCCAATGAAAAATAAAAAGCAATAAAATTAAAGGCTTTTACCTACATTTACCAACCGTAGTAAATTTTTATTGTTTCACTGACAAAACTGGCAGTCAATGAAACTTCTAATTCATGTCACATAATTTTGCTGCAAGCCTGTACATCAATCGTTGATTTAATCAGACGACTGAGATTGGTTTGAAGAAGGTGAGATATGCGATTTGCGATCGGATCGCATCGCAACGTCGCGTCGACGGAAGAAGAAAAGTGGAGCACAAAAATATGGGTGCGATTTGCGATTTGTGATCGAATCGCATCGCAAAATCGAAATCGTCAGAAAACACAAGGCGTAACAAAAGGCAACAGGGCGTGGACGCAATTTGTGATAGTGATCGCATCACATCCCATGATGGTTTTGGCGCTACAGTCAGAATTACATTTCAACACTCCCCTTTGATTTCTACTGCTGGGTTATCAATCATGTCCAGACATTTCCTCAAAGACTCAAAACATTTTTGCCCCAATGGTTTGGTCACAATGTCTGCGACCTATTCCTGAGTTCTACAATGTCGTAAAACAACTTCACCATTGTTTACCAGTTCCCTGATGTAATGAAACTTTGTGTCAATGTGTTTCATTCTCTTATGAAACACAACATTCTTGGATAATGCAATCGTTGAACTATTGTCACAAAAAATCACAGTTGCTTTTACTTGCTCCTGGCATAAACTCCTTAACATCCTTCTCATCCAAATTGCTTGACATGCTGCTGCTGTGGCTGCCACATATTCTGCTTCTTCCTTGAGCATTTGCTGGACTGTTTCTTCCACCTCTGTTTTGGCTTCTGCCTCTTCGAAATGAACAGGGTCATCAACATGAAAATATAAAGCAAACAAAGAGTTCATACCTTTATTTGTTGCCTCTTGTTCATAAATATCACTTAAATTTATGAACTTCTTACCTCTTCCATTTGGTGTACAAGTGCTTGAAGAAGCACCTAAATTTCCTCCTTGTGATGTGCTTAGAGAAGCAATTTCATTTCTCCTAAGGGCGACTTTTGCTACCCTTATGTTGGTGCTGTTGTTTGGGGATGTATTTTAGCCATCTCCTCATCATCTTCATCATGAGACAAAGAGTTTTTAACATTCACTGTTTTCTCTATGCTTCCATCCCAAGCTTCCTCCTCAATGAACTGAACATCTCTACTCACAATAAGTTTCTTGGTGGATGGGTTACACAACCTGTAAGCCTTGGATTCCTCACTGTATCCAATGAAAATACATTTCTCCCCTTTGCTATCCAACTTCTTCCTTAGCTGATCTAGAATGTGTGCATAAGCCACACATCCAAAAACTTTCATGTGGGTGACTCCTTGCTTTGTCCCACTCCATGCTTCTTCCGACACTGTGTTCATGACTACTTTTGTAGGGCATCTATTCAAAATTTACGCTGCATGGTGTATAGCTTCAGCCCAATAATCATTTGGAACATGCTTTGCCTTTAGCATACTCCTCACCATATCCATGATTGTCCTATTCTTCCTTTCAGCAACTCCATTTTGTTGCGGAGTGTACCTAGTGGTAAACTTCTTGTGAATTCCATTTTCTCTACAAAAATGTAGAAATTCATTGGAGATATACTCACCTCCTCTATCAGTTCTTATAACTTTGATGTGAAGCCCACTTTGGTTTTCTACAAGTGCTTTGAAATTGCAGAATCTTTCAAACACTTCACTTTTGTTGTTCAAGAAACAAACCCAAGTTTTTCAAGTAAAATGATCAATAAAGGTTAGTATATTGTGGCTACCTCCAAGTGATGGAGTTTGCATCGTTCCACATAAATCTGAGTGGACAATCTCCAAGGGTGCTTTTGCCCTTATTGTTTTCCCAGATGGAAAACTTTCTCTGTGTTGTTTCCCCAAGGTACAACCTTCACAAAGGCTGTCTGGTTTCTCTATCATTGGTAATCCTCTTACCATTCCTTTTCTATTCAACAAGTTAATACCTCCAAAGTTGAGATGTCTAAACCTCAAGTGCCACAACCAATTTTCATCCTTTGGTTCGCTCTGGAAAGCCTCCTGTGTCACTACTGCTATTTCTTTATTTTTTAAATCTACTTTCATTTTGACAGGGAACATCTTGTTCCTTGTCATCTTTACTTCAACAATACATCGTTTGCTGGGTGCTTTATCCATGATGGTGCATACATCATTCTCAAAGAAAACATTGTAACCCTTTTGAACAAGCTGTCCAATACTTAAGAGGTTACGTTTCATTTCAGGAACATAATAAACATCTGCTATGGTTTTCTTTTCACCTTTCTTTGTTAAGACATTTACTTCTCCTTTTCCCATAACAGAAACTTTATTATCAGTCCCAAGTGTGACTTGTGACTTCACACTCTTATCTAACATAAAAAACAGGGCTATGTTTCTTGTCATATGGTTACTGCAACCGAAGTCTAGGAACCATACATCTTCACCCTTTTCTTCAGCCATATTTCAAGCTAAAAACAAATTATCTTGGCTGATATTTTCTCTAGTGAAATTTGCACCAGTTCTACTATTCCTATCATGCCGCTTTTTCCTACATTCATTTCCATAATGCCCATATTTTTTACAATAGTGACATTGGACATTGGATTTATCATACCTTTGTCCTTGAGCATGATGTTGTGCACTTTTTTGGCTATTTCCTTAGCCTTGGTTATGATATGGATTGCTTCTTCTTCCTTTCTTATTTCCTCTGCCTTGACCTCTTCCTCTTCCAAAGAACATCTGGGTCTTAAAGTCATGCTCTAGAGATGAGTTTTCATTTCTACTCATTCTCTACTCATGTGTTATCAGTGATGCATGTAGTTCATCAACTGAGAAATTTGTGAGATCATTTGTCTCTTCTATGGTGGTGACAATCACATCGAACATTGAGGGTAGGATCCTCAATAGTTTCTCCATAATCCTCCTTTCTTCAAGAATCTCTCTATGAGACCTTATCTGTGTGACCAGACCAATCACATGTGTGAAGAATGAGTCAATATTACTTGACTCCTTCATGCAGAGATTCTCAAAATCTCTCCTCAGCAACTGTAGTTGTGATGTCTTCACTTTCTCCATGCCTTGATAGGATATCTTGGGAGTTTTCCATGCTTCTTTGGATCTCTTAGCTGCTGCTATCCTTGGAAACACACTCTCATGCACTACTTGATACAAAAAGTAGAGGGATTTAGAATCCTTCTTCTTATTACTCTTCAACAGATCTTTCTCTGCCTGAGTTAGATTGTTAAAATCATTTTCATCTGTTGCTTCTTCAAAACCATCCTCAACCAACTCCCATAAGTCTTGGGAAGCAAGCAAAGCTTTCATAGTTATTGCCCAATAGTCATAGTTTTTTCCATTAAATTGTGGGAGTTGGGTATTACAGATACCCATGCTAGTGTTGGTTTCAGCCATCCTTGCACTCTTAAATATTCTTCAAAATACTTGATTGTGTATTTAAAATAACTGACTGTCCTCAACAGTAACACAAAAACTGACTTGAGAAATACCTTTGATTCTTTCTTGACTGAGTCTTCACTCTATTGGAGAAGTTGCTGCAGCGATAAATCTTTCCTTTAGCTTTTTTGACACCTTCAAAGAGCCTGGACAAGCTCTAATACCATGTTGGGAATTTCTGATAATTCCAAACAAAATAAAGAGAAGAAAAATGCTTTGTTTCTTAGCACAGCGGAACAAAAAAACATAAAAAATCTAGAGAACAGAGTTTTACATATACATAGCGAAACTTATATTCATTAATAAAAATGCCTATTACAAAAGGGTCTTCCTCTTCCAGAGGGAGGAATGCTTTAGTTCCACACACAAAAAAATTTACTCTATCTCTCCTCTTAAAATTTACACTGTTGTGTCTACACTGATAAACTTGCGCTGCTGCATCTACTACCTTAGATTTTCATATTACATGAACAATAAAATAGGACATTACATAATTTATTGTGCCATACTCCCGTGGAAAATAAAAAACAATAAAATTAAAGGCTTTTACCTACGTTTACCAACCGTAGTAAATTTTTCATTTATTGTTTCACTGACAAAACTGGCGGTCAATGAAACTTCTAATTCACGTCACGTAATTTTGCTGCAAGCCTGTACATCAACCATTGATTTAATCAGACTGCTAAGATTGGTTTGAAGAAGGTGAGATATGCGATTTTCAATTGGATCGCATCGCAACGTCACGTCGGCGGAAGAATAAAAGTGGAGCGCAAACATATGGGTGCGATTTGCGATCAGATCACATCGCAGAATCACAATCGGTAGAAAACACACGGCGTAACAAAAGGCAATAGGGTGTGGGCGCGATTTGCGATAGCAATTGCATCGCATCCCATGACGGTTTTGGCGCTGCAGTTGGAATTACATTTCAACATATGCCTAGCGGATGAAGTTCTCTTCAATATTGTTGAAGAGACTACAGCTTCATGATTGTGCGAAAAGCTTGAAAAATTGTATATGACAAAGTCATTAACCAATAGAATTTATCTGAAAAGACAGTTATATAGTTTTTGAATGAAAGAAGGTTCAAACGTTGCAGAACATTTGAATGTTTTTAATACACTAATATGTCAATTAATAGATATGGAAGTTAAAATATAGGAAGAAGATAAAGCCATAACCTTGTTGTGTTCTTTGCCTGAATAATGGGATCACTTCGTAACTTCAATCAGCTTGAGAACTACTGATTCTTTGAAGTTTGAATCAGTCGTGGGAGCTCTCTTGTCTGAAGAAGTACAAAGGAAATCCAGCACTGAAACAGCTACATCAAAAGCCATGGTAGCTAGAGGACGCTCAAAGGAAAGAGGAGAAAAACCAAGGGGGTCTTCCAGATCGAAATTGAAGGGAAAGAAGTGTAAGGCAAAATGTTGGAACTGCAATAAAATTAGACACTTGATGAAGGACTATTGGAAACGAAAGGAATCCAAAAATCCGAAGAAGGAAGCGAATCAAGTCGATTCAGGTATGATAGACGAAGTTTTATCTGCTGAAGAATTATGTATGATAGATGAAACTTCACCTAAATGTAATGTCTCTCAGGGTTTAGATAGTTGGCTGTTAGACTCTGGTGCTTCGCATCACATGTGCCCACATAGAAATTGGTTTACTTCGTATAAAAATGTAAACGATAGTTTTGTGTTTATGGGTAACAATGTGTCGTGTCAGACTACTAGGATGGGAGATATCAGGATTAATATGTATGATAACACAATTAGAACATTAACTAGTGTTAGACATGTACCTGATTTGAAGAAAAATTTGATTTCTTTGGGAGTGTTGGATTCAGATGGTTATAAGTTTATAGGTCAGGATGGCGTCTTGAAAGTCTTTAAAGGAGCCCTTGTGGTTATGAAGGCAAAAAAGGTTGGAAATATTTACAGGTTAAAAGGAAGTACTCAGGTAAGTGAAGCAGCGGTTGCATCAAAAAAGGAAGAAGCAGGTACTCGTCTATGGCATCAGAAATTGGGTCATATGAGCGAGAAAGGTCTTCAGATAATGACGAAATGTAAATCTCTTCCCGATCTGAAATCCTTGAAATTAGATTTCTGTAAACATTGTGTGTATGGAAAACATTGTAAACAAAGATTTAAAGTTGGAAATCATAATAGTAAAGATGTCTTAGACTATATTCATTCTGATCTGTGGGGACCATCCCTTGTTGTGTCATATGGAGGTGCACTGTATTTTTTAACGTTTATTGATGATTACTCCCATAAATTTTGGGTCTATATGCTAAAAAGGAAAGCTGATGTATTAAATGTCTTTAAACAATTTAAAGTAATGGTAGAGAAAAGAACTGGCAAATCTATTAAATGTTTAAGAACTGACAATGGTGGTGAGTTCACTTCAGTTGAATATGAAAAATACTGTAAGGATGAGGGAATTATTAGACACAAAACTATTGTTTATACTCCTCAGCAAAATGGTGTTGCTGAGCGTATGAATTGGACTCTTATGGAAAGAGCCAGAAGCATGATCGACAATGCTAACTTGCAAAAGGATTTGTGGGAAGAAGCAATATCTACTGCTTGTTATTTAGTTAACAGATCACCTTCAGTAAAAATTGATTGTAAAATTCCTGAAGAACTTTGGATAGGTCAGTCTTGTGACTATTCACATTTGAGGATATTTAGCTGTGATGCTTATTCTCTTATTCCGAAAAATCAGCGTTCAAAATTAGATCCAATGTCGAAATGTAATGTCTTTGTTGGGTATGACTATGTAATGAAAGGATATAGGTTGTGGGATCCTACATTGTGGAAGATAGTCATTAGTAGAGATGTAACATTTGATGAATCCTCTCTTTTAAAACCAAATGTTGAAAGAATTGAATAGGAACAGGTATTGCCAAATCAATGAGTTCAGTTGGAGGCTAGACCTTTCAGTGATAGTCGAAATGAAGGAGGGACTTTTGGAGAAAAAGGTGTTGAAAGCACAAAGGAAGCCGTTGAAGCTTCTGAACTAGTGCAAGTTTCTGAACCAGTTCAACAACTAGTCGCTCTAAGAAGGTCTATAAGGGAAAGGAAAACTCCCAAAAGGTATGAAGATTCTGCTTCATCTTTTGCTTTGATTACTGAAGATGGGGAACCTTCTTGTTATCAGGAAGTAGTAGATGATACAGATAGCGAAAAATGGAAAAAAAATATGGAAGAAGAAATGGACTCCTTAGCCAAGAACAATACATGGGATCTTGTAGAGTTTCCTGAAGGGAGAAGTGTTGTTGGATGCAAATGGGTCTTCAAGATGAAACAGAATGTTGATGGAAGTATCGAAAGGTATAAGGCGAGACTGGTAGAAAAAGGGTATTCTCAGGCTGAAGGTATAGACTTTCATGAGATTTTTTCTCCAGTTGTAAAACTTGTTTCTATTCGTACTGTGTTGGCACTAACTGCGTTACTTAATCTTGAGTTAGAACAGTTAGATATTAAAATAGATTTTCTACATGGTGATTTGAACAAAGATATATATATGGAACAACCAGAAGGTTTTGTACGAGGACACAACAGAATATTAGTTTGTAACCTCAGGAAATCATTGTATGGTCTGAGGCAGTCTCCTAGACAATGGTAGAAGAAGTTTGATTCCTTCATGGTGAGCCAGAACTTTATAAGAAGTGAGTATGATCATTGTGTATACTTTAAAATTTTCAAAGGCATATTCATTATATTATCTTTGTATGTTGACGATATGCTTATTGCAAGCAAAAGCATGGAAGAGATCAATAGGTTAAAGGCTCAACTCTCTAGGATGTTTGATATGAAGGATCTTGGAGTAGCAAAACATATCTTGGGCATGGAGATACACAGAGACAGGAAAAATGGTAAGTTTTGGTTATCACAGTAGAAGTATGTGGAGAAAGTACTTGAAACGTTCTCTATGAACAATGTGAAACGTGTTAATGTTCCACTAGCTTCCCATTTTGAGCTTTCTTCAGTTTTGAGTCCTAGAGCTGATGAAGAAAAGCAGTATATGTCTCATGTACCATATGCAAATGTTGTAGGAAACTTAATGTATGCGATGGTATCTACAAGACGTGACATTTCACATGCAGTTGGAGTTATCAGCAGGTTCATGGAAAATCCAGGTAAAGAACATTGACAAGAAGTGAAATGGGTGCTTCGATATCTAAGTGGCACAAGTGACCATTGCATCATCTTTAACGGTAGTGAAGGATCAGTCTGTGGATATGTAGATGCTGAATATGCAGGTGATTTGGACAAAAGAAGATCTACTACAAGTTATGTCTTTACTCTTGTAGGTGGAGCAATTAGTTGGATGCCAAAGCTTCAAGAAACAGTTGTGTTGTCCACTACCGAAGCTGAATATATAGCTGCTTCAGATGCCAGTAAAGATGAAATTTGGTCAAAGGGTTTAATCAATGAAATTGGAAGAACGCAGGAGAAAGTGAATGTGCTTTGTGACAGTCAAAGTGTTATTCACTTGGCTACAAACCCTGCGTATCACAGCACAACCAAGCACATTGATGTAAGGTATCATTTTCTGGGACATGTGATCGATGGCAGAAAAGTAGCTCTTAAAAAGGTGCATACGCAAGAGAATTGTGCAGACATATTCACAAAGCCAGTTACAGTAGTGAAACTACGGTGGTGTTTAACTTCTCTTGGCTTGCAGAAAAGATGATGAATGGGCATGGGCAAGGGATTAGGAAAATTTTTGTCAAGGTGGAGTTTGTTAGTTTAACAACGAATTATGTAATTTTGGGTAAAATGTAACTAGTCAGTTCTATACTGAAATGTTAGTTAGAACAGAGGTCGATGGTATAAAACTAGTGAATGCCTGAGAAATGTATTGTGGAGAATCATTTTTGAATTAATAAATTCCAATCCCTTGCCCCATGGATGTTTCCTTGACACCCTGTCGAGGTTTTACCACGTAAATCCTGTGTGTCTATTTGCATGAGTTTGAATCCAGTTTCTTTTCTTGGTCAATGTATAA
This sequence comes from Pinus tabuliformis, assembly GCA_031772625.1. Taxonomy (NCBI): domain Eukaryota; kingdom Viridiplantae; phylum Streptophyta; class Pinopsida; order Pinales; family Pinaceae; genus Pinus; species Pinus tabuliformis. The sequence continues at coordinate 339,721,369 of CM062814.1, read as the reverse complement.
CTGAATGAGTTTAGTTTCTTTGCTTAATTCTTTCCTATTCTGCCAAAAAAAAATTCAACTCAACCCTGATGCCCACCTACTAATTTAAAATCAAGGATAAGGAAACTACTACAGAAATGGTCAACTTTGAGGTGAGGCTAGCTCAACCTAAGAGTGCATGCTCACATGCCACTTATGTCATGCACCAAATCATTGGTACACAGATAAGATTAGGAATTTCTTAAGGAATTGAACAAATTTCTTAAGAATAGGATCCAATCTAATTGATCACAACAAATCTCTAATAATATAATAATCTGGATAATTCTACATTTTTTCATTATTCTAAGTTTCAAAATGTATGTTGTATTCTTATTCTCATTTGTATTCCATATTATTGATGATTATGTCATTTCCAAAAATATGTATAATAATTGTAAATCAAGACAATGTATGATTACTCTGCATCAAGTTGAATTCGGCACAAATTATGGAAAACTAGAAGAAACCTACTATTGTTGTATACTGGTTGCTTCAATAGTAGGCTTTCCATGACATTGTTTTCTTAAAGAGATATTTTCTTAATGTACCAGAAAGGGGGTACTATTTCATCTATCATATCTGAGCAAGGACCAAATATAACTGTTGATTTTTCATCTTGAAGGCTAATAACATCGCTTTCAACATCAACATAGGTGTTTTGTATCCATTTGGAAACTTGATTTTTCTATCCAGGGTTTTCTAAAAGTTCTGAAAGTGGTATAGGGATCTTAACTCTCTCTAACTCCTTTTCAACATTAGATGTAGTTAACACAATTTTATCAATTTGAGTTGTATTAGTTAATTGATTTAATGGTCAAATAGTAGTTGTCTGATATTCAAAAACTTTAGTATGATGTTCAATTGTTGGAGGCTCCTTAAGAGGTCTTCCAGGTCTAGGTCTAGGTATCAGATCATATCTTTTGTTTAGCTCTGCAATTAGAAATTCAGAGAAGGCATGGTGTTTGGAAATATGTGAACATTCTTGATCTTCTGAAATTTGATTTTTCTGTGAAAGAGGAACAATAGTGGTTTAACTAGAAGAGGTATCCATATTGTTAATGTCTTCAGTGATAGTCATGGGATTGTCATCATGTTGTTAATCATCGATCAACAAAGGATTTGGAACCTGTTGATCATTACCACGCTTTGAAGAATTTGTGATTGTGGAGTTCTTTTGTATTGACCTTGAATCTAATTTTTAGGTCGACTGATCATCTGTTGACCTGTTCTAGGTTGGGTTTCCATCTTGGAAATTCTATTGGATAGGTTTCTCATAACTGAAGTGATCTTATCAATTTTGGAATCTTCAGTTTTAGTTTATGAAGAAGTAGAGGCCTCTTGACTAGATTTAAGCTTTCTTTGGGCCTTTTCCTCTTTTTCTTTCAAGGTGGCTAAGGCAGCCCTATTTGGTTCCACCTATAGAGTATTGGTCTGCATGTCTTCAAGATTCCTAGAAGTTATTTCTCTTAACATTACTGCAAAATCATCTTCAAAGGCTTTTGAAAACCTAGATTTGGCTACTGCTACAGGGGGTTTGCAATCAGGAGGCATCTTATGATAAAGTTTGTTGAACCTTTTAATAAAATCAACTACAGTTTCACTAAAGTTTTTTTTTATTTCTTCAAACTCAGTCAAAAAGTAAAGAGGGTCTTTATTCACACCCCATTGATTTTTGAATATATTTGTTAACTCTTCCCATGACCTAATGGAATTTGCAGGTAACTGCATAAACCAGGTTCTATAATTTCCATCAAGAGATTGGACAAATAACCTCATATAAACATTTTCTTGTTCTATGTTCATATTATCTACAAAATCTAGAAATGTTTGAAGATGGTCCTCAGCTGAGGAACCAGTTTCTCCATTATACCTAGGAAGGTGTTTTAAATATCCAGGAGGGAATGCATCGAGGTTTTGAGGTAAAACTAAAGATGCATATCTAGCTTGTAAAATGGGTTGGAATTCCATAGTAGAACATTGTGTATGAGGTGTTTGAGTAGATGATGAAAAAGAAGAGGAAGATGGTGATAAAGAAGGTGTATATCTATGTGGAGGTGAAGAAGGAGGAGATATCCTAAATGACTTTAAGGGAGTCCTAATAACTAACTTCTGAACCTGTGACTGAATATCCTCTTTTGTTTCAAAGAGTGGGTTTGAGTATTCAGAGAAGCTCCCTTTAGGTTGTTTAGAAGTGGAAGGGAATGAATTCTATAGGTTTGAATTCAGGTAAATGAACATCCAATTCAACCTCATATTTAGGTGATTCTAATGGTAGTAATGGTACTTGATATGTTTCAAGTGAGTGGATAAGGAAAGTTGATTTAAAATAAACTCCCTTACCTAAAAGTCCGGAAACTCTAGGTGATAATTGTGTCCAATTTGGATTGGATGGAATGTTCCTAAAGGGATATGATGATAACATATCTTCAGATTTAAGGGCTGAAGAAGAAAAATATGGATGATGTCTTCTTTTGGAATTGGCCCTTCTCACAAGTTTTTCTGGATCTTGAAGAGGGCTAACTGTGTCAGATTCAGAATGGGCTCTAGTGCACTTAAAAAGTGTTAGTTTTGTCTAGTGGAGTCACCAGGTGAAGGATTTTGACCTATCTAGACACTTAGTTACCTTTAGAGTAATAGGATTTATATCGTTGTCCCAAGGAGACTAATCAAATTCGAGTCCTTGACAGTAGTGCCAGATTGATGTTGTACCTGTGAGATGATAATGGTCAATTGATCATGCCAGAGCATCTAAGATATTTGTTTGGGGTTTTGGTTTTTATGGAGGACCAATACATAAAAAAATTTATAAGAATGATGTATTTAACCCTTTTAGATAGTACTAATAAATGACCAAAGGGTTGCTATTTAATTTCACATAGTGAGTTAAGTTGATAAGATGTGTAGAAAGAATAGTAAGGAGATATGATTACTTTAAATTTTAGATAGAAAGATAATTCATCATAAGTGAGAAAACCTTTGACCAATGTTCAAAAGTTAAACAAAATATGCTTAAAATTACATAAGATACCGATAATTTTGTGATTTAGAGGGATCCTTTTAGACAAACAGTCCAATATCTCAATCTCTTTATAATAATAACTTCAGAAGGAATTTTAAGAATAACTGTAACACATTTATTCTCACTTGATATCTCTGTAAAACTTAAAAATATGTAGAATTAACAAAATTGATAGAACACATTAAAGACTTAAAAAAGAAAATGAGACTGTATGATATCAAATTTATAATCCTTTGCTTTATTATGAGTGATCTAGAAAAATCTTGTACATTAATGCTTATGATGTGCCCATGTTATGAATTGCCTTCTCTGAATTTCTAATTGCAGAGCTAAACAAAAGATATGATCTGATACCTAGACCTAGACCTGGAAGACCTCTTAAGGAGCCTCCAACAATTGAACATCATACTAAAGTTTTTGAATATCAGACAACTACTATTTGACCATTAAATCAATTAACTAATACAACTCAAATTGATAAAATTGTGTTAACTACATCTAATGTTGAAAAGGAGTTAGAGAGAGTTAAGATCCCTATACCACTTTCAGAACTTTTAGAAAACCCTGGATAGAAAAATTAAGTTTCCAAATGGATACAAAACACCTATGTTGATGTTGAAAGCGATGTTATTAGCCTTCAAGATGAAAAATCAACAGTTATATTTGGTCCTTGCTCAGATATGATAGATGAAATAGTACCCCCTTTCTATGGCAATCCCACAACAAAGTCCATGGAGGAAAATCAGTCAGCTACATAATTAATTAAAGAGTATTCTATACTACAAAATAAATTGAACACCCGATTGTCAAGATCATCAGGGAGCAAGACACCATAAATAATTGTTGTTGGAGATTTAGAAAATATTTCATTAGCAAGGACCACTGATCCCAAACCTCCTTCTACTAATTCAACTCCTTCCTCAGCTAAACCTATGGAGATTATTCAGTCAACTGAGATCATCTCAGCAAAAGATACTAATATCTTCTCAACATTTATGGAAATTAAACAAAAGAATGAAAATCTTAAGTCGCAAATGTATTGTCAGTTTTGGAAAGAGACATCCACCTTTCAACCAACACTTCTCTCCACCTTTGACAGTGAAATATGAACGATGCAAATGGCATTTTTTCAAGCTCAAATTCCATTCCCCAAATCCACAACAGATACAAGAAGACCATATTTTCATCTGATGTAAACCAAATACATCCTATTGATCAAGTGGATTTTCATAGGCAATCAGGCGAAATGTTAATTTCAACAATGACTACAACTTCCATGTCTCTTTCCAAGCTCAAAACTACCTTGTCAAATGTGCAGTCACAGCTTAAGATTAAAAATTTATCATCTTTAGCTAAAGATAAAAAATTAAAGTCTTTAGAAGATATTATTGTTAAAATTGGATATGATCCCCAAAACTGTAAAGAAATTGAAGAAATACTCAAGAAGAAGAATATAGAGACAAGAACTTTGAAGAAATAGTTGAAACTACCTTCAACTAAGGATACACAAACCAAAGAGATGGCAGAAAATGAATAGCACAGGGAGGACATGTTAAAGCTCATTATTGAGAAAAACATACATATCAAGAGAATGGAAGAGAAAATAGAACAAATTCTCAAGGAAAAGGAGTGATCTGAAAATGGGGCACTAAAGGCTTCTTGACAAGCTTACAGGAACCTCTCCCACTTCTAAAGCTTAAATATTTCGAAGACCTTATGATTAACCAATTGCAAAATTAAAAGTGCTTGAAAATAGGTGTATGCTCGTGTTTGTTATTAACTGATCATGTGCCTTAAATTCATTTGCTTAAACTGATATAAAATACATATAACAATAAACAGACCAACAAGTAAGCAAACAGATAAGACAACAATGTAATTAGGAGTTCACCCAAAACTCTTGGGCTACGTCTCTGTGAAGCCTAGTCAACTCAACTAGGTTCTCTGGGATTATGGCTGAAATCTTTTACAAGCTCCACTCTCAACTCCATAGATTTATAAACATGACTCTATGGGTATAGAATGCCATCTTATCCCGTTGGCTATCCTCACTCTACAGACAGATCTAGGCTTCTCTGGACTTGACTCCTTCAATTAGTGCTCTGAGCGATCTTGCTCTAGCTTGCACCAAATCCCTCAGAAGTTGCTTAACTATCTCTGAAATGCCTTCTTCCATCTTCAACACACTCTAGACTCCAGTAACAGCTTGATCATTTTGACCGTTTGCTGTTTTGCAGCTTCACTACGGCATCTCGGCTCTTAGAAGTCTACTTTGAGCTTTGTGGCTTTGAGGCTCTACCTCTAGCCTATGGTGGCTATGCCTCTGTCAAGCTCTCTAGCTCTGCAGCTCTGGTGCTTTCACTCTCAGCTCTAGCTCTGGCTCTTGGCTCTAGCTCTGGCTCTCACGAGCTTCTCTCATCCTCTATGTGCATCAATGGATCGCTCAACCTCCAAGCACCCCTTAGCACCCTTCCAACGACCTTCAGCAACAACTTGCTACTATCAATTGAGCTCTCTGTCAACTGTCGTCTGTTAATCATGCTCTATGTGCTTTTGTGAGGAATCCTCTGACTTTGCGGCTCCCCTAGTCATTCCTCTCTCTCTCCTCATGACGAATCATTCCCTTGGGACCCTTCACCTCTTCAACTAGCCCTCTCGCTCACCAGCTCTGTGGCTCTGTGTCTAGCCATCTGGCTCTGTGGCTCTATGGCTCTCTGCGTGTAATGCATTCCTACATCATTGTTACAAATGCCAGCTTAGAGTGTGGCAAGGAGAATGGGACAGTTACAAAGGAAATACACAGGTGGCCTCTTTCTAGGAAAATATTCGCGAAAAAATGATATTTCCAATACATAGAGAATATACATGGAAATACACTATCAGGCGCAAAATCCGAACTTCAAATTCTATAAAATCACCCCTATAAACCCTATTGGGTCTACCTTTCATCAGCATATCACAATCGCATAGGCGGGAGGTCTAAAAACCTCAATACATGGGAATACACAGAAATCTTGAATTCCCGATTTTCAAAATTTGTGAAATCAGGTCTATAAACCCATCGAGTTCAGCCCTTATCGACATATCGCTATCATAATCGCATTGGCCCTGGCATCACGGATCGTTGATCGCCGATCGCTGATCAAATCTGGACCATTGATCTGCTCCTCGATCTGACAGTCGACATCGCACATTGCATGTCACTATCGCAATGGCCCTAGGGTCTTTCCATATGCCATGGACCACACCGATGCCGATCTACCGATCCGCCGATCATCGATAGCTCCGATCATCACTGTCGTCTCTAATTATAAATTGAAATTGGCATATCACAGTGCCTGGGGTCCCAACATCGCATGCAGCCTGCCTTTGATTGCGATAAGTCAGCGATTGTTGATTGAGGTCTTTCCGCCCTTGTGTTAAGTCCTTGCCTTTGGCACATTTGCGATGCAATTTTCCTTTATAAGGCCTTAAGCCCATTTTTGGAAAAATTTTCCTCCTTTTCAAAGGACCATGGCAAACTTCTTTCTGCGATAGCTTCTTCATCCGAAGTCCATTTTATCCCATTCAAATTGCAATAGATTTAGAATGAAAATATCTACGCAATGGGACTATTTCCAGGAGTAGTGCTAGACTTTCATTTTCCTCTGTGAGGAACACTTTAGACTTAAAAGTCTATCCAAGATCCATTTTGGATCATGCCTTCCCACTAAAAGAACTTTTGGTCTCCAAAAGACTGATATACTGATCTGAGCCATAAATGAGAGTAACATCACCCTCTTCTTCCAGCCTCTGCATAGTCCCTCTGAACCAAAGTCTTTGACCTCTTTCCTTCCTGGATGTGATGGTCCTCCTGGGGAAGAATTACTTTCCTCCTTGACTTCATGCAAAACTCCTGCTGAGATGGTCACAATAGGTAGTTTGAACTTCTCTGCCTTGATCATTGATCCAAGGTAACTCAAACAAATGTGAATTTCATTTGCTTAACAAAATTTTCATCTGTACCTGTTTGACAAGTTGTCAACAACAACTATTAACAACAATAGAAATACAAACAACAACTAGATGGCCTAAAACTCGTGCTTCAACAAAAGAAATAGATATCACATCTTTTGAACACCTCCATGTCTTACATCTGCATCGAAATGATGGACTAGATACCAAGCCTACAAACCATGCCTTTAAAACAAATGAACCTTCAAGTCAAGCATGTAGAAAATATCTTAAGGATTCTTTTCAAAAGATGAAACACTTCATCATTATCTCCATCTTGGAGACCAAATCAAATTTTCTCAAGTCAATATTGCATTACATGCATGCCAAAGCAATCAACCCGGCAAGTTAATTACACATACATGTTCAAATACAAGGAAATCATCAACATCCCTGTGTTCATGCATCTCAGGCTTATGCATGCATTTCATCCTTCAACTTTCGCTTAAGCACACTGTACTTCCAAAGCTAAAATGAACATAATGTTGCAGGAATAAAGTGAGTCTCCTACTCAACTTTTCCATTCACCTTCTTGGTAAAATCCCGCAACTTGCATTCCATTAACAAAGAAATGAAAATAATGCATCAATAGAAATGCAATCTTAATTGGATAAGAACTCTAACCATTTCTTACCAATCCATTTCAAAGGTCTTTCCTTTGTCTACACATCAACATCAACATGTGAATCATCCTGAAACACATCATCCATGGAAACTTCTTTTCCATTTTTGCCATCTTCTCTTTCCACTTTCTTCAGCTTTTGTGGAAGCATTGTTGGATTTAGAGTCCAACATCTTTCAGCAAGATGCCTTTGCTTATGGCAGTAAGTGCAACACATGTGCATCCTCTTGAGAGCATGATTTCCCTTGTCCAATGGACCTTTGGCTTTTTGCTTCTATTCCTTCAAAAGTTTCCTGCATGTAGCTATCCTCTACCAACATCTACAAACATTATGGTTATCCAAACCACAAAAGGAACGTGCAATTCTTTTCCCATATCTATGTGGAAATTTACCATGTTGAACATAATCAAAATGAATATGGTTAAAACTAGATTTATACCTTTCTCTTTCACCTTTATTGCCTTCATGAGGAGGTGAAGTGAGTGAAGAAGTAGCTCCCTTTGGGACATCATCAACCTCTTCAAGGCTATCAGAGTTTCCACAACTCTCTGGTTCAAGTGCATGCTTATGAACACCTGCATCTTGCAAATTATGTTTCAAGCTATTGCATTCTCCACGAATACAATCTTTATACTCTTGAGGTAGAAGACCTGAAATGAAACTCCTTCTTGGAACTGTTTCAATGGCCTTCATGGCAGCTTTGGAACTTCCTCCATAAGACTGTCCATAGCCAAGACCCAAATACTTAGGCCTTTCATCAACCATTATTAGCTCAAGAATACCTTGTGCATGTTTACCCAAGCCTTTTCCTTAATAGCCCATCTTGGACATTAGCTTGGAACCTATGCCTCTTGAATGCTTTTCAAAAGAACCAATACAAGCATTCTTAGAAGAATTTGAAGACAAACAGGAACTTTTTACCTCTTCTTCAAGCTGATACTTGACTAAGGCTTCTTTGGCAATAAAGAGCTTTGTCTCTAACTCATGCATCCTTTTCAAGTTCATATTTGTAATATGAAGTTGCCTCCCCCTTTCCTGCAATTTGTCAAAAAGCAACTGCTTCTGTTCCTCCATAGAATTCAACTGAACTCTAACTATGTTGCTCTTCCTTCCATCCTCATACATTTCCCTCACCTTGTTCATCATGATGAAGAAGTCTTACTTCATGTCTCCATCAAGGATCTTGTGATGAAGGGGGAATTTGAGGACTCACTTGCAAAAGTTGTCATTATCAAAATGAACAAAAGAACTTTAAACAAGATTAAACAAGAGATTATTCAAGCAACCTTTTGCAACAAACCTCTTGTGCTTCAAGGATTTCCCTGAGGTCCTTTCGGACAAGAAGAATGCCTTCAACCCTTCTTCCTTCTTGTCCTCTCCTGGACTGAACTATCAATAGCTTTCCCTTCAACTCTATAAACTCACACAATTGTCAGTTTACAAAAAGCATACAATCAATCAGAAAATCAATCCTTGACTACCCAAACACCTTTCAGACAAGTAATATTTTGCTCTGTCAATCAAGAATTCTGATCTGATACCACTTGCTCTAGTATAACCATCATTGATATCACCTTCTTGAAGGTGGGGTTAACCAATCTTAGGATCTGATACCACCTGATCTGAAAATGGGGCACTAAAGGCTTCTTATCAAGCTCACAAGAACCTCTCACACTTCCAAAGATTAAATGTTTCCAAGACCTTATGATTAACCAATTGCAAAATTAAAAGTGCTTGAAAATAGGTGTATGACTGTGTTTGTTTTTAACTGATCATGTGCCTTAAATTCATTTTCTTAAACTAATATAAAATGCATATAACAGTAAATAGAGCAGCAAGTAAGTAAACACATAAGACAACAATATAATTAGGATTTCACCCAAAACTCTTGGGCTACGTCTCCATGACCTCTAGTCAACTCAACTAGGTTCTCTGGGATTATGGATAAAGTATTTTAAAAGATCCACACTCAACTCCATAGATTTACAAACATGACTCTATGGGTTTAGAATGCCATCTTATCCTGCTGGCTATCCTCACTCTACAGACAGATCTAGGCTTCTCTAGACTTGAGTCCTTCAATCAGCACTCTAAGCGATCTTGCTCTAGCTTGCACCAACTCCCTCAGAATTCTCTTAGCTGTCTCTGGAATACCTTCTTTTGCCATCAGCACACTCTAGACACCAACAATAGCTTGATTATTTTGACCCTTTTTTGTTTTCCAACTTCACTACAACATCTCGGCTCTTAGAAGTCTGCTTTGAGCTCTGTGGCTTTGAGGCTCTGCCTCCAACCTTTGGTGGCTATGCCTTTATCAAGGACTCTCGCTCAGTGACTCTGGTGCTCTCACTCTCGACTCTGGCTCTAGCTCTTGGATTTGGCTCTGGCTCTCATGAGATTCTCTTGGCCTCTACTTGCATCAATGGATCGCTCGACCTCTAAGCCTCCCTTAGCAACCTTCTAGCAACCTTCAGCAATAACTCGCTATTGTCAATTGAGCTCTCTATCAAGTGCCCTTTGTTAATCATGCTCTCTCTGTTTTTGTGAGGAATCCTCCGACTCTGCAACTCCCCCATGTTGTGGGGAAAAATGCCTATGCAGGACGATCCTATCCACCTAAGGTGTGACAGTGCCTTAGCAACAAACAGAAACAGCTATTCTAGTATTCTTCCTTTATGAATTAAGAATGAAGAGAGATGGATGGACTAACCGGTGTCTTCTGTTTGTCCCTTGATCCGGTTTCTATTCTCTTTGAGAGTTCCCAGCTACTTGCCTTCTCACTCGCCCAGCTTCAACAGGTCCCTGCAAGATCACAAGAAGAGAACACTACACAAAGACATAGATTCATATTCATAACTAGTTCAGGATTAGAAATAAACTAAACATACTAATGCAATCATATATCAAAGATACATAAGTATATAGGAGAAACCAAGATAGCTTTATTGATGAATAACAAGGTTCAGGAGGAGATACAACCAAGAGAGTTCCAATCCAGCATCTCCTTCCCAGCAAATGAAATTCCTATCTTCACCTCCCTTCAAAGCATTAAGCACCCAATGATTCCAGTCTCAAACCAACAACAATTCTTTGCAATAACAAAATTCCAGCCTCCAACCTCCGGATCTCTGGGATGAGAGATCTATATATAGATATTTGTAGAGGTGTGAGTCAGCTCTGGGTTTTTTATTAGTGTCTTCTCTCTGATAGTTCTTGATGCCACTTGGAGATCTCATTGATCTCTTACTCATCCTTGGGTGATTTTGAGAGGCAAGTGTCCCATGAGAAGTTTCTAGAAGATTCCATGATCATCCACCTCGCAAACTGTCTCCGCCACTTGTCTTTTCCCGATCAGCGCACCCTCACAGTGTATTTAGGTGCATTGATCCACTGATCAAAGCACTTCCCGTGTGTACAAGGTGCACTGAAATGCAATTCCCATGTGTACAAGGTGCGCTGATCCAGTTTCGACCAATTTTGAGTAGTTTCTGGTGGAGAACTTCTGGGAGAAGCTGTAATTTGTTGACCTTGTTCCTTTAGGAGTTGTAACAACACTTTTTAAGGACTTAGGAGCCTTTAGTTTATGGACATTTCATGCTTGGAGTTGTAAGGCACAAAAATGTCTATAACAATTGCCCCCTAAAGTATGAGGCCGTTTATCGGGTGAAATGCTTTATTAGGAGGATCCGAAGTTCTTTCAATGCTGGGAGGAGACCTGTAATAAGATACAATACCATACATTATTTTTCATACTGCTTTCATGATCTAGCTGAGGCGGGCATTCCCATGCTCAGCTTTATAAATTAATTTTTCTGTAAATAGAACAGACAATCGTCTGAAGGTAGAATGATGATTTTGATGAAATCATCATCCTTTTGGTAGGATGATTATCTGCTGTAATGCTGTACATGTCAAAGTCTTTATTTTTCCTGAATATATATCGCAGCCCGGATGGATGAAACTAGATCCGGGGTCTTCAATCTCGTCCGATCTTCACTCTAAGTACAAGTCGATCCATGTGAGAAATGTTCTGAAGTCGAACATGGAAAGACATCGCTTGATTACCAGTCAATGTTGCAAACTGTTAACAAGCGCGAGAGGAATCACCGATAATGACAATGACCCTGAAGGTATAGCAATACAATTCACGTGGTGTGAATAAAGGACTTGGCGTCGAACACCACGCAAAATCTTTCGGTCGAAGGTCATTGATGTATACCTGTCGCCGGAAGTGAGAAACTTGCCATTGAGGCATGCAAGCTTCAAATTACTGAAGGGGGTGTTCCTAGATCAACTTCTTGGATAATGAGCGGATGTCGACAAGAAGCGATCCGTCAAAGGAGGGCCTTAATGTATCCCACATCAGTGACACGAAACGGAGCAAATGATTTTGATGGAGGTGAAAACGATCTGATGATATATGGTTCAGGGTGGCGGTCATGAAAGAATGAAGGATAATGTATGGTAGTGGATGGGACACGGTTGACTTCTCTAGATGACTTCTCTTGAACATATCGGTGACACTTATGTGATGGATTGGTAGCATTTACCCCAAAGGTGGATGGTATGGTGAGACCATGGCGATGTGACCGGTGAATGAAACAACCCAACCCGACTCAGGCACGGAGTGGAAGTGTCATGTTCAAGAGCGACTTGCTACCAATAAAAGTTCTTTGAGTTTCTTCCCAATTTTTCCCCAGTCATTGCTGACTAGTACCTCTTTATTTTTGTCAAGCTTGAGGAGGATAGCATATGCTTGTTCTATAATTTTCCCTTCGGGCAAACCCATCGCTATGTTTTAACGAGCCTAGCGATAGTGAAACTCGTTCTCGTCTAAAGACAAGTTTGTCGCTATTAATGTTTTTTAACGAGTCTAACGAAAAAGATAACTCGGTCCTTTTCATTTTTAGAGAGTCTGAAAAGGTACGTAAAGATAACTCCAAAGTTCCTTTTTCGTCATCTAATCCCTTAAGTCTGAAAAAGTATAAAACAATACAGAAGGGATGGATTTTCGATAGTTTTAACGAGCCAAACAAAACAAGCGCTTGACCTTTTTGTGCAATAATCCCTTAGGTCCAAAAAGATTAAAATCTAGAGGAGGGATAGCACTTCCGGTCGCTTTAATGAGCTGGAAGGTCAAAACTCGGCAATCTTTTCATATTTTACGAGTCAGATGAAAAGAGCTTAAAGAGACTCGTCTTTTGAGGAACAAGTGATAGGCGGGTTAGCAGCTGATTCCAGGTAAGGCTTGGAATTTTCCAATCACGGCAGTGTCACAAGGATGGCTAGTGAAATCACTCTTCGTAGTTGTTCCTCAAAATGGGTAAATGATCAAATGGAGGTGAATGATCGGCCAATGGAAAAGTGGAGGTGATGGTGCAAACACGACCAAGGCTTTAATGGCTGATAATTTACGTTTGTAGTGGTTATTTACCGGGTAGTTCATTTTTTAACGAGCTTAAACGCGGATTGAAACACTTGCTCGATCTTATGTTTATTTTTTAACGAGCATGAACTATGTGCTAAAACGGCTCGATGTTAAGTTTGCATGCCCCCAGCATAATAACGCAAATCGAGGTGCATGCCCCCCAAGCTTCATTGCATTCAACTCGGTGGTTGGAATGAAGGTTTACCTTTGAGATTTGAAAAGGGGATTTGTTTCATTTTTTAATGAGGTTGACATAGTAAAAGAACTATCCTCATGACTCCTTGTTTCATTTTTTAACGAGGTTGACACGAGATAAGAACCGTCCTCGGAGTCCAAATCCATTAGATATAGAAGGTTTCATATTCCACTGTGGCCACTTCCGCCAGATTACTCGGAGGCGGTAGGGAAAAAGTACCCATTAAGGCAGGGTCTTTTAGGAGACCTACTCCGATATTTTGGAGCGAATGATTGCTTCCATGGATCATTGGAATGCTTCCAGTAACTTGAGAACCATTGGGGAGAAATGTTTGTTGGTCGACGATTGTAATTCCTCCTGGAAAGGGAAATGCAATATTTCTAAAATAGGTCGACACAACAGCTGCCATGGCATATATCCATGGTTGTCCCAGTAGGATGTTGTAATCAAGATTCCCATTGATGACTTCAGCATCTATTTCTACTGTTTTGCCCCCTAGTTCAACTTTCAAGTTATTTAGGATACCGTACGGGGTGTATGTCCTTCCGTCGAATGGTTTTCATGTTGTCGCAGATCGTGACAAGGTTGGAGATCCTAAAGTTTTCCAACAACTCATCGACATAATACATGTAGATGCCCCCTCATCAATAATCGTTCGGTGAACAGTTTTGTTGAGGGCTTTCACTTGAACAAGGAAAGCTAATTGAGCTGGTAACTGAGGATCGTACCCTTTGTGGTCAAAGGATACAAGATTGGAATCCATTGGGTCAACCCCACCTATTGCTGATAATAAAGCTTGCTCTTGGGAGAGGTAATTTTGCGGTACCTCAAGTGTTGACATAGTGGACGGCGATTGGGCCAGGTCCTCTATTATATTATAATTTTGTGCTATTTTTGCACGAGGATTAACTGTCGATTTGTGCACTACTCCCTTTGGCGACTTTATCATTTGTTCAGGAATGATGGGTGGCACAACTTTGGTCAAAGTTGTTGTCGAACTACTAGGTTGTTCATTAGTCTTGTTATTCGACACCTGTGGATTCTCGTAATCTTTATTCCTTGCCAAAGCATCATTTTGCTGCTTTGAGATAGACAACATAAGCACTTGGGATCGGGAAGCATTTTGATTAGCAACCAGTTTGGTTCCCGGGCTTGGAAACGGATCAGTCAATACTGCTGAGGTTTTTGAACTCTTAAAGAGTTTCTTAACTTCAGCTATATGTGGACAATCTCTCGTCCAATGATCCTCATCGCATATATGACACCCCGCAGGGGGTTTCCTTTTTCTTCCTTTCTTTTTCTTCTTGCCCCCTGGTTGCTTCAGTTGTTTGCCCTTGTCGATCGACACAACATTTACTTCCGAGGCAAGAAGTTCCTCATTTGCATTTTGATCTGAAATCTTACGAGCCTTCTTGGATGTGGCCTTTGTCGATTTCGCGTTTGTCGTTCCAATCACACCATCACCGGCATGAGAGTCATTGTTTGATTTAGGAGGAGGAGGAATTGAGAATTCCGGTCTAGGGGCGTCAGGTATTTTGTCGTAGAGCGTGCCAGACTGAGTATAGACCAAGTCCAGATATTGCGCACGAGCGATAACTTGCTCTTCCGTTACGACTCCCCCCTTTGCCACATCTTCCGTGATGGCAGGAAGTAATGACTTGATAAACCATTCAGCTAATAGCTGATCGGGAACGTACGTTTTTACCATCCTACGACGACGTCGCCACTCATGTATATGATCAGATATGTGAGTGGCCGTTGTCTGTTTGAAGTTGGTAAGAAGTTCGGTTCCCGTTTCGTACCTTATCGGTAACTGAAAATGGGTTAAAAAGGTTGTGGCTAGGGTACTGAAGTTGTCGAATGACGCTCTAAGAAATTTGATATACCAGTTTGCTGCCGGACTAGTTAACGTCCTCTGAAAAAGGCGAAGCCTAATCGAATCATCATTTAGGGTGTTTGATGAACACCACAGATGAAAGGTCATCACATGATTCAACAGATATTCACCCGGATTTCCATTAAATTTAGGAATATCTGACGGAAGTTTATGCGGAATCACTGGCCACCAAGGGGCATAAGCAATTGGATCATTCGTAAGCCGGTTTAGATCTGGTAATTCTAGAGTTGCTACAAAGGGCAACTGTTGATTCAGGTTAGGCGAAGCATACCCAGGATAAGATGGAATCGCCTGAGCAGTGGGTCTTTGCATACCAGCATAATGTATTTGATGCTGGCAACTTTGACAAGGTTGATGGGCATAACCATTATAATATGGTTGTTGGTAACCGCTTTTTAAATGCGATTGCCCATTACTTACAAAGACTTGTTGCTCAGGTCCTCGATATGATTGCTGGAATGGGGGTTGATGAGTTTGAACCAACTATGGTTGTTGGACCATTTTTTGTTGTCCAATACTGGATGATTGACCAAGATGAGGAGTCATAGTACTTGTTTGAGCCTGAGTCGCTCCAGATAAGGGGGCACTAACCGGAGGTTGTGATTGAGTTGTCGAGACAAGAGGCTGTTGTATGGCAACCTGAGAAACTTGGGGTTGACATACAACAGGTAGCGCTTGTACTTACGATGCAATCACCATACAAGGTATAGTGGCAGCATTCGACATAGGGTGGACTGGTTGCATTGAATATGCAACCCTTGGTTGCTGAGGCAGTATCAGTACCCATCCACTGGATGTAATTCCAATTTGACCTGAACTTTGTTGTAAACTCCCATATGGTTGTTCTCCGGGGGGAACAATGAAAAGGCATACTGCCCTCCATATGGTGGCAATCCAGTACTTAAAGGGTAGATTGGCCTTTGAAGACACATTGGATCAATTTGTTGAGTTTCAACATAAGAAATACCAGATGATAATCCGGATGAAGAAATAGGAACTAACCATGTCGTCGAAACAGTCTCCGATTGGACTCCAGCTTGTTGTTGACAATTTGCAGGGACAGATGGTATACCAGCGAACATCGTTGGAGTAGCAGCAGGAGGCTCTGCCGCTGCTGTGTCGGATGACACAGTCCTGGATGTCGATGGTTGTTCAGACATATTTAGTCTATCCAAAAGATTTCCTAGCGATTCTACAAGAACTTTGTGATGAAGGTAGACTAACTTCGAAGATCAATGAGGGAAAGGTGATGATTATTCCGTTTAAAATAAATTTTAACGACGCTTTAGACACAACTTGCTTTTTCAATTTTAAAGAGTCGAGAAAAAACTAAAGATGACTCTAGTCTCCTTCGATGTTTTAACGAGCCCGAAGTGACAAATGCTCGGATGGACTTTTTCCGTTATAGAGTCTAAAAAAGGCCAAAAGGAACTGCTATGGAGTTCTAGGTAGAGGGTGTGCCAAACTTTTCGCAAAACCGCAGAATACTTTTTAAGGTACGGGCGGTCAATCTTCCTGAATGTTGTGTTCAGTGCATTGCGATCAGTAGGGCAGCCGACACGACTTCCTAAGGATTAAGGTTTTATGCCTATAGGGGTCTCCCAATATATACTCGACGGTACGTGGGAGCACAATCCATACTGGCACTATCGTCCCTCAGGAGGAAATCACCCACCATCAGTGAGATCGATAGTCACCAGGCTTTACGATGTCGGAACACGTCTCTAGCCTAGACCTCTATGTTGTGCGTTAAGTTACAAAGCGTTGTTAAGTTCATTCAATTTATTTTAGGTTGATCTTTTTAGAAGTTTGCCTTTTTGGATCACCACGAGATGTATGATACAATTCCTAAATGCAGTCTAAAGATGATAAGCAAGCTTTTATATCTTTTCAACAATGAAAATCCTAGCTACAAAGGGAAAAGAAAGACACCATCTTTTCTCAAAGAGCAATCAGCACACTCTAATGCACTTTTCCTAAATCAAGCATGCAAACTATCAAGATGCAAATGCACAATGCAGGTGTTTTTTTTCCGCTTTCTTAATATTGATGCCTAAAAAGAAAGCTTTTTGTACAACTTTGAATTTGCTTTTAAATGACAAATACAAACAAGTTTAGTTTTTCGAAATCAGAAAGGGTAGAAGAGAATACAACACTTTACGACTTTCGAAATGAACACTTGTTTCGACACTTAAAAGAGACAAACTCAAACCAAAAGCAAAAGTAAATGTATAATCAACTGTAAACAGCCAATGAACTCTCTCCTAAGATCACAATCAACAGATCTGAATCAAGGGCTACAGGATGATTATTTCACTCTTGCAAAGGAAAACTGTAAATGACGCCACAAACACATAAAAACACTCACAGTCTTTTTGTACAAAAGGAGGTGGAATTTAAGCAGAGAAAAGGAGTTATCAGACAGGTACCTATGCTGGTTACAGGCTGCAGAAATCAGAGATCAAAACAAGGCAAAACAGAGCAGAGAACCCCAGCTGCACAAGGTCTAACTGGATCAACGCACCCTCAACACAGAGGTTTTGACATTCAGCGCAGGTAGCCTTCACGGGACCTGCGTTGAAATGCAGAACCTCTTCACAGAGTCTGCGCTGAAGGAGAAACGAGAGTTCCTCACTGGGTTCTGGGTCACAGTTTGCTGATTAATCTACGGTTTCAGGCCAAATAAAAGAAACAAGCAAGGTACAATCAAAGGGATGCTTTGAGGGAGGACTAAGATCTATCACAAAGGATCATCAAATCATTTGTGAGTCCATTGCTCAGATCATAGACAAATCCAGCGATTGGATCAAAGTAGCAGCTGTCTACTTTGCATCTGAGAATAGCAGATGCAGTTCGATTGTTGCTGTTGAGTCTATGAAACAAAAAATGATAGAGACACAAATAAAATGACTAAACAGATCTCCCCAGTGGAGTCGCCAATTTGTTGTGGGGAAAAATGCCTATGCAGGACGATCCTATCCACCTAAGGTGTGACAGTGCCTTAGCAACAAACAGAAACAACTATTCTAGTATTCTTCCTTTATGAATTAAGAATGAAGAGAGATGGATGGACTAACTGGTGTCTTCCGTTTGTCCCTCGATCCGGTTTCTCTTCTCTTTGAGAGTTCCCAGCTACTTGCCTTCTCGCTCGCCCAGCTTCAACAGGTCCCTGCAAGATCACAAGAAGAGAACACTACACAAAGACATAGATTCATATTCATAACTAGTTCAGGATTAGAAATAAACTAAACATACTAATGCAATCATACATCAAAGATACATAAGTATATAGGAGAAACGAAGATAGCTTTATTGATGAATAACAAGGTTCAGGAGGAGATACAACCAAGAGAGTTCCAATCCAGCATCTCCTTCCCAGCAAATGAAATTCCTATCTTCACCTCCCTTCAAAGCATTAAGCACCCAATGATTCCAGTCTCAAACCAACAACAATTCTTTGCAATAACAAAATTCCAGCCTCCAACCTCCGGATCTCTGGGATGAGAGATCTATATATAGATATTTGTAGAGGTGTGAGTCAGCTCTGGGTTTTTGATTAGTGTCTTCTCTTTGATAGTTCTTGATGCCACTTGGACATCTCATTGATCTCTTACTCATCCTTGGGCGATTTTGAGAGGCAAGTGTCCCATGAGAAGTTTCTATAAGATTCCATGATCATCCACCTCGCAAACTGTCTCCGCCACTTGTGTTTTCCCAATCAGCGCACCCTCACAGTGTATTTAGGTGCACTGATCCACTGATCAATGCACTTCTCGTGTGTACAAGGTGCACTGAAATGCAATTCCCATGTGTACAAGGTGCGCTGATCCAGTTTTGACCAATTTTGAGTAGTTTCTGGTGGAGAACTTCTGGGAGAAGCTGTAATTTGTTGACCTTGTTCCTTTAGGAGTTGTAACAACACTTTTTAAGGACTTAGGAGCCTTTAGTTTATGGACATTTCATGCTTGGAGCTATAAGGCACAAAAATGTCTATAACACCCCAGCCGTTCCTCTGTCTCTCCTCATGATGAATCATTCCCTTGTGGCCCTTCAGCTCTTCGACTGACCCTCTGGCTCACGGGCTCTGTGGCTCTACATCTAGCCCTCTAGCACTATGGCTTTATGGCTCTACGTCTTGCCATCTGGCTCTGTGGCTTTGTGGCTCTCTGCATGTAACCCAATCCTGCATCGTTGTTACAAACGCCCGCTTACAGCGTGGCAAGGATAATGGGACAATTACAAAGGAAATACACAGGCGGCCTCTTTCCAAGACAAAATCTGTGAAAAAATTATATTTCCAATACACAGAGAATATACATGGAAATACACTATCAGGCGCAAAATCTGGACTTCAATTTCTATGAAATTTTCGCCATAAACCCTATCGGGTACACCTTTCATCGAAATATCACAATCGCATAAGCGGGAGGTCTAAAAACCACAATACACAGGAATACACAGAAATCCTGAATTCCCGGATTTAAAAATTTATGAAATCGGGTCTATAAACCCATCGGGTATGGCCCTTATCGGCATATAGATATCACAATCGCATTATCCCTGGCATTTGGGATCGTTGAACACCGATTAAATTTGGATTGTTGATCTACTCCTCAATCCGACGGTCGACGTTGCATATCGAATGTCACTATCGCAACGGCCCTGGGGGTTTTTCCATATGCCATGGACCACGCTGACGCTAATCTGTTGATCCGCCAATCGCTGATATCTCTGATCATCACTATCGACTCCAATCGCAAATCACAATCAGCATATCACAGTGCCTAGGGGCCCGACATCACATGTAGCCTACCTTTGATGGCGATAAGTTAGAGATCGCTGATCGGGGTTCCTTCCACCCTTACGTTAAGTCCTTCCCTTTGGCACATTTGCAATGTGATTTTCCTTTATAAGGCCTTAAGCCCATTTTTGGAAGAATTTGCCTCCTTTTGAAAGGACCATGGAAAACTTCTTTCTGCGATAAATTCTTCATCCAAAGTCCATTTTAGCCCATTCTAATTACATTGGATTCTGAATGAAAAGATCTACGCAATGGGACTATTTCCAGGAGCAACCCTAGACTTTAATTTTCCTCTGTGAGGAACACTTTAGACTTAAAAGTCTATCCAAGATCCATTTTGGATGAAGGAGGCAGCATAAGATTGTTTTAACCTCAGTAACAACAATTCCCATAGCAAGTACAGAGCCAAGCTCATCTCCTACTGACATCACTTCATCTTTAGTAATAGTTGAAACAACAAGGTTATCACAGGAGTTATATGCACAAAAACAACGGAATGAAAAGTTACTCCAGAAGTTCCAAACCCTGGAGTCACAGAAGGTGAATAATGATACCCCCTATGTAGAGGAAATGCAAAAGTCACACAGTTTAAAACTCAAGGTTAAACAATTAGAGAGTAAGGATTTAATGGCAGACACTTTGGCTGAGGCCAAAGAGGACATCTAGTTAGATATCAGCCACTCCATAACAGAAGTATGGCCATCCATACAAAAAAAAATTGAACAACAAGAATTGATTGCTAGATGCAGGACAAATATAGATAATCAGAGGGTGGCATTGGGCACAAAACCCAAAGAAGTAGCAGGGATGATCAAAGTACTAAACTATAATACTAGGCAACAGTTATAAGAGATAAATATTCTAGATAGGACAACTACTATTTTGGAGATTAAGAAAGTCCTAATGAAGAAGAATCTACTGACTTAGTTGAAAATAAAGTGTGAAGATTTGAAAATTGCAGTCAGAAGGTTTCATTCTAAATTCAGTATGTTGAAAAGAAAGGTTTAGCAGGGTTAGTGTCATCAAATGATAAGCTAGTCAAATTGGACGATTACTGTGAAAATTTATATACTATTGCAGCAGACAACAGTCAAATTGCAGGGATAAAAAGACAAATTACTTGCAAATAGTTTATGGAAGATTTGAGCCCTAACCTCACAATCAAATATGAAGTTGGACATCTTTTTCTCACTAAACCCAATTTTGAAAGATATACCGAAGTTGATGAGATATTTAGAAGAATGGTAAATCTTGAGATACCAAGTGAGGAGAGGTGGGATCAATGGTGTGAAACAATTGATTAACTTTCAATCCCAACAAGAAGACAACACAATAGTTTTTGAAGGAACAATCATTAACAACTTCCTACCTAATAAGGACACATCATTCAACAGTTTCTTTTTCCTATTTTCTTTCAAGCTATTTTGGTAATTAGTTTAGGATATTTTGTTTACTATCAAAACTAGTATAAATAAATCTCTTCTATGAGCTATTAAAAGTGGTACCTTTCTGATTTTAAATTGATCTAAGACAATTAATAAGGTATTACAGACTCATGTGCATGGATGTTCCCATGTTATTTTGTGTAGCGGATCAATAAGATTGTGAAATACACAGGAAATGAAGCAGTAAAAGAAAACATAATAGGCAACACATATAAGCATAACAAGTTTAATAAGGAGTTCACCCAATACTCCTAGGCTACATCTCCTGGTCTAGCCTTCCGTGATGGCCTCTGTATTATGTCTTCATAGTAGATTTTTTACAATAGTGAGCTCAATTTGAGTCTCACCCAACAGATTCAAATCAGTAAGACTGTATTTGGATCCCCCAAGTCTCTTTTGAGTACACAAACTCTCCTTACTAGTTCTCGGTCTCTGTTGATTACAATAGTATGAGCCCAATCTGAGACTCAGTACATGACATGTGTGCAGAGGAGTTCGCTTGAACCTCTCAAGCCTTTTCTGGAGTACATAGACTCTCTAACTCTCCCTGTCCCCGGCTTACTGCCTCCCCTTCTTACTCTCTGTCAGTTTCTGGCTTTAAAGCCAGTCTGCTCCCTGACTGTTCGTTTCCGCTTCCTGGCTTTCCAGTTCCCTTGCCTCTATCCATTTGAATCCCTCTGTCTTGCGTAGTCAGTGATTGTATAACACCTCACAGGGAGGCGGCCACCTATTTCATAACAGATGAGTGTCAGTTCTCTTGGACATGTTTGAAACGACTTTTTTTTTTTTTTTTCGTTAACTCCAAGAATGCCCACAAAACATGACCTTCTGCCAACGCATCATCCATGTCGGACTTCAAATCCTATGTGATCTTGCTTTATAATCTTGTCAAATCTGGTCATCCATCAGAACGCCTCTCCGTCGTTGATTTTGGGGCCCCAGATCTGACAGGCATCGTTCATATTGGGCAGCTAAGTAGCATGATGTTTACCCATCCGATGTGAGCGGTTCTTTCTCTCCCTGCCAGGACGCATGGCAATTGTTGTGTGGCATCGAGTGGAACAGAGTTGAAACTGCTTATCGCTCGAAGCTTATCCGATATCTTGCTGGTTTTGTGCAATCTTGCTCTGACGGAACTGAAACAATATTTTCCGCATTTTATAATTATTTCAGGTCCAGGTGCCTAGGGCTTCTCTTCACTGAGAGGTTTGCCCTGCAATATGCGATTAGCGACTTGCATATCGGAAACTACCTCCGTTGCTTAAATTTGACCCTGCATTTGCTGGTTGGTGTTAGCGCGCGTTACCATGGTCCAACGCTCTACGCGCTAGATCGACGACCCTCATTGATTCGCGCTAATCACCATTGCAATTGTCTGAGGATTCCCTCTGATAGCTTGATCTTTATAAGAATTTGAATCCTTGGCATGATTTTTAAAGTGTTCATGAAAACTTAGAGAGTCTTCTAGGATCCATTTGGATCACACCTTCGCACTGAAAAAAAGCTTTTGGACCACAAAAAGTTGGTTTTTAAGCATCAATCAAGTGAGGATATAGATTCCTCGCATGCCCAATTTCTATCCATCTTGCACTACTTGGTTTTGAACCTTTCAGTCCAATTCTGAGGTACTCAAAATCCCCTCTACGCATAGTTCTCACCTTCTTTTCGAGAACTATATCTTCCTACAACTCATTGAGATATACAGGAAATAGATCATCAATAGAAGGCAATTGAATCTACTCTTCAGGATCTTCAATCAATGAAGGTTCAAACAGTCTCAAGCTTTCTGCATTAACTACTGAATAGATGTGCATGTAAGCTGGAAAATCAAGGTGAAAAGCATTCTCACCAATTTTCTCAAGTATCCTGAAAGGTCCATACCTTATTGGCTTCACATTCTTACCTTCACCTTGCATTCTATCTTTGCTGATATACAGCCAGACTTGATCACCAACTTGGAAACTATGCTCAATCTGATGTTATCATGCCTTGCATTATACTTGGCTTGGCTCTTTTCCAGTTGTTCCTGTGCTGCCTAGTGAATGTCTTGGATTTGTTCAATGAACTTGGTTGCCTTGCCCACATCACTATGTCCATCAACCACTATACCTTTACCAAAGACAAAATCTAAGGGAGACCTTGGTGTGAAACCAAAATAGGCCTCAAAAGGAGCTCTTTGTGTAGAAGAATGTTTAGCCCGATTGTAAGCATGTTGCACATAACACAAATATTCATCCTAAAGCTTGGGATGCTTGCTGCAATAGCCTCTGAGCAACTGGATCACTGTCCAGTTGAGCACCTCTGTTTGGCCATCTATTTGTGGATGAAAGGCTATGCTCTTCTTCAGTCTGGTGTCCATCAATTCCCACAACTTGACAAAAACTTCCCAACAAATCAGAAATCTTGATCAGATACAATGGAAGTGGGTAATCCAAAATGAACCCATACATGCTGAAAGAACAACTATGTTGTTTGTTTAGTTGTAATCTATTTGTTACAAGGTAGTAAAATACACATGTTGCTGAACCTATCCACAACAACATATAAATAGTCATGACCTTTTCTAGATTTAGGCAATCCCACAACAAAGTCCATGGAAACACTTTCCCAAGGATGAGAAGGAAATGGTAGTGGAGTGTAAAAGCATAGTTTTCTATTACTGGCCTTTCTTTTAGCACACATGGTACACCCTCTTACATATCTAGAAACTGTTTCATGCATTTTTGGCCAATAACAAAATCTTTGCAGCTTTGCAATTGTTTTACTTACACCAAAATGACCTGATATCAAGGAATTATGTGCCTCCCTAATTATGTTAATTCTCTTCGCTTGTGGGATGCATAGCTTTCCCAAATGATACAAGAGTCAGTCCTTAATATAGTAATCCAATTCTTCTACCTTTTTTCCGTTACTTAAAGATGCATATACATCTTTGAAGTCTATATCTTGAGCATATTGTTCAATGTAGCTTTCATGCATTATTGAGTTATGCTTATGTATAGTAGATGCATTTATGGTTGGTCTGGACATCATATTTGCAACTTTATTGTGTATGCCCTTTTTATATCTGATGACAAGATGAAACTGTTGTAGAAAACCCATCCACCTATAGTGTCTTGATTGCTACAACTTAGTTTGTGAGTGGAAATATTGAAGTGGTTGATGATCAATATGTTTAACTGTCTCTTTGCCCATTAGATAATGTTTCCACTTTTTCACACTTTGTATTAATGCATACAATTCTTTATCATATGTGGGATAATTAACTACTGCAGAGTTAAATGTCTCAAAATGATATCATATGGGTTTACCATGCTACATCCAAACTGCTCCCATGGCATAGTCATTGGCATCGGTTTCAATCTCAAATGGTCTTTGAAGATCGAACAATGCTAGTATTGGTGTTGTACTAATCTTTTCTTTTAAGTTGTCAAAGGCTTTCTGTTGTTTGCCTCCCCACTAAAACACCTTGTTCAATCCTGTTAAAGCATGTAAGGGAGCTGCAATCAAGGAAAAGCTAGCAATAACCTTTCTCCAATATTGTGTTGCTCCTAGGAAGCTTCTAACTTCTATAGTAGATTTGCGTTTAGGCCAGTTTACAATGATTGCAACCTTAGAGGAATCTATCTTCAATTCACCACCCCCTACAATATGAACCAAATAATTCAATGATGTTTTGAGAAATTCACATTTTGATAGCTTAACATAAATATTTTCTCTTTTCAAAACATCTAGAGTCTGCTTTACATGCTTCAAATGTTCTTCCCATGTTTTACTAAATACAAGAATGTCATCTAGATATACAATGACAAAATCATCAATAAAAGGCCTGAGTACATCATTCATTACTCTCATGAAAGTAGCAGGAGCATTAGTTGGGCCAAAAGGCATAACTAACCACTCATACAGTCCTTGCTTTGTTTTGAAAGCAGTGTTCCATGCATCTTTCTCTGCGACTCTGACCTGATGGTAGCCACTATGGGAGTCCAACTTAGAAAAGTAAACAACTTCTTTCAACTGATCTAATAGAACATCTATGCGAGGAAGGGGATAATGGTTTTTCATCGTTATCTTATTTAGTGCTTGGTAAACAATGCACATTCTCCATGAGCCATCTTTCTTTCTCACCAAGACAATTGGAGACCCACATGGTGATGTGCTAGGTCTTATGAACCTTTTTTCGAGCAGCTCATGTACCTGCTTCTTAATTTCTACATTCTCTAAAGCGGATAACCTGTACATTCCAATGTTAGGCAATGGAGCATCTTACTGCAAATCAATATCATGTACTATTTCCTTTTTGGGTGGCAAACCTTTAGGTTCTTGAAATGGCATATCATATTCTGAAACAACTTTTTCTAAATCATCTTTTTTTTTAGCATCATAACCTTCAAATACATTGGTTTTATTAGATTTCTTTTCATTTACAACCATCAGTAAAAATTGTTTGCAGGAATTTATAATTATTTTCAACTACCCTGAGTTTATGATAGTATAATTATTCTTGAGTTTATGAGCTCTTACAATATATTCAATTCCATCTTTAATGAGTTGATACCTATTTTCAGCTCTATAGAAAATTGCTTTTCTATCATACATGTAAGGACTTCCCAAAACAATTCCACATATATCCAAGGGAATTACATCTAACTAAACCTCATCTACAAATGATAAACAAATATAAAACCTAAGTTTACATTTTCTAGTCACTTGTAGCTTTGTTTTATCACATAACCAACCCAATGGATATGGCTTCTTGTGAGGTGTGGTTAGTAATCCCAGTTTCTTTATAATTGCTTTAGAAATTAAGTTTACTTGTGAGCCACTATCAAACAAAGTTTCAATATTTTGATGCTTGGAAATAACTCTAATATGAAAAATCTCAGGTCTTTTCCTCCCATTTTCTTCATTATCATTATATTGTGTAGAATTACTAGTAGATGCTTCAGAATTTTTACCTTTTATACCCGTGGTTGTGATTGTTGTTTCATCCCCTGAGTCTAACCCCAAATCCTTCTGAATAGCTGTAGCAATCTTCTTCTTTTTGCCATTGATTCTTGGGCCTTAGCTCTGGATGTAGAATCTAGTAGTGTTCATGATCATGCCCATCCTTCTTGTAGTGAGTGCATGAAGGTTTGGCCTTTTGTACAACATTTGTCTTCCTCTCTTTCCATTTATGCTTTCTCTTTTCCTTGTTCTTGCTTACAGTGGGTTTTGATGATCCCCAAACTTATGGGTTCACATTCTTGCCTGTAGCCTCTAGATGTGTATCCTGAATAGATACCTCATCCATGCTAGTGGGATTAAACATGAGAATGGTGTGCTTTAAATAGCGGTGTAGACCACCTATATACTTCAACAGAGTTTCAGGTGAGTCTAAAGAAATGCCTAGAATCAAAGCTCTTTTTCTAAATTCTTGGGAGTAACTTTGTACACTTTTCCCTTTCAATTGGTGAAGAGTTTGCCAACTCATCATAGCTTGCTGCATATAAGCTAGTGGATAGAATTGTTTTTTAGTTGCAGAAACAAATTCACTCCAAACAGAAAGGATTTTACCATGCTTCTTCATGTCATCTTGTGTTCTGGCTTCTAATCATACCAAGGCAATTCCTCCAAGGCGTAGGTTGGCTAGCTGAATCTTACTTCTGTCTAAACCAGTGCTCTGCACCCTGCAATACACATCAATATATCTAATCCAATTATCCAGCTTCTCTGCATTCAACTCTCCATCATATATTAGCAAATCAAATTTAACATCTAATTTAATCAAAGATGTTTTCTTTTGATTTTTAGGGCTATTAGGAGGTGTGGGAAGCTTTTCTTATTTCCCTTTGCCTTTAGAATAGTCATTGAGGAGAGATTCTTTTGCTCCTTTGTTATGCTGGGAAGTTGAAGAATCTTCACTTCGACCTTTCTTAAATTCTAATACATTTCCTGTACCATGGCCCTCATAGTCAAGAAACTATCCATGAACCGAGGGTCTGATTCCAAGGGAATCTCTTCTGAAATTTTCCTCCTAGCATATACTCTACCAATTTCTGGATTAAATTCAGCCTATTCTCCTCCTCCTAGTTTAAGCTTTGATCTAGTTATCATTCACAAACAGTCCAGCACAAGTTTGCCTAACCTTAGCAACCTAAAGCTCTGATACCACTTGATCTGAAATTGATCTAAGACAATTAATAAGGTATTACACACTCATGTGCATGGATGTGCCCATGTTATTTTGTGCAACGGATCGATAAGATTGAGAAATACACAGGAAATGAAGCAGTAAAAGAAAACATAATAGGCAACACATATAATCACAACAAGTTTAATAAGGAGTTCACCCAATACTCTCGGGTTACATCTCCTCGTCCAGCCTTCAGTGGTGGTCTCTCTATTATGTCTTCATAGCAGAGTTTTTACAACAGTGAGCTCAGTTTGAGTCTCACACAATAGATACAAATTAGTAAGACTGTACTTGAATCCCCAAAGTCTTTCTTGAGTACACAAACTCTCCTTACTAGTTCTCTGTCTCCGTTGATTACAATAGTATGAGCCCAATCTGAGACTCAATACATGACAGGTGTGTAGAGGAGTTTGCTTGAACCTCTCAAGCCCTTTCCAGAGTACACAGATTCTCTAACTCTCTCTGTCCCAGACTTACTGCCTCCCCTGCTTACTCTCTGTTAGTTTGTGGCTTTAAAGCTAGTTTTCTCCGTGACTGTTCATTTCCACTTCCCGGCTTTCTAGTTCCCCTGCCTATATCCATTTGAATCCCTCTTTCCTTCATAATCAATGATTGTATAATGCCTCACAGGGAGGTGTCCACCTATTGTATAACAGATGAGTGTCAGTTCTCTTGGACATATTTGAAATGACTCTTTTTTTCATTAACTCCAAGAATGCTCGCGAAACACGACCTTTGGCCAATGCATTGTCCATATTGGACTTCAAATCCTATGTGATCTTGCTTTATAATATTGTCAAATCCAGTCATCCAGCGGAATGCATCTCTGTCATTGATCTGGGGGCCCCAGATCCGATGGTCATCGTACATATCGGGCGACTAAGTAGCATGATGTTTACCCATCCATTGTGAGCGATTCTCTCTCTCCTCACCGGGACGTGTGGCAATCACTGTGTGGCATCGGGTGAATTTAAGTTGAAACCACTTATTGCTCGAAGCCCATCCGATATCCTGCCGGTCTTGTGGAATCCTGCTCCAACAAAACCAAAATAATATTTTTTGCATTTTATAATTATTTCAGGTCTGGATGCTTGAGGCTTCTCTTCACTGAGAGGTTTGCCCTGTGATATGAAATTAGCAACTTGTCACTAATCGCATATCCGAAACTACCTTCGTTGCTTAAATTTAACCCTACATTTGCTGGTTGGTGTCAGCGTGCATTACCATGGTCCGCTACTCTGTGCGCTAGATTGCCATTGCAACTGTCTGAGGATTCTCTCCGATATCTTGATCTTTATAAGGATTTGAATCCTTTGCATGATTTTTAAAGAGTTCATGAAAACTTAGAGAGTGTTCTAGGATCCATTTGGATCACTTTCCATAAGCAATTTCATAAGCATTAATGTACAAGATTTTTCTAGATCACTCATAATAAAGCAAAGGATTATAAATTTGATATCATACAGTCTCATTTTCTTTTTTAAGTCTTTAATGTGTTCTATCAATTTTGTTAATTCTACATATTTTTAAGTTTTACAGAGATATCAAGTGAGAATAAATGTGTTACAGTTATTCTTAAAATTCCTTCTGAAGTTATTATTATAAAGAGATTGAGATATTGGACTGTTTGTCTAAAAGGATCCCTCTAAATCACAAAATTATCGGTATCTTATGTAATTTTAAGCATATTTTGTTTAACTTTTGAACATTGGTCAAAGGTTTTCCCACTTATGATGAATTATCTTTCTATCTAAAATTTAAAGTAATCATATCTCCTTACTATTCTTTCTACACATCTTATCAACTTAACTCACTATGTGAAATTAAATAGCAACCCTTTGGTCATTTATTAGTACTATCTAAAAGGGTTAAATACATCATTCTTATAATTTTTTTTATGTATTGGTCCTCCATAAAAACCAAAACCCCAAACAAATATCTTAGATGCTCTGGCATGATCAATTGACCATTATCATCTCACAGGTATAACATCAATCTGGCACTACTGTCAAGGACTCGAATTTGATTAGTCTCCTTGGGACAACGATATAAATCCTATTACTCTAAAGGTAACTAAGTGTCTAGATAGGTCAAAATCCTTCACCTGGTGACTCCACTAGACAAAACTAACACTTTTTAAGTGCACTAGAGCCCATTCTGAATCTGACACAGTTAGCCCTCTTCAAGATCCAGAAAAACTTGTGAGAAGGGCCAATTCCAAAAGAAGACATCATCCATATTTTTCTTCTTCAGCCCTTAAATCTGAAGATATGTTATCATCATATCCCTTTAGGAACATTCCATCCAATCCAAATTGGACACAATTATCACCTAGAGTTTCCGGACTTTTAGGTAAGGGAGTTTATTTTAAATCAACTTTCCTTATCCACTCACTTGAAACATATCAAGTACCATTACTACCATTAGAATCACCTAAATATGAGGTTGAATTGGATGTTCATTTACCTGAATTCAAACCTACAGAATTCATTCCCTTCCACTTCTAAACAACCTAAAGGGAGCTTCTCTGAATACTCAAACCCACTCTTTGAAACAAAAGAGGATATTCAGTCACAGGTTTAGAAGTTAGTTATTAGGACTCCCTTAAAGTCATTTAGGATATCTCCTCCTTCTTCACCTCCACATAGATATACACCTTCTTTATCACCATCTTCCTCTTCTTTTTCATCATCTACTCAAACACCTCATACGCAATGTTCTATTATGGCATTCCAACCCATTTTACAAGCTAGATATGCATCTTTAGTTTTACCTCAAAACCTCGATGCATTCCCTCCTGGATATTTAAAACACCTTCCTAGGTATAATGGAGAAACTGGTTCCTCAGCTGAGGACCATCTTCAAACATTTCTAGATTTTGCAGATAATATGAACATAGAACAAGAAAATGTTTATATGAGGTTATTTGTCCAATCTCTTGATGGAAATTATAGAACCTGGTTTATGCAGTTACCTGCAAATTCCATTAGGTCATGGGAAGAGTTAACAAATATATTCAAAAATCAATGGGGTGTGAAGAAAGACCCTCTTTACTTTTTGACTGAGTTTGAAGAAATAAAAAAAAACTTTAGTGAAACTGTAGTTGATTTTATTAAAAGGTTCAACAAACTTTATCATAAGATGCCTCCTGATTGCAAACCCCCTGTAGCAGTAGCCAAATCTAGGTTTTCAAAAGCCTTTGAAGATGATTTTGCAGTAATGTTAAGAGAAATAACTTCTAGGAATCTTGAAGACATGCAGACCAATACTCTATAGGTGGAACCAAATAGGGCTGCCTTAGCCACCTTGAAAGAAAAAGAGGAAAAGGCCCAAAGAAAGCTTAAATCTAGTCAAGAGGCCTCTACTTCTTCATAAACTAAAACTGAAGATTCCAAAATTGATAAGATCACTTCAGTTATGAGAAACCTATCCAATAGAATTTCCAAGATGGAAACCCAACCTAGAACAGGTCAACAGATGATCAGTCGACCTAAAAATTAGATTCAAGGTCAATACAAAAGAACTCCACAATCACAAATTCTTCAAAGCGTGGTAATGATCAACAGGTTCCAACTCCTTTGTTGATCGATGATTAACAACAGGATGACAATCCCATGACTATCACTGAAGACATTAACAATATGGATACCTCTTCTAGTTAAACCACTATTTTTCCTCTTTCACAGAAAAATCAAATTTCAGAAGATCAAGAATGTTCACATATTTCCAAACACCATGCCTTCTCTGAATTTCTAATTGCAGAGCTAAACAAAAGATATGATCTGATACCTAGACCTAGACCTGGAAGACCTCTTAAGGAGCCTCCAACAATTGAACATCATACTAAAGTTTTTGAATATCAGACAACTACTATTTGACCATTAAATCAATTAACTAATACAACTCAAATTGATAAAATTGTGTTAACTACATCTAATGTTGAAAAGGAGTTAGAGAGAGTTAAGATCCCTATACCACTTTCAGAACTTTTAGAAAACCCTGGATAGAAAAATCAAGTTTCCAAATGGATACAAAACACCTATGTTGATGTTGAAAGCGATGTTATTAGCCTTCAAGATGAAAAATCAACAGTTATATTTGGTCCTTGCTCAGATATGATAGATGAAATAGTACCCCCTTTTTTTCGTGACAGTCGCGCCAATTGGCACCACTTGCCAGTGTACAGCCCGCGCCAATGCTTAATTAGCGCAATTTTCCGCCTGCCAGTCGCGCGAGGCCTGTGAACTTTTCCAGTTTCCTTGTTTGCAGCCTTCCAAGCTTAGGTTTTGTGTCTAGCTACACCTTTTTTAATCACTTGAGTGTGTCAGAGTAGGAAAAAGGTTTACCAAACAATCTGTAAAACTTCTTATACACCTTGGCAATCGTATGAAAACCAAGGACTTTCCGTATGGCAGCCAATCTTCCCGAATGCTGTGTTTGGTGCGTTACGGCTTGTAAGTGGCAGACACGGATTCCTATGGATAAAGGATGATAACCTAGTGGGGTCTCCCCATATACTCGACGGTATGTGGGAGCTCAAATCCGTGCTATACCAATATTGCGTCACGAAAGGAGGAATCACCCAACCTTGAGTGAAACAAAAGTGACTAGGTTTAACGACGCCGGAGCACGTCTCTAGCCTAGACCTCTAAATGTGTGCTTATGTTCCAATGCATTGTTAGATTCATTTAGTTCATTTTACGGTTGATCTTGGATTAGGTTTCGATTTTCAAGCCTTACCGTATGTAATTTCTCACAATTTCTTCAATGCAAGCTATATGCCAAAATGTATCATTTCATTCGATGAATGCTAGCTACGGGAGAGTTGAGAGCTTTCACACAGACAAAATGACCATAAAACAATCAACAATAACTCTAATGCAGCTAATGGCAATAAACAAAACTTTTCTTTAAAGTCACTAATCGCTAATAACAATGAAAAGTTCTAATTTCCATTAACTAATGCAACGCAAAAGAGATTGTTCGTTTTCTTTTCGATGGCAAAATGCACTAAACAAATTTTGAGAAATAATACCAAAGAGTAAAAATAAAAATTTCACTCAATGAAAATACAATCAAGTCTATCAATACCAAGGCAGTCCTTCAAAACCAAGCGAATATCTCAAAGACCTCAATGGGCCATGTAATCTAAGCCCAAAACAAAGACAAGGGAAATCCAAGCGAAAAGAAGAAAATCATTCGAATAACGCAATAAAAAGTTTAACAACCACTAAACGAGTGCAATGGAGTGATCAAAAAGTCAATTGGACTGATAGAAGACCAAAAACTCAACACGTAAAGCCACTAGATGTCCTAGGGCTAAAATGTGAAATTGATAGAAAATGGCAAACACCCAAAGTATGCAAATGTAATCTATGCACACTTTTCATTCATATCCTGAAAATGAGAATTCTAATTATGCAAGTGTGATCTATTCAAGAGAATTCTTAGACACACAATGATTCTAATGTAATCTAAGAACCAATCAAGTGCAAATCAAGAAAAACGGGTGAGAGTTCCAAAGATCATAAACTAAAAACACTCAAAGGCGATTAACACTTAAAGGCGAATGAGGGGGAAATTTGTTTGCAAAAGCAAAAGCAAAAAGGTTAAAAATTGCGAAAAGACCGAGACAAACCTCCAAGTAATGATCAAAGGAAATCAAATTAATAATTTGCCAAAAAAACTCAAAACCAGTCAAACAAGACTCTGACACACTCAAGTGATTGAAAAAGGTGTAGCTAGACACAAAACCCAAGCTTGGAAGGCTGCAAACAAGCAAACTGGAAAATTTCACAGGCCTGGCGTGACTGTCAGGCGGAAAATTGCACTAATTAAGCATTGGCGCGGGCTGTACACTGGCAAGTGGCGCCAATTGGCGCGACTATCATGAAAAAAAACGCCAATCAAGTTTGCTAGCTTAAAAATAAAAACAAGCAGTCCAAGGCTTGGTCGACAGTATCCAGACAGACCGCGCAGCAAGAGACAACAAAGAATCCAAACCAGAAAGCTATCTAAGCAATCAAAACAAGAGAAAACCAAAGAGACAAGACAAACTCCAAGTTGTTTAGTTCGTAAACCAAACCGGAGATTGACTGAAGTGGCGTTGATCTACTTCGCTAATGCAAAGCAATAGCGTTTCGAAGGCTACCTGGCCATACTTCAGGCTCCGTCCAAAGTTTACGAATCAAACAACAAATAGCTTCCCCAGCGGAGTCGCCAAATTGTTGGAGAGGTAAATCCCCTCTGCGGACAGAGGCGATCCCACTAGCCCAAAATGGGTCTAGCAACAATCAAACAATGTTATCACACAAGTTCCTAATTGCAAATTAAAGGTGGATTATGAGAACCTACTTGGATTCCAATGTTAGTGTTGTAGAAGAGTTGACACTCTCGTTCCTTTTCGGACTTCCTAAAAGAAAAGGTCCATCTGAGCACTTGTCACTTCAGGCTCATTAAACATTCGAAGGCAACTAGAGTCATCTTTTTGTCCTTTTCTCAACTCTTAAAAAATGAAAAGGTCAAGTTATGTCCTCGCGTCTTAAAATTTATTCAGCCACGATTCACATTTACCCGGTTACATCTTGTTTGCGTTAGCTTGAATAAGGTTATTTCTCATTTTCAATGGCAACCTTCCCCAAGTCTACCGGCCAAGGTGTTCCCCTGGATGGAAACCCTAGTCCATTTCCTTCTTTTGGAAATGTCGGCGCTCCATATATGGCAACTTTGTCTTTGCTTGGGTTAACCATCGGTTTGCCTGTATGGTTGTTTTCAACCTCGGTGGTCCCGAGTGTGATGACTCTTGTTCCACCGTCTCCTCCACCCGAACAACATCATGTTGATTCCAAGGTGGACCTCTCCCCTTCTTCGCCTGTTTCTTCGTCCTCATCTTCTACTTCGTCTGGCGAAAGTCTGGATTCAAGTAACCAGGTGACTAAGAAGAAGAAGAAGAAGACTCCTAAGCGAGAGGTTAAAAGTACAACTCAAGTCGAGCCACCTTCTGCTCCTCCGCAGAAGGTCAAATTTCCTTGTAGGTTGTGCAAGGAGGACCATCTTCTTCACGATTGTCCTGGCATTTCCAGGGTCTTAGAAGTATGGTCTTGCGATCTGGCCCGCCCCTCGTCGTCCTCTAAAGCTCACGGCGATGCTACTCTATCAGCTAGAAATGGTAAAGGAAAAGGGAAGATTCGAATCCCTTGTAGACTTTGTGAAGGCAATCATCCCCTTCACCTTTGTCCGCTCATGGATAAAGCCTCTGTTGCCTTGGAAAGTCTCACAGCTCCTTCACCCCAACTACCCATTTGCTATCAACGTCTCTCTGCAGTCACAGATCGTTTCCCTGCTGACAAAGAGATCGACCAAGATTCCTCTCTTGTCCAGCCTCCTCTTCATGAACCTGGCTCTGCCAAGCCTGTTCCAGACCAAACATTGGTCGGAAAGAGTGTCGACTCGAGTTCACCACCCATCGACCACTCTGTTTCGGAAGAGCTTCATTCCCATGTTCTTCTCATCTCCTCATATTCTCCTGCATCCTGAAATGACTCTCCTATCCCAGCTGCTCCCGAGAGTCCTGCTTCGATCCCTTTAGAGCAGGGGGGCAATCATACGATTCCCCCACCAAGTAGTTCAGTCGTTTCCTTTGACTGGAGTCGTTTGACTAGCCCCTGCCTTCCATCGCATGTGCCTTTCTGGATCACAGTACACGCCTATAATAAGGCGATACCTGGCACTGTTTTGGATGAGGGTGCATCTGTCAGTCTTATGCCTGCCACTACTTCGCAAGCTTTGGGTTCCCCACAGCTTCAGCCAGTCGCTCCAAATCTGACGGCTTTTGACGGAGGAACTACTCAACCATTAGGGATCCTTCCAAAGTTCCCTATTACTTTGGGAGGCAAGACCATCTATATAGACGTATCGGTTACCCAAGGTTCTTTAGATTTCAGTCTTCTCCTTGGTCGTGACTATGTTTATGCCATGGGGGCCCTGGTCTCTTCACTTTCCTGTGTGGTTTGCTTTCCACACGATGGAAGAATCATGACTATAGATCAATTATCATTCGTTCGTCCCCGGGTCCCTCCTACGCAGTTGACATCCCCTCCTGGTTTTCATCCACCAGTTGCATCTGCCCCACCACAGATCAACTACGTGGCCACTTATCCCGTGCCTGGATCCAGTGGTGCCGCCATCGTGCACAGTGTCCTGGGGGCATTGGGTCCTGACTTCCGAGATGTTACCCTTCCACCCAGAGTGGCACTCTTGGAAGCCCTGACTTCCTGTTCATTCTAATGAAGTTCGGGCGGAGCATAGTTCTTTTCTTATGTCAAGCTCCTTAAAAATGAAACTAGGCTTGGTCGGAGCATAGTTCGTTTTCCTATGTCAAGCTCCTTAAAAAATGAAACTAGGTGTTCCGAGGATAGTTTTGATCTTGTGGCGACCTCATTAAAAAACGAAACAACGTGTGTCGAGCATAGTTCCTGATCTTGTGTCAAGCTTGTTACAACATGAAACAAGGGTTATGAAGATAGTTCTTTTACTGTGTCAACCTCACCAAAAAATGAAATAACTCCCTTTCCAAATCGAGACTTTGATTAAGATCTCGTAAAATCCAAGTCGAGTCTTTCCAAAATCTCGAATGTGAATCTTCATTCCATCCACCTCGTTGAATGCAATGAAGCTTGGGGGGCATGTACCTCGATTTGCGTTATCATGCTGGGGGCATGCGAACTTATAACAAGCATAGTTTTTCGTTTCAAGCTTGTTTAAACATGAAATCGAATCCAAGCAGAGTTCTCCATGGTTCAAGCTTGTGTAAAAATGAACCCATATATACCTGATTTACATCTCGTGATTGCCTTTTATATGCTAAATTCTGCTAGACGAGCCTTGGTTGTTTCATTCCATCGCCACCATCTCTTTGGCTGATCATATGCTTTCACTTGGTTGTTTATCCTTCCCTGAGGAACCGCAACAATGAGTGGTTTTATTAGCCAGCCTCTTGACCATTATATGTTTTGAGCAGTTCCACCATTACCAGAACCAGTTGCTACCCTTTATACCACTCGTTCCTCCAGGACGAGTCTCCTTTTAAGCTCTTTCTGACTCGCTAAACATGAAAAGATCGTCGATTTATCCCTCTTGACTCGTTAAACGTAAGTAAGAGGCAGTCGTCTTTGAACTCTTTCCCGACCGTGTAAAAATGAAAAGATTGTCGGACCCTTGTCGTTTCAGGTTCGTTAAGGGTTACGAAGCGACGTGGTTTCGATCGCTTTTTACTTTTTCAGGTCGAAATCACTACTCATGAAAAGTACTCCTCGATCGAAATGGTTGGGCGGTTCTTTCGAGCATTGTTTTATACTTTTCCGGGCTCAAGAGACACAACTTTACGAAAAAGGACACCCTTGGAGTTTTCTTTTCTGCTGTCTTTTCAAACTCTCTAAATATGAAAAGACGCCGAGTTCTTCCTTTGTCAGACTCGTTAAAACTTGATGACATTAGAGTCCGTC
The DNA here is from genome assembly GCA_031772625.1 of Pinus tabuliformis. Taxonomy (NCBI): domain Eukaryota; kingdom Viridiplantae; phylum Streptophyta; class Pinopsida; order Pinales; family Pinaceae; genus Pinus; species Pinus tabuliformis. The sequence continues at coordinate 339,684,268 of CM062814.1, read as the reverse complement.
AAGATGACGTTACAAGCATATGCTATCCCCGTCAAGCTTTTTAATAAAAATAATTGGGGTACTCGCCAGAAATGGTGGGGGAAAATGGAGCCATAATTATTGTCGTGTCAGCAGTATGTCACTCTTGAACATGGCACTCGTCTATTTTCGTGTCTGGGTGGGAACATCTCATCTCATTTTTCACTTGCCTCCATGGATTTGGGTAATCCTGTTTGACCTCTCATCTACTCATTGCCTCGTCATCATGACCTTTGATCCATTGATGTCAAATGCTCCCAATTCCACTGTCGTGTCGCCGATATGTTCAAGAGAAGTTGACCTCTGCAAAATAACAACCTCCTTCTGATAGCTCACATAATTCTGATCCACCACAACATTCTTTCTCTGTCTCGTGTCGATGATGTGGGAAACACTGTGGCCCACCTTCGATCAAGATCACTTCTTGTCGACTTCAGCTCATTATCCAGGAAGCTGATCTAGAGACTCCCTTCCGGTGCCTTGGAGCCTGCATGCCTCAATGGCAGGTTCTTCGTGTTCGACGTGAGGTTTTCATCATTGGCCTCCGATCGAATGATTCTACGGGTGTTCGACGCCAGCTCACTGATTCACACACCATAGATTGTACCTATAGTACCTTGAGGGCCATTGTCATTATTGGTGGTACCTCTCGCATCTATTAACAGTTTTCATTATTGACTGGTAATCAGACGATGTTCATGCATGTTCGACTTCAACTCATATATTCACATGCTTGAACTTGTACTTTTGTTCAGGTCGAGATGGAGCGCAAGACCCTAGATTTTGTCTGTTGGAATCCAGGCTGCGATTTTGTGGATTATTGTTACATGACTCATTCACTAGATGGTTGCGACCATGCCTGAGTTTATTCATCGATCCTCACCGGATGGCTGCGCCCATACCATGGATCTAGATTATTATGTACTCTGTTATGGATGGCTGCGCCCATACCACATATATCATGTACTTGAGCTATCAGTTGTATCTCTCTATGCAGATTCTCCGGCGGCAGCTGCATGTGTTCTTGTAAAGCATTTCACCCCTCTCTCTCTCTCAGGCCTCATGCTTTAGGGGGCATCTGTTACACACTAATTTGTCACCATTGGTCACCGTCCCTGTTACCCCTTTCCCGCACTTTGGAGGACTCATTCTGGGACCTGTGAGAAGTGACATGGCTTGAAAACACTTGCATTATGTTCCCCTAAGTATGGACTTCATATGCCTTGAAGACGTCTCCTGCAGATTATCCTTAAAAAGTCCCCTTTTTCCATTAGTGTGGATCCATAATGTATAACCCGCGCCAATGGGGGAAATTCTCCAAAGAAGGCGCTCCAGTTGGCGCTCTGTCTCAGAGTCTTACCCGCACCAACCAAGTTTGGAAAAGTTTTTTAACAAACGCACGCCCGAGAGTTTTTCCTTTCGACTCATGAGGCTTTTCAAGGATAATGCCAATCTCATGCATGTCGAGATTCATCGTATCTCTATCCATAATAGCTTTTCGAGGATAATGCTTATCCCATGGATGTCTGGATTCATTGTATCTCTTTCTCCTTCTCCATTCTGGTGCATTTGACAAGCTAGTTTTGAGCATAGGGAGAATGATACTGTCAGAAGTTTGAGAGATTCTTGAGCCTTCTTTGCATTCATAATCAAAGAGAGAGAGAGGCTTGTTCCTGATCCCGACAAGCTTTGCAAGACATATGTAGCTGATCACCCAGCCAAAGGAGGATTTGACGTCGGAACTTCGGTTGTATACTCCTTTGTTGATTATCAATAGTAGATGACTATCATTATGGTTCCATTCTTGCTGTTCATTATGATGATGTTTGGATTATATCTTTTCTGACCGATATATAATTGCATCTATTGGATTTTATGCTTGTATTCGTGTCGCTCTTTGCATGTCCAGGTGTCCATTCACAGAGATCGTGAGGATCGTGACCAGCCGGAGCAAAGGAACGGGAGTGTCAACTCTTCTACAACACTATCGTTGGAATCCAAGTAGGTTCTCATAATCCACCTTTAATTTGCAATTAGGAACTTGCGTGATAGCATTGTTTGATTGTTGCTAGACCCATTTTGGGCTAGTGGGATCGCCTCTGTCCGCAGAGGGGATTTACCTCTCCAACAACTCTAAAGATAATGATTATGATTATGACCATGACAACATTTAAAAATTGGGAAGATTGTCCAAGGTCATTAGCATCGCCATCACATTGTCATCATCATCATTGTCATTATAACCCCCATCATCTTTATCATCACTTTGATTATCATAATAATCACAATTCATTTCATTATCATCATCGTCATAATTATTGACATTGTCATCAGTTGTTCATAATTGTTAATGTCATAATAAATATCATCAATGAAAAAAATAAATGTGTTGGAAAATGGATGCAAAAGTCAAAAATAAATGGGGGCAACAATAGACGTAAAATTGGATGAAGAGTGAACACAACATAAGTAGATGCAAAACAAGACAAAAAAATTGACACAAAAGTGGATGAAAAAGTAGATGCAATAGTTGATGCAAATTTGGACACAAAATAGGATGCAAACATGGATGAAAAAGTGGAAGAAAACATGGGTGTAATAGTAGGCATAAAAGCTAGCATGCATTGTTGTGAAATAAATGGGGATACAACAATGAACAAAAAAAGAGACACAAACTTGGATGCAAAAAGGAGGAGAAATTGGATTAAAAATGGATGTAAACATGGACCAAACATGGGTGCAATAGTGGACAAAAAATTAGATTCAAAATTGGATGCATCAGAAGTGGATGTAAAAGTAGATGCAAAATGGGATGCAAAAAACATAAAAATTATTTGATGCAAACTTGGACACAAAAGAGGATGCAAATGTGGATGCAAAATTGGAAGAAAATGTGGGTTTCAATGATAGGCACAAGATATGGCACAACAAAAGTGGATGAGAAAGTGGATGTAATAAAAAACACAAAAAAAGATGCAAACTTGGATGCAAGACAAGATGCAATAAGGGATGCAAAAGTGGATGCAAACATGGGTGCAACAACAGAAACAAAATTGGATGAAAAATATGGATGCAATGGAAGTAGATTCAAAAGAATATACAAAATGAGATGCAAAACCCAACACAAAAGTGGATGCAAAAATAGATGCAATATTTTGATGCAAAAGTGGATGCAAAATTGGAAGCAAACGTGGGTACAACAGTAAGTACAAAACATGGTACAAATAGTGTCACAACAAAAGTGGATGTAATGATAGATGCAAAAAAGAAGAAAATGAAGATGAAAAATAAGATGCAAAAGTGGACGTAAACATGGGTGCAACAATGGATGAAAAATATGATGCAAAAGTAGATGCAATATGAGACACAAAACCTAATGCAAATCTTGACGCAAAGGGGATGCAAAAAATGATGTAAAAATGGATGCAAAAAATGATGCAAAAGAGGATGCAAGAGATGATGAAAAAGGTAATGCAAGTGTAGGCGCAAAAAGTGGATGCAATAAATGATACAAAAGTTGGCGAAACAAAATTAGGTGCCAAACTTGATGCAAAACATGGTGCAAAGGATGGCACAAAACTTGGCATAAAACCTGGCGTAAAACCTGGTGTAAAACCTGATGCAAAACCTATTACAATACCTGGTGCTAAACTTGGTGTAAGACTTGGTGAAAAACTCGGTGCAAACTTTGCATCAAGTTTTGCACCATATTTGATAAATGGACACAAATAGCACCAAAAATGGGCTCTAGACGCAAAAAAGGAAGAAAAAAGGGATGCTAATCATAGGGTTTTGTTGTAGTGATAAGATTTCTTTTCCACGATAGGGTAATTGAGTTTTGGACCTTGTAGGCTCACGCTCATGAAGGAGATAGTTCATTTATTGTTCAACTCATCGTTTTGAGTGAGCACAAAAATAAGAGAAGTGTTGGAAGAGAAAGTGCAGAGAAGGAAGTCTTTGTTAAAGTCTAGACTGTACAATTCTATTTCTTTTTCTATCGCTTGCTTAATACAGTTGAACATGTCATTTTCCATTTTATCCCACTTATAGACTACCTCCTTCTTGATAACCTTTTGTATCGGTTTGATGATCTGAGCATAGTCAGAGATGAATTTATCAGTTAGTTTATATTCCCCAAGAAAGATTGCATTTCTTTCCTATTCATTAGGTGGGAAATCTGCGGGATGGTCTGAACCCGGTCTAGATCTACCTTGATCCCACTTTTATCCGTCATATGTCCAAGAATTTTACCCTCAAACACTATGAATATACTATTCTTGGGACTCAAGGATATTCTGTATTAACGGCATCACTCAAAAGTTTATTTAGGTGTTGTAGGTGGTCTAGCCATTATTTGGAAAACACTGCTATGTCATCGAGGTAGACCACTACATTATGTCCAATAAGCCCACAAAAGGAAATGTCCATTGCGCGTTGAAATATTGCACCCGCTTTGACTAGTGCAAATGACATTCAGAGAAATGTGAACGTGGCCGACTTAGTACAAAACATAGTCTTTAGCTTGTGAGGCTTTTCTACCAGAACCTAGTTGTAGCCCAAGAAACCATCTAACAAATAAAACATTTACACCCTAGATACTATTTGCAATATCTTCTCCATGGAAAACCAGGGAAAATTTTAAGAACCACCCTAAATGTATATGTATAATAAATGGGCTAATCCCCATGATACATAGGAAAAATGGGAGGCGATTTTATCAATAATATAATATGTATATATAATTTTTTTTGGCAAATCTCTCACCGGATTATATTATCTTGTACATTGATGGAGAATCTTTCACTGAATTATAAAATCTTGTAAGATCTTGGCAAATATTTTACTGAATAATAAAACATAGAGAAGTATTGGCAAATGTTTTGTTAAAGTATGAAACCATATATGATAATAATAAAACATATTCATTAAAATATAATATACTAACATACATGTTTGGAAAAAAGAAACATAATTTTCTCTTCCTACAAACAATGTTCCAAGTTTTAGTGGCCGTGTTTGTCAAGGTTCTTACAATACACTCGTTCATATCATTCTATTAGTTTTGATAATATTCCACAACAAAGTTCTTGTAGGTGTTGTTATTGACAACGAGTTCTATCAAGGTAGGAGAGATTAATATTTTCTCTACAACTTTTGTCAAGCTACCACTTTTTTCAAGCTATCAAAGTTCTTTCTTATTCCATAGACTCCAACCGTGAGATAAAAAACACATCAAGTTTGTTTACCCCAACATGCCAACAAGTAGCAAGCCCCAACTGTATTATATAAGAAAGTATTAGGTATCCCAAAGGCTTGAAGGGGATCTAATTGAAAGAAGTGACCATTGTGAGAATCCTTCCAATCAATATATGAATATATAAATGTAGATTTATTATTATTTTAATTGGAAATCTTCAATTAAATAATAAAATTTAATTACGTCTCTCCCAATCTAAATTGCTTATTAGCATAATTCACTACCCTCATAGGTCTCGCATTTTTAACAGCGTTGTAACATGTAGATTAATTTCCTTTTTGGTGAACAATCTCCACCTTTTATGAAAATATGGTGCAGTGGCTCCAACCCATACAGATCATTAGGACAAACTAAGAATAGCACAGAAGATGAAAGGTTGTACAAACCAGCTTGTTTTTCAAACAACTAATCCAACATTAGTACCTAAACTTTTTCATGAAGATATCATATTAAGAATGTTTGAAAATTTGTGAGAAATATTCTGCGAGGGTGATGTGGAAAGAGTGATAAGGTTTCATTGTTTTGAATTTTTTTTGTCAAATCAGAAAAAGTTAAAAACCAATATTAATGGAGATATTGGTATTTTTTACTAAATTTTGTGAAGTGACTAAATGTAGCTTTAACCATTCACCTTAAGATGTTTGTACAATATAATTTCCTAAGTCTATTTAATATCTTCATTATCATAAAAACCAACCTATATCCATCTTAACTCCACATCTACCACTCTTAGGGGGATGAAATCTATTTATCCCTCTAAGCACTTGGTAGACCCAGGATTAAGATGGATCTAAGATGATAGAATTTCCCCTTTAAATAGTCTATGCTCAAATGAATACCATGGTATTACCATGGGTCAATACCATGGGTTATCATAAACCTGGAGCTTAAAAATTACTATTAGTAATTTATAAAAATTAATAAAATTAATAATTGATTTTTATTTTATTTTTTATATTACCCAAGTTACAATGTTTAACATACATTAAATTACAACATCCAGCCCCGAGAGGGATCAAATATTTTTTCACTCTATGCTAGTTTGCATATCACGATATTTGATCCCTCTCGGGGCTTAGTAGATCCAGAGTAAAGATGGATCTATGCTGGTTTAGTTCCCCCATTTAAATAGGCTGCATTCCACGTGAATACCATGGGTCAATACCATGTGCCATTTTTATTTTTATTAATACTAATATTAGGGTTAATAATATTTTTTTGCATGGTATTAATAATAATCTAGCCCATGGTATTTGGTCCATAGTATTTTTCCCATAGGTTTCACCTAAATATAACACATTTTTTGAATGTTCGTAAATATAAGGTGACTTATGGAGTAAATATAAAAAAATGTTTTATTTGTTTACCATACTTCTCGTTTATTTATATTTTTATTAATTTAACATACCTCCACTTTATTTATATTTTTATTTGTTTACACCCTTGCATGTATATATGGTGACTTAGGAGTAAATATAAAAATGTTTTATTTATTTACCATACCTCTCATTTATTTATATTTTTATTAATTTACCATACCTCTTTTATAAATATGGTATTTGGCCCACAGGATTCAGTTAAATAAAACCTAGTCTTGAAAATTAGGGCGAATGGATAGTTGTAAGTCCTAATTTCAAGGGCTAAATTTACCTTTTTTACCCTCTCCCTTAAAATAAGGTGGGCTCCTAATTTCAAGGGCTAAATTTACCTTTTTTACCCTCTCCCTTAAAATAAGGTGGGCTATTTGAGGCTATTTGTAAAAATGTACTATGATACAAAATATTCGTCCACTAAAAATTTAAAACCCCTTAATTTTGCCTAAGCCCGAAAATTTTCCATGTGGACAACACTGGATAATTAACCTTGTCTAAGGCACGATTGAGATTGCGAAAATATATGCATAGGCAAATTTCCGCGGAATTCTTCCTTACAGGGACCAAGTTATATACCCATGTCGAATGTTGCACTTTGTAAATGATATGAGCATCCAACAACACCTTCATTGTGAGGGGCTCAAGCATTGGATGAACTTTCCTTAATTTCTGCTGAAAGGGTTTGTCCCCTTCCTTGATTGTTATCACTTGTTGGATTATTCATGTGTCATATGTCTTGAGATCATCGTACGTCCACATGAAAACATCATGGCACTTCTTGAATAGGGGGATAAAATCTTATCGCTCTTGTGGTGTACAATAGGTACCAATATTCACATACGTTGGATCTTTTTATGTTCCTAGATTGATCTGCTCATCCGACAATGTAGAACTATGGGTCTTGAGGTTCATAGATCCTTGGAAATGGTTATGCGGGTCATACAAATTTTCCAATGATACTAAACCCTTGGGAATGAGGTTTCCTTTGCTTGTACTAGCTGAGTCCTGTAGTATCTATTCGTGCTCATCCTCATCCATCATTGCATCTTTAAATACATCAGCATTGGTAATAAAATGCAGTATCTATTCGTCATCATAAAAAACGTGTAAATTAGATATGTTCTCTCGGACAAATGGTTTATACAAAATTTCAATAGTAATGTTGTACCTTAACGGTAACATCCTAACAATTGCATTTTCCAAGGCATCTGTGGCTGCATTACACATTCTTGGTACTGAAACGATATTAAAAGCCTGGAAATGAGAGATGAGTCACCATACCTCTTGTTGATAACTATTAAGACGAGGCGACAAATAATGTATAGTGTTACGTACTTGACATACCCCGATTTCAGAGTCACCTACCACTTTTAGGATAGAAACATTGAGATCAATGGATTTTTGTAAGCCTAAAACGAGTGCTCCATATCCTGCGATGTTTCGTGCACTAAAATTTTAAGTGACTATAGATCAAGTGTTTTCTCTACAGTGGGTCTATTAAAACACAACCAGCTCCAGAGCCCTCGTGTGTTTTGGATCCATCAAAATACATGGTCCACATATCATTTGTACAGGGACCACTTACCGCACTAGTAGTAGTAGTAATAGTACTACTACTACTACTATTACTATTACTTACTATACAATGTTCATTATCACCAGTTAGACATGGAAGGAGGTCCAGCTGTGTGTCTAGTGGGACTGGGAATGGATCTACAAGATATCACCCCTACTGTGTCTTTAGAAAATTATTATCGAAAACAAGTTCTGCGAAAGCCAACGACTCGTTATGTTCATTTAAGGGAGTAACATTACTATTCATGTATCTTTTTGATAGTACCCATATATGATTGCTCCTACCCTTATACGGAAGGCACAAGTTTGACCAATCAGTGGAAAAATTTCCTTGTAGCTTGCTTGACCAGTCTCTCCTCAACAATACCCCATATGCTTCTAGGATGTCCATAATTACAATGTTGATGAATTGATGAACTCGTTTGTCAGATGATAACAAGATGATCACATCATTGAGTTAAAAAATTGTTGGAATACAAGTTATGTCTAGTTGGATGATCTGTGCATCTGTCTTACTCCATTGAGCATTAATCTTCTTAGCCACAGAGAGTCGCATGACATTAATCGATGCACCAAAATCAACCAAACAATTATGTACATTGAAGTTAAAGATTTGAAATGATAACAAGAATGGTGGGAAGATTGAGTTTCCCTCAAATTGGAGTACATTGAACATAGATTCAAGAGTGTTAGTAGACTTGCTAGATTCCTTGTCTGAAGAGGTAGCATCACCAATAGAAGTTTTCCCAAGTGATCGTAGAAGAATGTCCCACTCATTCGTGATTTTTGTGAGTTCAAACAGAGAGATCTTCGCACAAACCTTCTTCATATCTTATGCAATGTTATATTATATTGTTGGAAGACTCACCAAGGTGTCCAGGGCTAGAAGTGATTTTATGGCTTCCAGTGGAATGGTTTTGTCTTTACTGCTGGTGGAAACATATTTCAATGGGACTATCTTCCGAGATTTTCTCTAAGTGTTCTGTGTTGATTTGGCCAAACGAGTAATTTTTCTTAACAAATTTTCCTTAAATTTATGTTTCTACACCTCAATCACAGTGGTTCACCTGTGACTTCTCACATTGTATTAGTTATTTTTATTTTGGGCGGAACCATCACTAGGAGGCTCTTTATCAGAAGTGTTTTTTCTGGGCTGCAAGAAGATGTTGATACATTTTTACCACATGCCTACTGCTTGGAGTTTCAACAACTGTAGAAGCTTCTTCTTCTTCACCATTAGGCTCATGTTTCTCATCAACCATGATTGTGTCAATAAACTGCATAGAAATACTACTCATTCCTTGGTTCCATTATGTACACGTATTTTCTGAATGATGTTCATGGTAGAACCTGCAGTTTGTATCTGTGCCAATTTTCTCAATATTTAGAACCATATTGGAACTCTACACAGATTTTTCCAGCTGATTGTTGATGCTACTAGAAGTTGCATTCTTCTTAGGCAGGTACCTGGGGAGTTGTTGCTCATTGTGGTCTACCCTGTCCTCTGTTTGAGTTCAGCCATTTCAGTAGTCAGGGACTTGATGGGATGAGTAAGGCTTTCAATATCATTCATTTCCTTTTCTTTGGCCTTGCTCACAAATGTCTGATACCTCTTGCTAGTGTCCTTAGAGTCCTTGGTGGGTTCATCGTCTATGATGACTCCAATAGAATGTAGGTCCTTCTCTATGGCAATAGTCTCTTCATATTTTTCTGTTAGAGTTGGTTTCATAGTTCACTTTACAAACTACAAATACTAGTTGGTAAGGCAGAAGTATAGTATTCGATGGTGATGGATTCATGAGGTTTCGTGTCATCTGAAAGCTTGTTCAAAATAAGGTTTAACCTATGATTGAAATATTTGACCTTTTCTTTCTGCTCCATCTTGAGACTACCCAACTCCTACAGTAACATGGAAGGGGTCTTATCTTCAGCAAATTTCTCAAGAAATATCCTTTTAAATTCCCTCCAATTTTGAATGGAGTTTTTAGGAGGGCTATGATACCATATATCTACTCTACCATCCAAGGTACATGGAAACATTCTACATGAAAAATCATCATAATGTACCTCGAGTGTTTTTAGATGTGGGTAAAAGGTGTCTAAATGATCTTCTGCCTTCACTATCTTGTCAAGGTCATATTTTGTTAACAGATTCTTTGTGTTTCTTGGCAACTTGTGCAAGAAACCCAAAAGTGATAGTGGGCCTTGATTCATCCAATCCAAATTTTGTTCTACCATGTCATCTTCTTCATCGTCCTTCTTTTCCGCTCTGAATTTGTTGGTTCTTCTTCTTCTCCTTTGTTTCCTTCCTCTCCACCAGAACCTTAACCAAAGAGTAGTGGATTTCCTCCTTCTCCTCCATGAAAGAGTGGAGGTTCCTCTTCCTATTCAACAACCTCTGCTAGTTCTTCAAAAGTGGTGAGGATTTCTTCTTGAACAGAGGAGAACACTACTCTTGTGGGGATGGTTTTTCTCTTCTTTTGATAAAATGGAAGAACAATTACACTCGGAATTAGTCCAAAAACTTTTACAAATTGATGGATGATGGGGAGGAGAGCCTAAATCCAATGGTACGGAATTTGAAATTAAGGTCTGGGTGGCAAGGAATTACCAAATTCAGAATTACAAGTGGGGGAAAGCGATTCCATGTTACTTCCTTGAACATAATATGGATGGGTGGGGTTAGTGGGAAAATCAACCATATAATATAGGTTTCCCTCCTTCTAGCACCACAAATGTTAATGGTGATGGACCCGCAACATTTAGGGGACCTCCATGGTATGAAGTCTGAATCACGCCTCACACTGTTTGGTGTAGGAGTCCCATCCAGTATAATGGCCCGGTTGCCAAATTATTAAAGGGTTTTCTCGACTCTAGTTGTCAGCACAAGAGAGTAATGCAATGGTATCTTCGAACAACTAGGTGAGTGTAGCTAGTGAGTGTGCAACGCAACTATGTCTAGGATATCTTACTGCAAAATGGGGGTGAAAAGCGAGCCTCTAAGTTAGAGGTAATAATATTACCCAAGAAGAGACACACATGAACCAAAACAAACATGTCCAACATCTAGCATAATAGTCCACAGTGGATGCAACAGTCGTTAGAACCAATGAACAGGGAAAGATTCATCTACCATCCATCAAAGTAGTCCATAACAGATGTGACAGTCGTTATAATTGATAAGTAAGGAAAGGTTTGTCTAGTATCATGCAAAATAGTCCACAAGGATAAGACAATAATGACAACCATTACAACACATTCTTGACAAAATAAGCACTAAAGAAACCGAAATAGTTCAACTATCTTAGTACATGTGAAAACAAACATGAAATATAAATGCTCACAAAATAGTCTTATAAACATCAATAAGTCATGCATGGAAACATGTTGGCCTAAAAATGATTTTGTAATTAAGAAAGAGTTCCAAGATGCATATTTACATTGTACATCACTATCCCCAGTAGTGGGACATTGGAGCCACTCCTTGCTCCTCAAAGAGCTCAATGAAACTCTCTATGCTTTTTAGGAGGAGCCAAGGTGAAAAGTCCTTTTCTCATACAATGAGGGGGTATATATAACCAAGGGGTGATGCTTGACCCTTGTGACTCTCTGACTACCCTCATTACTATTCAACTTCCTTTGAATTTTCAATTGACATTAATCTTCTTATTCATGTGTGTCCATTGAACTTCCACTTTACATTACATTTGATTTAAAATATACATGGATCATGACATGACTTGAAATGACATTGCTGACATGGATTGGTTTTCTAAGGTGGCAATGTCAAGTTATTGTTGTTTCTTAGTGATAGATGTGTTCTTGGATGTGCTTTCTCTTCTCCTTTGCATAACTTGATGATGCATGGTCTTCAAAGATATTTGGTCTTGAGAGGTGGTTGCATATATGTGCTCCTTTTGCTTGCTCTTGGTAGGTTTCTTTGTTTGTCCAGCTGTAAGGGAGTCTTCAAGCATCTTTCCTCCTTCTTCTCCTTCTTCTTGATCTCGCCATGATCTAGCAATGTACATGTTCCTGCAATTCACTCATGATGGGTGACATCAATCCAAAAACTCCTTAGTCTAAGATGATGCATTTTTATCCACGGGCTGAGATAGGGACACGTGACAGGCTTGGAGGAGGGCCCATTAACTGTGCATTGTGCAGTTCTAGGTGACAAGGAAATAGGTTGGTCACTAAGACTATGTAGAGCATACCTTAGTCTTGACTAAGGAACGTCTGAGCACAACCCTCACTAAGGGGAAAAATTGTGCAGGGGCCACTGGGGGACATGATTGTGTAGTTGAGACAGTGAGTGGTTGATGTAGGAATGGACCTTGGGAGACAAATCTATGCAATTTTCATAGACAAGGAGGATTGGGTAGCGGAGAGACCCAGAGGACGAATTTGCACAATCCTTGAGGTCAGCGAGCTCCAGTTGAGGGAGGATGTCGGGGACACTTCTGCATATTTTCGAGAGCTAAGGCATGTTCAACTCTATGTGGATTGTGGGGTTCCATCGAGGAAGGGGAGAAGCTTGAGGATTGAGATTGGGATGTGCACAGTTGAAGTTAGGCTGGTAGGAGTTACTGCGCAATTCTAGGGATGGGGGGAGGTTGCTCATCTCTGGAATTGCGCAGTGCAACTGTGCTTGGTGGCAGTAACTGTGCACTACACAGTTCCAGGTAGAAAATTTGTATCATTGAGGGCTAATACGTCACAATGCGTAGTTTAGTCGGTGTCCAGAGAACTGAGTTTCTCTATCAGGAAGATTTTTCAGAGAAATGGCTATGTGTGAGAGGAAGGTGAACTTGTGTAGAACACAAAATTTTTTATCACACACTTATCATACTTCGATGACATGACAACATAGACCACCAGAACATTAAGACAAATAACTACCCTCTGTGAGACTACCTAATAATAAAAAGAGACATGTTTGAGTTAGACTTGAGGACGACCATGACGACACTTATGTGACGCTGCTTAAAACTTTGTGTATGAGTGTGACAAGTGTTTACATAGCTAGGAAAGCTTGAATATACAATAAACAACCTTCGAAGCTGCTAGAAAAGGTCCGCATGCATGGTAAAAGAGTCTAACATGCCAAAAGACAACAGTTGGTCAAACAAGAAAAAGTGGGAAAAAGACTCTAAGAAATCTCATGAAATGAGCTAAAGTGTTTGCAACAATAAAGGGAAAGACGAAGGAAGGCTCCAAAATTGTAAGTGTAGGCTAAAATTTTGGACAGTCTTGTAGCCGCCACAATAGGATTTTAAAAAATCTAGTTGGATTTATCTCTAATTTTTCCTAATTCGAATGTTAATGAGATTCTTAAAATTAAACTTGGTAATGACCTAGGTTTAATTGGCCTCCTTTTTGTAGGTCCTTTTAAATGGTTTTCCTTCCAATTTCTTTCACTCTTAGGAGGGATTAGATGGGTTTTCCCATTTTATCCTTCTATTAGTCCTCAAATCGCATAAAGGCCAAAAAGTTATTTCTCAATAGGTATTGCCTTAGGATTTTCCAAATAATGTGTGGAATAACCAAGCTAATATCCTAGTTGCAATGCCATAACCAACCATATTGATAACATAGACAAATGTATATATAATTGTAGCTTAAACCTTTTTAGGCTAATGTAGTTTAGAAACCCTTATTGTAGCTAGAAAACCTACTACTATTAAGAGAACTTACTCCAACAGCGTGATATGAGCCCCTACACACAATCACAAATAGATAAGAAAAGATTTTACTCTGCACAGGGAAAATTAACATGCAACATAAACTCAATGAAGTAAATTAATCAAGTTTCTCACATACATAGACATGAAATGTAGAAGAAAAATAGGTTTTATTGATATCATAGTAAATATACAGAAGGAAATATACCTTAGTTGTAGCATGTGCTTTCCTACAATCACTACTAAAAATGGATCACTAAATAGGCATTTCCTAGATTTAGAAGGATGTATCTGGACAAATGGATCACTAAATAGGCCATTCATCTTCTCACTACTAACAATGGATCACTAAATAGGCCATTCATATACTCACTACTAACAATGGATCACTAAATAGGTCATTCATCTTCTCACTACTAACAATGGATCACTAAATAGGTCTTTCCTAAATTTTGAAGGATGTATCTAGACACATAGGGTCATGAGAAGTTAGAAAATTTCTCCAATAATTGACCCTCAGATAAATTAAGATAAGGAAGGTTGATTTGATCTCCTTAGGAAGGACCAGTTCTAGAAATTTTACCTCCATCACTCTGAGGAAGAAGGAAAGTTGTATAGCTAGGTGATAGGTTACATGACAATAAGGGAGTGATGAATTACAAAATGCTATGTTTGTGGTAGCAATTGATACTAGTTGACCACAAACAAGGAGGAGAAGGCACACATTCATGTTGAAGACTAAAAGTAGTTGACAATAGGTTCCTCTCACTAAAATAAAGTGGATAAAAGGCTTATAAGAAATTACCCCTAACGCATGAGGTCATAAGAGAAACTGATGGCCAAAATGAATTACAAAAATATACATTAAAATGAAAAGGATTTGAAACCAAGGGATTGGATTAGAGCCACACTAGAAACCAATTCTCAACCATAATAAAATCACCCTTGAGGTAGGAATATCCATGATCAACATAAAGAGTAGCTAAACATGGCCACCAAACCATACACTACAGATCTGTGACATGAAAGACTAGTACATGACCATGAAAAATGCATAGTGGATCCATGAAGGAGACCAAAAGGACATATCCCCTAGGAAATATAGTGTGGATCTATGTCACAATATATGGTAGTAGCACTATTGACACATAAAAAGAGAGGTGCCCCAAAGTAGCCATTGAAATTTATAAGATGGTACAAAATCTAGTGCAACTTGGGAAGGGTGATGTATAAGAGTAAAATTTCCCTAAACAAAAGCTATTCTACTTAACCCTGATGATATGAACCTACATCATGCTAATAAATAAGATGATGTCAATCATGGTAGAAATTGTCTCATTATTAGCCGACAATAGATGTGAGGGGACCCACCAATGGTGACAATGGACCCTAAGGTGCCTAGCACAACCCAAATAGTTCCAATAAATATAATAACATAAAAATATTGATCAATAATTAATGAGGTAAACCCACTTTCAGTCATGTGGAAGCCTGCAACTAAGGACTGCAAGCTCGAAGGTACTACTAGTTCTTTGATCAAAATCCTTGATAATGAGCTAAAGTTGAAAGGAGGAGATCCATATAAGGATATCCATTATGTATCCCACATGAATCGACACATAATGAATAGATAGATGATGTGAATGGATGAAATAACAAAGTAAAACTGACATAGCGATGACCAACACAAAAGGTTAATAAGGACTATAGATGGCGTATTGAGGTTTAGAATTCCCTTGAACATGTTTTTGGTGTTTAGATATGAAGCATATAATTCACCCAATTCCACATTAATTTTCAACCTAGGGATTGACTGGTTATTTCAAGGCTATCATGCAAGGTATATGCAGGCCACAGTTTCCCTACCTAGCATTAAACATAACAATGTGTAACAACAAGTAATAACTGTAACATCAATCAGATTAACAACAAGTTAAAACTCACAACAACACACTGATAGGTCTTTACACAAGAAGAAATAAACATATGCACACAACTATCCAACCACGCCTCGTTAAGGGAGTGGACCCAACTCCCTAATCAGGGTTGTAGAAAGATCAAGAACTATAAAATGATGAGAAGATTAGATATTACATTAATCAAAAGAATATTATAGAGGACTGTTATTACAACTCATAATTAATGTGTATCTCTTAGCAATGGATTTCTCATCCCCGTATCACTACTTGTATAATTAATTTAGCAATTGAGAATGCCTAATATTACGGCAACTGTCTTCCTACAAATACATATTGATTCTAAAGATACAACAAAATATAAAGATAGCACTTGTGTTGGTCGATAATTTGAACCATCATTACAACTAATATCCAAAGATAGCACTGCCAGCTTGATATTCATCATATGCTAAATCACGACCTTGAACATTGTTCCTTTGAATCTGCAAGGAAACTTAAGTTAGCAAGTCACTTTAGGCAATAATCCCCTACGAATATGCTTCATCGATTAATAATGCACAAATACACGACAATATGTATACCTTTGTTGTTTAGAATACAAATCGACCAATAAGGACATGAAATGAGTACACGAAAGAAATAAAAAGGCAGGTAAAAAGTAGGAAAATTTAGCAACCAACATCTCCCCCTAACTAGCCTTATTTCATGTCATCATTTAGCTTGTCTTCTGCACAGATCTGGATTAGAGCCACTGTGATCAATGTGGAGTTGTGCAAGGTCATATTTCGCGCCCATTTCTCTTATGGGAGCCTTATATCCATCTGTGTGAAGGACTTCATTCCACCAATCCTTGTTTACCAAATAAACTGGTGTGTACTACTTAGCTGACAGCCAAACAATGAGAAACCAAAATCTTAGACCCATCCATCAGGTCCCACAATTTTGAATACATATGATATATTGTGGTATTCTTTCCAAAGCTCAAACGAAATTAGGGGCCTCAAAAGATTCACGTATCCTAATTGATGATGATGACAACATCCATCATTTCTGACAGTCGTCTCAGGCCTCCTCCTGACAAGTAAAAATCTGCTTGTACACATATCAATGGACCACTTATATGTTGCCATCATCTAACCCTTCCTTCCTTCTATTTCCAAGAAAATACGATGTTTGTTAAAAATATTCACAGACAATTTTCCTTTCAAATTACAAGTGGCATGCTCACTTGGTTCTCTTTGAACGTGTCGAAGGATTTATTCCATTTAACCTAGTTAATCTTGAAGGAGGTGAAGGCTCTAAGTTGAATATCCCCCACATATTGCACTGCATTGAACGATTGATTATTCCCCTGAAAATAATCGTGCATGTAGAGTTCACACATTAAGTGTTGGTTCAGGGTATTGTGACCCTTCATGATCCACAAAAGCTGTATCAGATCTTGGATTTCATGGCTTATCTCCTGATGGATGCTCTCAAAACAGAAGAATAGGTATTGTTCATGGAGGAACAAAGCATAACTGTGAGCAAGAGGTTGGCACGCCATCGCTTACTATAACAGAGCAAACATTTCATCTTTGTCAGCCTTTAGTAGCTGCACTTGCTCTTCTAATTCCTCACTCTTTTTCTATTGCTTCTCTTGTTTCTACTTTGGTTTCTCTCTCTAGGTCATATAATTAGTTACTACTTTTTCATTGCCTTCCCAAATTCTTCTCACTCCTTCCTAGTAGGCTTCCAAAGGGATAGACCCTCATTGGAGGCGATATGGAATAGCCTACCATTTCTAAATTTCTACGGTGAACCAAAATTCCTGTGACTAAAACAGATGCAAAAATGACTCGGTCTTTGAAGTTGTTGAAGTTGTAGGCCTATCTTCAGTCTATAGTGCTGCTAAAATGGTTTTATCTCAAGGATTTATGACAGCCCAAATGGAATTCCTCTTATGCTTCCCCCGTGTCCATAAGCATAACACTTGCTTCCTTAGCTTAATATTTCCATTTTTAATTGCATATTCTCCTTAAACTACTACTGATACCTTTCCTGGATGGGGACTCTTCTCTTTGCACATTGTTCAATGAGTTCCTATTTGATAATGACCTCCTCCATTGGTCTCACAATTGGTGTTGGACTTGGTGGATTAACATCAATGAACTCATCAACTGGCTCCTGTTTCACCCTTATTTCTTCTGTCTGCTCCACAACTCGGGGGATGGCCCCAACATCTTCCTCCGCAAGTCTTGGAACCTCTATAACTTCCTTGAATGGGTTCAGAGTCATTACAGGCTCTTACAGAGTAGTATTTTCAACACCCCTTTCCTGTGGATTCTGTATTGCCCATTTATCTTCTTCCATTTTCTCAGACATTAGTTATGGCCCTTACTAGTTAGTACCGACAACAATATTTTCTTCTAATGGCTCTGTGGAAATAGCATTAGCCAAAATTTCTTCAACTTGCCCTTCAGTCGACACTGGTTCTTGTGTAACAGTGTCAACCATCAGTTCTTCAATTTGCCCAATTTTTCCACCAGTCGACACTCATTCTTGTATGACAGCACTGATGATGGTTCCAATAGTTGTCCCTAAAAATCTTAGTATCACGGGAGAGATATTTTCTTTCACCGAGCGTTTAAGGGAGCAAAATTTTCTTTCCCTTCTTGCCAAGGAAGCGAAAAGTGGTGAACAAGGGATATCCTTCGCAATTTCCATGCTTTTAGCACCTTCTTCTTCAATTCCTTCAATTATTTCTCCTTCGCCTTTATCTACTGTTTATTTCGCACTCTCCTTCCCCTTTTCTTCTTGTGCCACATATTCTTCTATCTCGACTTCTTGCCCAACAGTCAATGCTAGTTCTTACGTAACAAATTTGACTATGGCTCCTGTTTCTTCCACCAGTTCCTCCACCACTTTTGCAGGAAACATTGGTTCTTGTGTAACAGTGTCGCCTGCAATTTCTTCCACTGTCGAAAATTCTTCCATCAATTTAGCAATCAATGTTGGATCCTATGTAACAACATCACTTGTGCTTCCTTCCACCTCCATTTCTCCTACTTCTAGGTCAGCAATCGACGTTGGATTTTGTGTAACAAAATCATCTACAGTCCCTTCCTCTACTAGCGATTCTGATGTGGCATGTTCCGTCACCAATTCTTTCGATTGTTCAAGAACCGACATTGTTTCTTGTGTAGCAGCGTCATCTGCAACTTCTTCCTCTACCACTAATTCTTCTTCCTCTCTTTATGGCATCATGGCCACAAGTTCCTCTTCTGTTAATTTAGTGAATTATGGCTAAGACACGGAAGTATGTGACATGGTGTGCGCCACTAGTAGCCTAACAAGCCTGTGCTTTCTGAATATCACCAATGGTTGGCACGACCGATGAGTAGACTGTGCCATAAACAGAAGGTTATTCCATAAGAAATATGGCATATCCAGAGAAAGCACATGACGAAACCGAAGGCATGCAAGAAGTTTAAAATGGTATTTGAACAAGGTAGAGAGCCGACTTTTTCAAGTAATGTCTCGCACAATGAAGTATGCAACCTTGGCCCATGGATGTGGCAAGGATTTTTTATCATATCTCCTTTCCTTCTGAACCATGATTTCTCCTGCCTACAAGAATAATTCCACAAATTCTCGTAAGGACGATTTCTGGGCAAACCATTTATGTCCTCATTGTGGCAATACACTAACAATCAAGATAATTTATTCAGTGATGGGAATTTCCAATCCACGGACTTTGGAATAATTTCCATCCAAATTCAATGCAAATTAGACTATAAAGACTTCATCGAATCCCAACAACCTCTCAAAATAGGTGTGCCATTTTGCATCTTGAAAAACCTGCCATACATCGGATTGCACCATACCTGCACTGTATCTTCCGGTTTGTGCCTAACATCTTGCCCACCCATTCTGTCAGTTGCTCCATAACAACACTTGTCTTAGCAGCAAAACTGTTGAGGAGAGTGTTAGCCGGTAAAGTTGTGATGACACGAATTGTAGCGGAAAAGGATGCAATGATAGGGAAATCCAAGCAAACATTATGGGAAATAGTGCGAATAAATATTCTAACATAAAAATATTGATAAATAATTAATGAGGTAAACCACTTTCAGTCATGTGGAAGCCCGCAACTAAGGAATGCAAGCTCCAAGGTACTACTAGTTCTTTGATAAAACTCCTTGATAATGAGCTAAAGTTGAAAGAAGGAGATCCAGAAAATGATATCCACAATGTATCCCCCATTAGTAAACATAGAATGAATAGATATATGATGTGAATGGATGAAGTAACTAAGTACAACTAACATAGGGATGGCCAACAGAAAAAGTCAATAAGGATTGTAGATGGCCTATTGTGGTTTAGAACTCTCTTCAACATGTAACATAACGACATAAAATTGACATGGAAACATTGAACGATGAGCACCATGTGATATCATGCAACAAAATAGGAGGCATTAAAGCATGCTCCATAGTGACTAACAGAGTAGCCAACAGGAGGAGTAAATAGACTCATATGTATAGTATGGCTAGTTGGTAAGCTATAACCCAGATGTAAGGTACTGATGAAAACAAGTGCCATGTACAAGGGAGACGTGACTAAAATTCCCATTTTTGACTAAGAGAATGATCAAATCAATTTCCCTCCCCTCTCAAAGGGTCGATGTCATACCCAAGAACTGAGGCCCATTAGGGAAGTGTTACACCATAAGGATGAGGTACAATTTCGTAGACCCATAGGATGGAATGATCATTATATCATTGGAAATTAATTACAGGTCCTAGTGTGCATTTATTTGAGGCACACAACCCCTACTTTTTACCCTTTGAAATCCACTTAATTGTGACTATTATTGAATAACATAAATATATAAGTGAAAAATTAAAAATATGTATTTGTATTAATATTTATTATGAGTAACGAAATACTCTCCAAGTTTAATCATTCAATATTTCCTTGAAATCAAGTTTGGGCTTGAATTTTTGTGAAGTAGGCCAAAATTGGCTTTCTTCACTAAAATGCACATCTAGGCTACATTTCTTGGCAAATCTGATTGATTCAAATTGTAGGTTGCTTATTTTACTATTTTAAACATTTTTACATTTATATATCTTTACTAACTAGTAAAGTAGTAACAATGTTAATTTTTTTAGGGCTAGAAGTATTTGTTGTATTTAATTGCATTTTAAAACATTTTCAACATTTTCATATTGCATTCACCCTATACCATCATAAGAAATCATGTACATAGAACATTTATTAATAAAAATGCAACAAACTAGTCATAGGTTTGTCATGATATATATGCAATAGTTCTATCATGATATCTTTGTCATAGGGCTCAACATATCTCCTTCATATCTTTGTCATAATCGTTTCTCATATCATAGGTAAGATGGCCCAAAGAGGCCACTATCATACCAAAGAACTGGGGCCAATTAGGGTGATGTTACACCATGCAACCAAGGCCCATCAGGGTGTTGCCACACCATAAGACTAAGGTACGATTTCATAGACCCATAAGATGGAATGATCATTATATCATTGATAATTTATTATAGGTCCTAATGTGTATTTATTTGAGGCACACAAACCCTGCCTTTTTCACTATCAAAACTATGCAAATTGTAGTATTCTTGAACAATAGAAATATATATGTGAAAAATTAAAAATATTTAATTGTATTAATGTTAATTATGAGTAAATAAATACTCTCCAAGTTGAATCATTTAATTTAGCATTGAAATGAAGGTTGGGCATGTAGTTTTATGAATCATGCCAAAATTGCCTCGCTTCTCTAAATTGCACACCCAAGATTCATTTCCCGACTAATTAGATTGATTCAAATTGTAAGTTGTTTATTTTAATATCTTACACACTTTTAAATTGTTATATCTTTACTAACCAGTAGAGTAGTAACAATGTTAACTTTCTTAGGAATATAATTCTCTACTATAAATAATTGCATTTTAATACATTTTCAACATTTTCACATTGCATTCACTTGATATCATCATAAGCAATTATGTAAAGAGAACATTAGCAATAATAATGTTGTGGAATAGTCGTAGGTCTATCATGATATCTCTTTCACAGGCCTGCCATGATATCTATGTCATAGGGCTCTGAATATCTCCTTCGTATCTCTGCCATAATATTTTCTCATATCAAAAATAAGAAGGCCCAAAGAGGCCACTTCCATTGTTGGGTGCGGGATCCCCCAAGGGAAGTTTTGGGGCTTAGAGCCCAGATTTTGGTCAAAAGTTGTAACCCAAATGTAAAGACTCCACATTTTGTGGGCGCGGAGAATGTAAAAGAGTAATAGGGTTGTCTTCCCTCAATTTTCTAATGTAATGTCGATTGTAGAGATCTACCCATGGTCCGTGGACCATGGGATTGTATAAATAGAGTGAGGCTCTAAGAAATCAATAGACCATGGAATAAGAATGATAAGGATGAAGGATTGAGTCGTATTTGAAGTGTAAAGTCTAGTTTTGGGTCACAGAGTAGGAGAAGGCTCTGCAGCTAAGTGCGTAGAGGCCTAGTAGTCCATAGCTGAGTGCACGGACCCCTGCAGCTGAGTGTGCATGGCGAGTCAAGTCTATAACAG
Organism: Pinus tabuliformis; assembly: GCA_031772625.1. Classification (NCBI taxonomy): domain Eukaryota; kingdom Viridiplantae; phylum Streptophyta; class Pinopsida; order Pinales; family Pinaceae; genus Pinus; species Pinus tabuliformis. The sequence goes on along the minus strand of CM062814.1, from coordinate 339,661,832 downwards.
TTGGAACATTAATAAAGAGAAGTTTCATATCCATTATGCATATTTATTTCTTGTTTTATGCATCTGTTACATTGAATATACATTGCACTTTTAATGCTTATATGATGCGCGAATATGTATGAATGTGTTGAATAAGTGAATGGAAGATAGAATATATGTTTACGTGAATTTAACTAAGATATTTAAGAAGATAAGTAAGATACGTGGTGTAATTTGGGGAAATAGTGCAGGACGCTGCCATAGCAGCGTGAAAGCATCTTAGCCCTTGGTTAGGGCTACGCGAAAGGCGATTATAATAGATCGTACATGTATTGAAGGTGAGGATAGCGTGTGAAGTGACCTGTGCGAAGGTAGTCACAGTTGGAGTAAATCAGCACCTCGGACATCTCAAGGGTGTGGAAACTTGGTTCCAGCATCCCCCCATACTACTTTGAGTGAGACTTCAGTCTGCGCTCTGTGGGCTGATGCCAAAAGGGCCAATAGTGTAGGGATTTGTTTGGCTAATTAACTCCAATCCTGGGTCCGGCTCCCTCAAGCCAACAAATAGTTTCGTTGACAGGACCAAAATCTACATTGAGATGTCTGATGTCGTATCACTAGAATCCAACTAAGAAGGAAATTGAAGGTTGGTTGGACAAAATAATTTATGAGTTTGTGACGCAGGAGAACAGGAATCCGCGACTATCAAAAGAAGAGTGGTTAGACTGCTACCTTTACACAGAGATCCACGAAATCTTCTTCGCGTGTTTCCCTATTGAGCTGTATGAGTGGATCACGAAGCCAGTAGATAGCTAAGGAAGGTGGAAACTCGAAAATCCTATTGTGTGGATGTTATGAAACCAGCTCACAAAAAGATAGAAAAGGTTGATGAACGCCTATAATTCAGCCTCTTCGAGGGGGCAACCTCCTTTACATTACACAAACGAACAATTCTTGGATGATTCAAATGATAAAACCTCCTTTCTATATATAGGAGTCTAAGGGGTCACAATATAATGAAGCTGACCTAACAATAATAATATAAAGGCACAAAAATAATAATAGAGGGATTCTATGGGGCACAGTAATAACGATATGGGGGCAATAGGGGCACAACAATATTAATAAGGGATACAACTACAATATTAATGGGGGAATCACTAGTATTATAGGTACCTAACATGCCCCTCTCCTTCAAAAAAGTGTTGTCCTCAACGGTTGAGTAGTTCTGGATGCTTCTGTATAAAATTCTCATCCTCCCATGTGGAATCTTCAGTGGATAAGTTCTTCCATTTGATGAGATACTTTGAAATGGATCGATTTCGTAGTTGTCGAGTTATTGTTTCTATGACTAATTCCAGTTCCAATATAATTTTTCCTTTCTCGTTAAGTTCTGGAAATATTGTTTGAACTAGGATCTTTTCGCCTATAACCTTCTTTAAACATGAAACATGGAAAACTGGGTGCACTTGAGAAGCTGCAGGAAGCTCCAATTTGTATGCCATAGTACCAATCTTTTGCAACACCTTGTACGGACCATAATACTTTGGTGACAATTTGTTATCCTTCTTAGCTTGCTTGAGGGACATTTGTTTATAGGGTTGTAGCCGTACGAATACCCAATCACCTACATCAAAACTTCTTTCACTTTGATGTTGATTTTCCTATTGTTTCATTCTATTATGCGTCAACACGAGGTTATCCTTTAAGAGTTGGAGAACTTGTTGTTGATGCTCGATGTGATGTTCCACTACTTAAACCTTATAATTTTCTCTTAAATATGATGTGATGGATGGTGGCTGATATCCATAAAGTTCCATAAATGGGGTCATTTTTGTTGCAGTATGGAAGGAATTGTTATACCACCATTCAACCAGAGGCAACCATTTGACCCATTGTGTTTGTTTATCAGATACAAAGCAACGAAGATATCCTTCCAAACATTTGTTTACTATCTCTGTTTGCCCATCAAATTGAGGATGAGAATATGAGCTACGAGCTAACTGAGTACCAAGACAAGAAAATAATTATTTCCAAAAATTTCGTGTAAAAATGGGATCTCTGTCACTTACAATAATCTTTGGGTTTCCATGTAGCTTTTGAATTGTTTCCATAAATGCCATAGAAACTGTACTGGCTTTAAATGGATGTGATAATGCAAAAAAGTGTGCATACTTGGTAAGTCTGTCAACTACCACCATGATGACACCTTTCCCTCAGACTTGCGTAAACCTGTGATAAAATCCATTGAAACCTCCTCCCAACGTTGGCTTGGAATGGATAAAGGTTGTAATAGACCTGGTGTCTTAATTTTTTCAGCTTTATTTTGTTGGCAAACTAAACATTCCACCACAAACTTTTCAATATCTGATTGAAGGCCATCCCAAAAAAATTCCTTCTTAACCCTATGGTAAGTTTTTAAAAATCCTGAGTGCCCTCCTAAGGGAGAAGCGTGCAATTCCATAAGAATCTTTTTTTTTGAGTTGGGAATTCTTATAGAGGTATAAGCGATCTTTATACGATAATGAATCATTTTTCCAGCTAAATGTATCAGATGTACTGGAATCTTGTTGTAACTTTCGAATAAGTTCCCACACTTCTTCATCATTCTTCCATTCGTCCCTTGCTTTATTTATCCAATATAGTTGGATAATAGAAATGGCGCACAACAATGATTCCACATCCTCATCCTTTCTTGAGAGTGCATATGCCACAACATTTTTCTTCCCATTTTTGTATATGATTTCAAAGTCATAACCCAACATCTTTGTGACCCATTTTTGTTGTTCTTCAGAGGATAATCTTTGTTCTAAAAAGTATTTAAGGCTATCATGATCTATTTTTACCTTGAAGTGTCTTCCCATTTGGTAGGGTCGCCATTTCTTAATTGCATGTAGTATTGCCAACATTTCCTTCTCGTAAATAGCTTTGTGTAAATGCTTTTCCTTCATTGGACGACTTTCGAAAGCAATGGGTCTTTCATCTTGCATTAAAACAACACCAATTCCATTTTTGGAAGCATCACATTCCACATTAAAGGTTTTTGTGAAGTCTAGTGTAGCTAAGACCGGTGCTTGGCACATTGCCTCTTTAAGATATTAGAAGGCCTTTGTTTCTTTTGGAGTCCATGAAAATGCATCTTTCTTCAACAAGGTTGTTAGAGGTGCTGCTATTTTCCCATAGTTATTAACAAACTTGCGATAATACCCTGTCAACCCGAGAAATCCTTGCAAATGCTTTATGGATGTGGGGATTTCCCATTCCTTAATGCCTTTAATTTTGCTAGGGTCTACCTTAACTCCTTCATGAGATACAATATGACCTGGATATTCCACCTCTTGTACTCCAAAGAAACATTTGGATATTTTTACATATAATTGTTTCTCCTCCAATAGTTGTAGCACCTTGTTAACGTGTTCAACATGATCCTTCCAAGACTTGATGTAGATTAGTATATCATCAAAAAATACTAACACAAATTTTCTAAGGAAGGGTTTGAAAATGGAATTCATCAAACCTTGAAATGTAGAAGGTGCATTGGTAAGGCCAAAAGTCATGACCAAAAACTCATAGTGACCCTCATGAGTTCTAAATGTTGTTTTCAGAATGTCTTAAGTCTTCATTGTGATTTGATGACATCCTGAACGAAGATATAACTTGGTGAAGTAAATTGATCCATGTAATTCATCCAATAATTCATCAATGATAGGAATCAAAAACTTATCTTTAATAGTGAGCTTGTTGAGCTCCCTATAATCCGGACACATGCGCCATGATCCATCCTTCTTGTGCACCAATACTGCTGGAGCAAAGAAAGAACTTTGGCTAGGTTGAATTATACCAGACTCAAGAATTTCTGCAACCATACATTCAATTTCACTCTTTTGGGCATAGGGATATCTGTACGGCCTGATGTTTGAAGGAACATTTCCTGGAATCAAATGAATAGCATAATCATGATCACGAAGAGGTGGGAGACCTTTGGGAGTCTCAAATACCTTGGAATGATTGTCTAAGACTTTTTGGAGATCTGCAGAAATAGATGATTTCAATGTGTAAACATCTAGCTAACATAATTGTGCAATTACACCTCATTGTTCCTTTTTTAGAAGCTTTGTCATACCGTTAGAGCTTATTACCTTTCTTGGTTTCCCTACAATACCCCTTAATTCAACTTCCTTTCCTTCTGCATAATATTTAATGAAAATTTCTTGAAAGTTAAAAGCTATTGTACCCAAGGATTGTATCCATTGCACTCCTAGTACAACATGAGCACCTCCCATTGGAATGGAAAGCAATGGGCTTTTCAATACATATTCTCCCATCAATAGCTTGATATTATGGCACTTTATAGAGAAATTTATCATTCCTCCATTTGCAACCATCACTTGACACTCTGGTGCTAGATATAGGAAGCAATTCAATTCTTTTGCTATCTTACAATGAATAAAATTGTGGGTACTTCCTGAATCAATCAAAACTATTACCTTTTTCTTCTTGATTTGTCCTTCTATCTTGATGGTTTGAGGAGTGTTAATTCCAACCAATGCATTAGAAGATATGGTCGGATTCATTTCTTCATTTTCTAGGCTTTGTTCCTGGAGTATATCCTCTTCTTTTGACCTTTCTTTCTCACTTTATTCTTCCTCTTCAAAATCTATGTAGAATAATTTATTCTCAGCACACTTATGACCTTTAGTGTATTTGCTATCACAACTGTAACAAAGCCCTTTTGCTCTTTTTTCTTCCAATTGTTGTGGTGTCAACCTTATAGGTTGTGGAAGGCTAGGGGCAACAACACTTCCATCTTTATAGTTGTTAGTGGTATGCTTCCTGGTTGCCATAATTTTGCTTTCCATTTTTCTTGCTAACCTGAATGCTTTCTCTTATGAATCAAGTTCCCAAAGGCAAACATCATGTTGGATATTATCCTTTAAAGTCCCTATGAACACATCAATCATATGCTCTTCTAGAATATTTTTTACCCTTATGTTCAATTTTTGGAACTGCTCAATGTGCTCCATTGTTGAACCCTTTTGTTTGAGACTTATCAATTGGCTAAAAAAAGTGTTGCTTTTTGTATCCTCATAATGTTCCGTCAATTCCTCTGTAAAAATTACCCAAGTGATAATTTGTTTACGAGAGCAAAGCCATTGATACCATACAAACTTATTTGGTTCCAAATATAAAGTTGCAATACGTACCTTTTGTGTGTTTTGCACATTACTGAGATCGAAAAATTGCTCCATCTGTAGCATCCATGTTGCGGGATCCTTGCCATTAAACTTCCTCATATCGATTTTTGGAATATGGTGGGTCTTCAATCCAACATTAGAGTCTATGGAATCATGATTAACATTTCTTTTGTTCTCATCATGATTTTCCTTTACTACCCTTTAACCATTAGTGACCATTTCTTGTAGCAACTTATTCAAATTTATCTTCAATTCTTCCATCTTATCATCCATACCATCCCTTTTAGCGTCCATGCCATTCATCTTAGCATCCATGCCATTCATCTTAGCTTCCATTCCATCCATCTTAGCTTCCATGCCTTTCTTTAAACAATCCATCTTAGCTTCTACACCTTTCTTTAAACCATCCATCTTAGCTTCTACATCTTTCTTTAAACCATCCATCTTAGATTTTGTTACTTTTTGTGCAAGTGATAGTTGTTGCACTTGGTGTCGTAATTTTGATATATCGTGTTGCATTTCTTCCTCTTCTTCATGAGTCATGCTAGAGATTTTAGGTTGCTTACTAGGTGTTCGCATTTTCTTTCCTCGAGGCATCAATTACTGATAATAATTCTTTACTGTGCCATTTGAATTCCTTCAAACTAATTTTTCAAACCAAGCTTATGCAAAAATTTAAAAAAAAACTACACACCTTTTTTCATTTTGTAGGATCTTGATATTAAATCTAATCTATCTCTATAAATTTAGATCATCCAGTTCTAAAATTGTGACTTGTAGTAGCCCTCTGTGTCCTCTTTCCAATGCCACCAGTCTTATCCAAATTGGATTCTCCAAGGAAGACTTATACACAATCTCCCAAGATGACCTGATTATAGATCTTTCCAGAAGAGTGAACTTGTATGAAATGCCACGTGTCACTGTTTTGACCTTTGGCTTTGAAAGATATATACAAGAAACTACAGTCTGTCCTATTTCTGTACCTTCTTACAAAATTTTAGTCTAATGCTCAGAGAGAAAGTTATGACCATTTTCCCCAGGTCACCTGTTTGGAATGTAATTCAAGAGTCTGCAAAAAGACCAACTTCATCAGATCATATCTCTGCAAATATAGTGTGAAAAGCTCTAAAATTTGTACCTGAGGTTCAATGTGATTTCTTCTCAAGTGGGTTTTTTTTTTTACTTTTCAAACATCGTAGAAAAAGAATTATAGCGAAAATTCCATGATGACCTATTTGGAGCAAAAAAACCCTAGAATCCAAGGCTCTGATACCAAATGTTATGAAACTAGCTCACAAAAAGATAGAAAAGGTAGATGAACGCCTTATAATTCAACCTCTTCGAGGGGGAAACCTCCTTTACATTACACAAATGAACAATTCTTGGATGATTCAAATGACAAAACCTCCTTTCTATATATAGGAGTCTAAGGGGTCACAATATAACCAATATGACCTAACAATAATAATATAAAGGCACAAAAATAACAATAGAGGGATTCTATGGGGCACAATAATAACAATATGGGGACAATTGGGGCACAACAATATTAATAAGGGATACAACTACAATATTAATGGGGGCATCACTACTATTATAGGGATATAACAGTGGACCATAGATTTAGTGCAAAGGTTGGAAGCATCGGAGGATATGATCGTGTGCGTCGTTGATCATTGGCTCGATCAAATTATGGGAGGATTCATTACTGAGTTCACCGTTGACACTTCAGTCAGATATAACAGGGCAGAGTGACACTTTCTCAAGGGATCGTGAGGTAAGTACGTAAAGTCTTTGAATACTTGGATTAAAATGCTATTGTGTGAAAAGAGGGTTATGCAGTTATCTTGATGTTTGAGGCTACGCGAAGTCGAAAATCTTATAGGAACGAAGGAAGTAAGGGACCAGAAACTAGCCCCTTTATTTCATCTCCACAAGGGGAAGAGGAAGAGCTCGTGAAGGTCTCACTGCGAAGTGTGATCCATTTGATAAGGAAAATAATTCCGCGAATACCACCTCCACCCACACCGCCACCAGCTTCACCACCATCACCTCCATCTTCACCTGTACCACCTCCACCACCAACATGATTCAATATGGCAAGCACAGTGAAGTTTCCTGTGTTCAAGGTCTTGGGAAATGAGGATCCAAACCAATTCTGGTTCATGGTAACGGTTGTATGGGAAGTGAAAGGAGTTACATATGACAATATAAAGAAAGCGACACTAGTTAGCACCCTGCAGGATTGCACACTGACCTGGTATACTAAGCACTCCAATGATAATCAAAATGCGGGAATCACGGATATCCAAGCAGCACTAAACAAAGAATTTAGTAGACTGAAGTCTGAAGCACTGTTGATCATTGGATTCAAAGAGATCACAATGGTACTAGATGAGACTCCTTGGGAGCTAGATCATAGGCTGAAATGTATAATTCGTAAAGCTAATATGAATCTAATGAATGGACAACATCGTGAATGGTTTGTAGCTTCGCTAAGGCCACATCTGAGGAGTGCTTTATCGCAATAGAAATTAACGACTCAGGCAGAGGCCTTAGAGATCGTGATGAGGTTGCATGAGACCCCGATGCAGGATCCTAACTTGGGAGTTCAAAAGGTACACGCGTAGCTAAAGAATTTATGCCTTGAGATGTAGATTCTAAAACAAGACAAGACAGCTCGACCAGAAGTGCACGAAGAGGTGTGGTGCGTAAAATGTAAGGGTCAGGGTCATGATAAGGACCACTACCAGGTTTTCACAAATTACCTCGTAGGAGGACGACCGATGCCGTTAAGGCTGGAAGCACAAGAAGGACATAGCGCGACGCCTGCCTTGTGGCTCACGATTTGTCAAATAGCTAGAAAACATGCCATAGACAATTGTCACTTGCTACAAAAATATATGCAAAATTCGTAACAGTTGTTCTACAACTTTTGTAAGTCGGTGGGACATGATGAGTGCACTTGTAGAAGCTATGAGTTAATGATGGATAGAACTCCCACCTACAGAGTTTAGGTCAAAATGCAGTCCCTTGACTAGAATGCAGGAATGGAAAGAACAGGACTCCAAGGGCATGGACGAGGCCGAGGCAGAGGAGGACCTGGAAGAGGTCGCGGACAGTTGATATGCTACAATTGCGAAGGGCCAAGACATTATGCCCGCGATTGTACAAATCCAACACACCCGTCGTGTTCATATTGCAACTTGTTTGATCATGAGACAGAATATTGTCCTACACTGATAGCTAGGATATGCTACAAAAGGGCGCTACGACCTCCCTCCACTCAGAACCTGCAGATGATGAGGTCTGAACCACGCGTGGATGATTCGAATGTAAACATTATGCTCTGAAGTGGAATCACGATGGGAGATGACAAAGGAAAATAACCATAAGATAATACTTATGTTTGAAAAGCTCCGACGAAGGAAGCAGAGTTTAATTTGGAGTGCACTTGGGAAACCTTCATGGAAGCCAAGAAGAGCTTCGCTGAGGCCTCCACTTTAGGAAGCAAAGATAAACCGAAGTCGAAGATGCACCCATATATTCTCAAAACATTCCTAGAAACATGTATGAAGTTACTGCGTGACAGTAAGGTTGTAAAAGGATTACAGGAACTCATTAATAGATGCGTTGGGACTGCGCCAGGAGAACCACGTGTAGTCCCAAAGATTGGAAAGCATAAGACAAGGACAGGAAGGGAGATGAGACTTACCACGTAGATTGGAGAATATGTGATGGATCAAGTTATCTAGGATTTAGGATCGGATGCGAATGTTATGCCGAAGTAGACATGGGAGGGAATGGGGAGACCTACGCTATAGTGGTCTCCTATTCAACTGCGAATGGCGAACTAACAAAAAATAATACCGATGAGGCGATTGCAAGGAATAGCCATGGACATTGAGGGAGCGAGCACGCTAGAAGACTTTGAAGTGATAGAGATTGTTGATGACAACAGTCCTTACCCCATGCTCTTGGGAATTTATTGGGCCACTGACATGAAGGGGTGATTAAGATGAAAAAGTGGAAAATCATTTTTCAAAAGAAGTCACTATGCATAATTATACCCCTAGACCCTGCTGAACGATCACGTATAACGGAGCCAGTGCGTAACTATGAAAGTGATGATGATTGGATTGCATATATAAGATAACAGTGCGAAACTAGGACTGGGTGAATCCCACCATGTATGGGCAGATTGCATGGGAGTGAAAAAGCTCCTGTACTACGGATTCAGAGGGGGAGATGGAGCGATGGCAGAATCGGTTACATTAGGTAACTACACTAAATTGTAATATGATGACAAGGTCACTGCATTGTGTATTGATAGAAGTAAGAGACCTGCCTACTTATGATGGTCTAAGTGTGGTAGATACCCTCTTGAATAAATTTGAAATTGAGGTGCTGGAAAAGCAACGCTTCGAGGCCTTGGAGTGGGTACTACGCACTACGCTCGCGAGGTTGTGGGGTATGCACAAAGGGAGCTTTGACCACTGGCGTGAGTGTAGGGGAATGATGCGCTTACAATTTTGGAAGCCTAGGGTGTGACTGATAGATAAGTACAATTGGAAACATGATCCGTGCACGCATCTGGCCAAATGGATGCAGGCCTATGGGGAGAAGCCACAACCTGAGTGGGTACACATGTTCTGTCATACCTTGGAAGTTTTACCAATGAACTGGTATATAGGAACATAGCTTCGCCACGAGATAGGTGAATGGGATGTTCCGCGGGAAGGGTTCGTGATGACCTTCAGTTTTGAGGATGAGTGGGACAATATTGATGAAGCGCTACAAGAGGTAAAAGAAGCCATCTTTAGGATACCATAGGAGCAGGTAGAATCGATTCAGCCTGAATGGACTACTCAACTGAGTTGCGTCCTGAAATGTTATAAGTAACTGCTAAAGAAGAAGACAAAGATGCATGGAAAATTAACATTCCAGAGATGGAAGGCCACCGCGAGGTTCAGGGACCACATATTGAGAACCCTGACATAACCACACTGGTGAAGACTAAGAAGGTGAATATTGGTACAGAGGCGAAACCTAAAATTGCGAAGATTAGAGACTATTGGGACAGCCCGATGGTGAATAAGGTTCTTGAGTTACTCCATGAATATCAGGACTTATTCCTGACCAAGTTTATGGATTTGAAGGGAGTAATCGAGGATTTAGGGGTAACGAAGATCACGCTAAAACCCGACGCGAAGCCAGTTAAGTGGAGGTTGTATCGCTTAAATCTAAAATACAAGGAGAAGGTCTACGTAGAACTAGACAAGATGCTCGCGGCAACCATCATTGAGCCTATGGAGGAATCCGATTGGGTAAGCCCAATGGTGGTACAAGAGAAGAAGCAGGTGGAAGAAATAAGAATATGTGTGGATCTCAAAAAGTTGAATGATGCATGTGTACATGATTGCCAACTCTATTCACAGATGTGTTGGACAATGTAGGCAGTCAGGAAGCATATTCTTTCACTGATGGGTTCTCAGGATACCACCAGATCAAAATTGCGCCGAAGGATAGGAGCAAGACAACCTTCATGATTGAGTGGGGTTGCTTTCAATATAATTGCATGCCATTTGGATTAAAGAATGCCCCTGTTATCTTTTCACGTGTAGTAGTTGCGACATTTAGGGAATATATTCATAAGTTCTTGGAGGTCTATTTTGACGACTAGACTATATTTGGGCTGGTTAGCTGACATGTAGTGAACCTGCACTTGATGCTGGATACATGCTAAAGATACCAAATCATGCTCAACGTTTCTCGTTCCTTTTAGGAACTTGTTGGGACATGTGGTTTGTAGACAAGGGATGATGGTAGACCCTGTGAAAATCACAGTGATTCTAAATTTGGAAGCACCTCAGAGAGTGAAATAGCTGTGCCCTACTCTGGGGCATACGGGGTACTACAGGAAATTCATCAAAAGTTATGCCCGTATCACCGCACTGATGGAAACGTTGTTGAAAAAGGATGTCACGTTCTGCTGGAATGATGACTGTAAGAAAATCTTGGATGTATTGAAAGAAAAGATGGTTACTGTGCCGATTATGGTCCTCCTTAACTGGAAGAAATAGTTTCATGTCCATGTTAACGTGTCTAGTATAGCGTTAGGGGCAGTACTAACACAGGATGGTGGAGAAGGCTTGGATCACCCTATCGGGTTCACGAGTTGTAGATAATCTAAAGAAGAAAAGAACTATTCCACTACTAAACGTGAGGGACTAGCTATGGTATATGTGCTCCAGAAGTATCGACACTACTTGCTAGGAGGTCACTTTAAGATGCATAGAGATCATTCCGCGCTAAAGTACTTGGTCAATAAGCCTGTGTTGGGGGGGTGCATATACATATGGCTTTTATTGTTCCAAGAATATGATTTTGAGGTTGTTTTGAAAGATGGATGATTGAATGCAGGACAAGATCACCTGTCGCACATTAAGACAGGAGAGGAACCTACTAGTCTGGAGGAAGGATTACCTGACGTGCAGCTCTTTGCTCTGCGCGTAGTGGATCAACATTTTGAATATATAATTCACTTTCTCACAACTAGAATTGCACCGTAAGGGTACTATGTCCAACAAAAGAAGGAACTAGTGGTGCATGCGGCAAATTTCTCTGTCATTGCGGGGCACCTATATAAGATGGGGAATGATGAGATACTGTGAAGGTATGTACTTGAGTTTGAATGAAGCAATATCCTCACAGACGCTCATGGGGGCGATGTGGGAGGACATTATGCATGGAGAGAAACTGCGCAAAAGATTCTCCACGCAGGGTTGTGGTGGTCGACCCTTCATCAAGATTCAAAAGCACATTGCAAGGCCTGTGATGTATGTGAAAGCACAAGTAAACCATCGGGGAGGGATGGAATGCCTTTAAATCTGCAAATGATGTTGCAACCCTTTGAAAAGTGGGTAATCGACTTTGTAGGACATATCAAACCTCATAGAAAGATAGGCGTGAGATATATTATCACTACCATATTATACCTGACTTGTTGGGCAGAAGCGCAACCAGTGAAGGATTCCATGGCTGCGACAACTGCGAAGATTCTGTTTGAACACGTATTGAAATTATTCGGATGTTCGAAGATCTTGATGAGAGATCACGGTACACATTTCCTAAACGAGACGATCAGCGTGCTGACGAAAGAATTTCAGGTGTATCATCAGAAAAGCACACCGTATCACCCGCAGGCTAACGGGACAATAGAAGCATTCAACAAAGTACAAGAGACGGCACTGACCAAAGTATGTAACCTGCAGTGAAGTCATTAGGAATTGCGTGTACCTGCAATATTATGGGCTTATAGGACAACATGCAAGAAACTGACGGGACAGACGCCGTTTAGGCTTGTCTATGGAGAGGAAGTTTTAATGCCTATGGAATACATCATGCCTAGTCTATGCATAGTAGCGCTCACAAGTATGATGGATAGCAAAGCCTTGGAGGAGAGGCTTGCGTAGCTGGAGGAGCTCAAAGAAGAACGATTTTTGGCTAGATTTCACCAACAGGTCCAAAAGAAATGCGAGAGGTCTTAGCACAATCGACATATTAAGTTTCGCACCTTCAAGGCAAATGATTTGGTGTTTTTGTATGATAGTAAGTTTGATAAATTCCCACGGAAGCTCAGAATGAATTGGCTGGGGCCATATGTTAATAAGGAGATCACAGATGGTGGCACGGTGCACTTGGTAAAGTTAAATGGAGAACTCTTGCCATGAAAAGTCAATGGCAATCATTTGAAGGCGTACATAGGTGGCCCGACCATTTGACTAGCCGACAAAAGCATAGTTTTAGTGTTCCAGGCATCTGAAAGGAGGCGCGGGACTATAAACTACGTTGCCCTGGAGCTGCACGATGTTAGGTCTGCGCATAGTAGCAATGTGTCGCAGGGTGCGCGACAACGCGAGGGTAGTTGCGCTACCCTGCAAGTCAGCTGAAAAGTGACCATTAGAGTTACTATTCATGATGCTTCATTTGAGACCAAATGGAGCGGGCGACAGACATTTAAGGCGAACTTTATGGGTCATATTCTTGGAAATATGTCGCCAAGTGAGCATAAATGGACCGAATGTGGGGGGAACAATCAAATTCAAATTCAAAAGGTGTTATAAATTGCAAAGGGCTGTCCAGCAAACAACACTTGGAAATTTGAGAACTGAGTTGTTGCACGCCCAAACATTCATGAACCCAGACTTGTTTGATCTATTGAAGGCGAATTCGTTGTTCAAGAACTTACCCGAACCATTGACAGAATTGTGGAATAACACTATGGTCATGCCTAAGGATGCCATGGATACCAGAGCAATGACCACTGAGGAGGCCGTGCAGGCCATGACGATAGTAGAAGCCCTAGAAAGTGTCGGGATAGTCGCAGAAATCCCTAAATCGTCACGCACGCCGAGGCTTAAGAAGGACAAGCAACCTATGGCATCGGTGCGCGTGTCCCCTAGGAATCCGTTAAGGACTAGGCTTACCATGGAAGAAAAGCAGAAGGCAATCAATTTGGAAGCTGATGAGGAGGAATACTTTGAAGAAATCCTGGTAGAGGAGGAGGAGGATGTAGAGATGGAGGTAGAAACCTAGAGCGTAGATCCTCTGACCAAGCTGCCTGCATATGTTCCTTCACATAAGGGAAAAGAAAAGGTGCCCAAAGACATAGATGAGAGCAAAATCTCTCTACAAACTCTACTGCTCCCTGATGACATCATTTTTGAAGGAGTGCACTTGGAGCGAGTGCTTGTACTAAAATTTGAAGGCTAGGATCTCGCGAACCATGAGAAGTTCCCACATTTGGCAACCACACAGCTCATGCCCAGAAGAAAGACGCAATGATGGGAGTTATAGAGTTGGAGCCACGTAAGTGGCTGAGAGGTGCAGAAAAGGCAAGACTATTAAACATGCTCTGGGTGTAGCATTACCATCACGCCCCAGTGACTATTTTCATCATCAGGCAGCTTCTCTGCCTAGCGCATGATGGGTGTTTGTGGCTGGAGTAGCCCATCCCCATCAGGGACCCCTTAATTCACAGAATTACCCTTGCAAAGGGGAGGACCCAACGAACATTTTGGAGGGTAAAAGTGATGATTTGGCCATTGCGGAGGCCATGAAGAAGAAGAGAGAATACGTGATTTCTAGCACCAACAACACTGCGGTCAAAGTCACAACGCAGATATTGGCCATAAAGGTTATGCGGAAGTGCCACGTAGATGAGGTTCCCACGCCGGTGGTTTCACTTCCGTGCAATGCGCAGAAGGGGTCCAGTTTAACTGGGTGGACTACTTGTGCAGAGAGTTCCTTGAGAATTGTCACGAGGCATAGGAGCAGGGGAAGACTTTTCATTATGCATGGTTGTTGTTGTCCATCATGTTGGTGGCATGGGAATTGCCCGAGGATAGCCAATTCCCAACAATTGCGTAGGACCTTTCAGAGGCAGCGAAGTACGCTTCATTGTGGGCAACCAGAGATGTGCAGAGAATCAAGAACAGTAAGATATTCTTGGTGTTCTTGGAGATGAAAACCAGAATGGGGATTTATCACAAGCTGTGGTTATCGCCCATGGTCTATAATAGTCTGCAGATCTTCAAGGAGTTCAAGGCATATTTCCACCACGTGTACATCAGGATGAGGAAGGACCCCACAAAGACTTGGCATGAGCTCCCTTATCGCGTGACGGAAGATGTCATATTTTTCGTCCTTGAGTCATGGTCACTGTCATGGCGTGCTCCAACCAGCTCCGCAGTGGAAGTACAGAAGTTCGCCGCACAGAGGAAAAAGGATGAGGAAAAATTGTGGATGGCATAGTTGGAAGAGAAGCGAAGGAACGAAGCAGCAGCAGCCAAGGCCTAGGAGGCACGCAACGCTGCGAAGGTGACGAAAGAGCAACAGAAGGCAGCAGAGGAGGAGCGCGAAGGCCAGAAGATATCTTCACCCGAACATGAAACATATATAGAGCAAGGTGGTGTGGACGTGTAGACAACATCCACACAGCTAAAATGAAATCGCCCAAGAGAGTAGGTAGGGCCGCAGAAGAATTTGAAGGCTTTGAAAACTTATTTGACTTGATCACCCTCACTAAGGGGGATCTACATGACATTGGGGAGATGGTGAGGGACGTCACCGCAAAGGCACTCCAGCAGTTTATGGAGGAAAACCAGATGGTGTTAGGGGCTCTCCAGGCACAAATACAGGAGTTGTTGGTGCGCACTCCATAGGCTAGCACTATTTCAACTAGCCTCGCAGTAGGCACATCCGCGACTGAGGAAATTCTGCGCGCTAGAATGACCAACACTATAGTGCTACCAAAGGGAGCACTCATTATAGAAAATCAGGTTGACAGACCTATGGTCAGTGGGATGAAGGGGATCAAGATAAATATGGTTGCGCTCCCTCGGGAGACACTCTATGTTTTGTAGGACGGAGTTACTACAAAATTGCAAGCGAGGGAGGGTTGTGCGTTCTTGGTCATGAGCGAGTAGCACACCAACATTGAACTGTTGAGCCTGCAGCGCGATGAGGTAGTGGCACAGAATCGATAGCTAGTGCAAGTGGTCGAGGAAGCCTGCCAGATGGTCCTGGAGTTGGCCATCCAAGTAGAGGAACCAGCGGAGGCACGCATGTGAAAATTAGCAGAAGGGGTGTGCGAGGCAAAGGAAGAGATGGATAAGGTTCAGCTGGAGTTGAACCTTCAGGTAGCCAAACTACAATTGAAGGTGCAGCCTTCAACTTCATCAGAGGTTAAGGAACAGTGCGCCAGTGCGATTATAGCAGCAATAGCGAAGGTCAACAGTGCAGTGAAAGACTACACAAAGCTATTCGAGGAGTCGTTTGAGGTTCTCACCACTCTGCAAGAGGATGGGAACATACAACACCTAGAAACAAAGGTGAACGAACTACAACAGAAATATGATGAAGTAAAAGGGACTGCGTAGACAGTTTCCCTTACACAGTGGCTTGCATGGATGCAACAGGTGAAATCGCTCAAGGAGCAGGTGGATGCTGCTCGACATAAGGAAACAGTTTTGAAGGCACGCTTACAACCATGGATTGATGAGGCGTACATGATTACAGCCTCTATTGAAGAAAAGCTTGTGCAGATGTAACAAACACAAGAATTGGTTCAGGGAGGTAGTTCAGCTATAGCAGTCTCTAAACAACGCGTCTAGGAAGTGTAGGAGGCAACCGCTCAGTGCACTGTCGATCTTGCATCGATCCAGGCAGAATTGGGATGTCTTCATGCACAGATCTCCACACCAACAAAGTGACCCGAGGGTGAGTCTTGATGATTGTGTTTGGGGCCTGTTGGGTGTGGGATCCCCCAAGGGAATTTTTGGGGCTTAGAGCCTAGATTTTGGTCAAAAGATGTAACCTCGATGTAAAGACTCCACATTTTATGGGTGCAGAGCACGTAGTTTGTAAAAGATTCATATGGTTATCCACCCTCAATTCTTTAATATAATGTCCATTGTAAATATCTACCCATGGTTCGTAGACCATGGGATTGTATAAATAGAGGGAGGCTCTAAGAAATCAATAGATCATGGAATAAGAATGATAAGGATGAAGGATTGAGTCGTATATGAAGTGTAAAGCCTAGTTTTGGGTCATAGAGTAGGAGAAGGCTCTACAGCTGAGTGCGCAGAGGCTCAGTAGTCCGCATCTGAGTGCGCAGACCCCTGCAGCTGAGTGCGCAAGGCGAGTCGAGTCTATATCAGTTGGAGCATTAATAAAGAGAAGTTTCATATCCATTTTGCGTATTTATTTCATGTTTTATGCATCTATCACATTGAATATACATTGCACTTTTAAGGCTTATATGATGTGCGAATATATATGAATGTGTTGGATAATTGAATGCAAGATAGAATATTTGTTTATGCGAAGTTAGCTAAGATCTTTAAGAAGATAAGTAAGATACGCGGTGTAATTTGGGGAAATAGCGCAGGATGCTACCATAGCAGTGCAAAAGCATCTTAGCCCCTGGTTAGGGTTGCGCGAAAGGTGATTATAACAGATTGCGAAGGTATTAAAGGTCAGGACAGTGTGCGAAGTGACCTGCATGAAGGTAGGCACAGTTGGACTAAATCGGCACCTCAGACATCTCAAGGGTGCAGAAACTTGGTTCCAACATCCCCCCATACTGCTTCGAGTGAGACTTCAGTCCACACTCCGCGGGCTGATGCCGAAAGGGCTAATAGTGTAGGGATTTGTTTGGCTAATTAACTACGAACCTAGGTCAGACCCCCCTCAAGCCAACATCCATAAGTAGGAATTGAGGCCCATTAGGGCATTTTTAAACCACAATGTCTAGGCCCATTAGGGTGTTGTTACAACACAAGACCAAGGCCCATTAGGGTGTTGTTACACCAAAATACTGAGGTAAAATTTAATAGACCCATGAGATGGAATTATCATTATATTACTGCTAATTAATTGCAGGCCTTGCTATGCATTTATATGAGGCATACAAACCCTTCGTTTTACCCTTTGAAATCCATGCAATTTGGATAATTCTTGAACAACACACACACACACACACATATATATGTGTGTGTGTGGAAAATTAAAATTATTTAACTGTACTAATGTTATTTATGAGCAAAGAAATGCTCTCTGAATTGAATCATTCAATTTGGCTTTAAAATGAAGGTTGGGCATGCATTTTTGTGAAACAATAAAAAATTGCTTTGCTTCACTAAAACGCATGCCCGGGCTTCATTTCTTGGTAAATGTGATTGATTCAAATTGTATGTTCTTTATTTTACTATTTTACAAACTTTTACATTGTTATATCTTTACTAACCAGTAGAGTAGTAACAATGTTAGTTTTCTTAGGGCTAGAAGTCTCGACTATAGATAATTCCATTTTAAAATATTTTTAACATTTTCACATTGTATTTATCTGTTATCATAATAAACAATTATCTACAGAGAACATTAGAAATAGCAATGCAGCGAAACATTCATAGGTTTGTCATGATATCTTTGTCATAGCTCTGTCATAATATTTTCTGATATCGCAGATAAAAAGGCCCAAACTGGATACTGTCATACCCAAGAATTCAGGCCCATTAGGGCATTGTTATACCAAAATACAAAGGCTCATTAGGGAATTGTTATGCCACAAGGTTGAGGTACAATTTCACAGACGCATAGGATGGAATGATCATTATATCACTGCCAATTAATTACGGGGCATAGTGTGAATTTATTTGAGGCACACAAACCCTTCCTTCTACCCTATGAAATCCATGTAATATGGTGCACTCTTGAAGAACATAAATATATATGTGAAAAATAAAAAGTATTTAATTGTATTAATATTACTTATGAGTAAAGAAGTACTCTCCAAGTTGAATCGTTCAATTTGACCTTGAAATGAATGTTGGAAGTGCATTTTTGTGAAGCAAACCAAAATTTCCTTACTTCATTAAAATGCATGCTTAGGCTTCATTTCTTGTCCAATATGGTTGATTCAAATTGTAGATTGTTTATTTTACAATTTTAAACACTTTTACATTGTTATATTTTTACTAACCAATAGAGTAGTAACAATATTCATTTTTTTAGGGCAAGAAGTCTATGTTGTAGATAATTGAATTTTAAAATATTTTGAGAATTTTCACATTGCATTCACCCCATATCATTATAAGAAATTATGTAGAGAGAGCATTAGCGATAACAATGCATAGAAACAGTCATAGGTATGTCATGATATGTCTGTCATATGTCTTTCATGGTATCTCTTTCATAGGGTTCAAAATATCTCTATCATAGGGCTCAACATACCTTGAAGAGAAGGAAAAATATATAAAAAAAAGTGTTGGATTTTTACACCATAACAAGAAAATATGGCTCGTCCTTGAGCCATTTAGTCCTTCTTCCATCCCCATTGATCCAAAACCTTTTTCCTTAATATGTTTGTCTTCTTTCTCTTGCTACAGTGGGCGTAGGGGTAAACATTGAACCTAGTTGCCTTAGATCTCTTCCAACAAACTAGGAGGGCTTAGCCGCATCCCTCATCCCCACAACGGTGCTCTCAGAAAGAGAAATACAACCCCCACGATTGCTCCACGTCCAGGTCCCATGCCTATCCATGACAATTTCTCTCTTCTCCTTGAGGTAGTGAAAACAATTTGGGCTTGTTTCCTTCTTCAAGATACTTCATGGGTTGGTGGGGTGGTGTAGCTCATATGTTTTCAACCAACCATCGCATTTCCTCAAAGTGATTCTAGCTCCTTCTAATTACCAAAATAGGGATTCTACCCAATTTTCAGTAATAGTTAGGGATAAGGTCCCCTGTCTTGCCATTATGCAATAGGGAAGAATCTCATCCTACTACTACAACTCCCAAAGAAGAAAATGTTATGACAAAGTTCTTCCATATAGACTCACAAAGCCATCCTTTAAGGTGTGTTAGACTACACTTACTAGTGAGACAGCAACGTCATGCAAGAATCATCTCTGTTAGTGGAGGGGTCCTCCTTGGTCCTGGCCACTCGTCGCAACTTAACCACCTCCCATAGACAAAATCTATTTTCGTGTATTTGTCAGTTCCAGCTCTTCTAATGCAATCAGTTTTTCCATAATCGTGTAACGTTACCACGGCCACTCCTTGAGGCCCCTTTCTCTCATCATTTTCTCCATCTATTTTAATTCTCATTTAGCTCCCTCTATGATCTCCCTCATACTCCTTCGATTTGGTACTACTCTTCCGATCCTTCTCCTGGTTCCAACTTAAACTGCACTCATCTCCTATAATCCCTTATTACTTGAAGAATTCCTTTCACTAATTATTTCGTTCCTCAATCATCCCTTTGGTTATATTTTATAGAGTTTCACACTTCTCGCTCCTCCCTCATTATTGCTTGTGACCTTGGCTCTGCCATTATGTTTTTCTGATCGAAATCACTCTGAGTCTGTACAAACCTGGTTTACAATCTTCCTTCATATCAACTCGATACGGTCGTTCATATGTTCTACATGTATCACCGCATCCAAACTCAACTTATTTTAACTTTTTACCTCCATATTAGCCTCAATAGTGTTCACTACCTCAAAATTCCTTGGTTTAATTTGAAAAATGGAATTCTATGTTGTTTAACAAAAAAATGATTCAGCTATCCGCCTAGCCCCTTTCTTTCACTTCAACAAAGCTTACGATGCAGGGAGTGAATACTTTGGTGCAACTTCCATCACACAGTCCTGAACTTCACATGAGTTTTTGAGCCTTCACATGTTAAAGTGTGTTAGCACTGGTGCGCCTTGTCCAAAATATTGTGCCTCCCACCTTGAATTTTGTTGAGGATTTTTCATTCAAATGCCTAATTATCTTATTGGCCTTCAGTGATTCTTTTTGTACTTGTTTCTTGTATAGATCAATGCTCATTTATGATCCTCTTATCATAATATCTTGTCGTGCAATTATATGGATATATCCCCATATAGAATGAACTTCTTGAATAATTTCGTCCCAAACAATTCTTTTGGCCTCAATTAAAGAAATATCGCCTTCCAACTTGGTTTTCAACTCTTTAATTTCATATTGACTTGCCTTATACTTATTAGTAAGATTATTGTTATTTTCATTCTCTATGTTCAGTTACCTCTCCTTTACATTCAACTTATCCCTTACAATGACCCAATCATCTTCGGTTTTCTTTAGTTCAACTTCTAAAATTCAGAGCTTTTCCATGACCTTTGTCAATTTCTCTGAGAGGTCATCTAAATTAGGTAGAATCACAATGGTCCAAACATCATTTTTAATTGATTTTTGTGGGCTCTACACTTGTTCCCACAAAATAAAAATCTCTTTATTTATGTCAACTAATTCTCCTATTAATAGCTCTCTTTTTTTAAACTGAGCCAACTCATTTGTTTGAGTGTGCTAAGTCCCAAGACATTTTAGCTTTTTTCTTAATGATAGCACCTCAGATTATGTGTTCTACAATATGGTCTGGATGCCATGTTTCCATACTAATTCTCATTTTATAACTCCTTTCTTTAATTTGTTGATAATTCTTCTACAAAGTTTCAAATAAAGAAGGAGACTAATCTATTGTGAATGTTTCCAAATTAGTGGAGATAGAAGAGGAAGTAGTGTGCCATGGATTTCCCAACTGCATTTGAAAACTAGACTCATTGGAAGTTCCTTCTATTAGTTTGGTTTGTGTGTCTTCTTCATTCTATATTTGAATTTTAGTCCTCTTTTGTGACTAGGAATCTTCCATCTCAACATCTACCTATTCAGGGGCAGTTTTCTTCAAACTCTTCTCATTTTCCATAAGGGTTTCAGCATTGATTCTTTGTTGCACCTTGCTGCAGGGAAACGTTTTTTGGTTTGCCATTATCTCAAATTCTGGTCTAGTTTCATGAATATAAGGTGTAGAACTAATTTTCACCTTTTAATTAGAAATTATATCATGAGGTTCATACTGCTACTTTTCTCCTTTCTCAAAACCAGTCTCCTTCATCATCACTTACACTTGTGTGAGGGCTTCTCTGTTGTTTACAATAAATGACCCTAGAATCCTCTCTAGCTTGAAAATATATCCTTTTCATATAGGAAAAAAATTTAGTTGGTCAACACTGTGACTTTGCCTTATAAATTCAAGTGAAAATATCCTCATAGGAAAACATAATGGCCTTGAAATAAAGGTTGGGTGTGCATTTTTTTGAAGCACATGAAAATTGCCTTGATTCACTAAAATGCACACAGAGGCTTCATTTATTGACCATTGTAATTGATTAAAATTCTATATTATTTGTTTAGTTATTTTACACTCTTTTGCATTGTTTTATATTTACTTTGAGCTTAAATATTTATACTTCATATTTCATACAACATTGTAAATTTTTCTTCAACTTGCCTTATGTGAAATTTGTGTATAAGTGGGAAACATAGTTATGTAGGATATTTGTCAGACATAATGCAATGTCATATCCTAAGGTTAGGAATTGTCTAATAATTTCCCATTTCAAATTTCATTACCAAGAGCATAATTGGTTTGGTCTTGGAGTGCATATTTGTTTCGACTGTGATCATTGCTAGATATGATCAATTGCTATTCTAGCATACCTAGATTTCAGCATATAACATTTCGTTTATGATAATGAATACACTATGTTCCATAAAATGGTTTTATCTTTATGTTGGAATGATCATTATCATAGAGTAAATTAAGTACAAGTCCTGGTGTGCATTTATTTGAGGCACACAACCCTTGAATTTAACCCTATGAAATTGATCTAGTCTAGCATATTCTTGCACAACATAAATTTGTATGTACAAAATTATTTTTAATTATGAGTAAAAAATAACTCTCCAAGTTAAATCTTTCAATTTGGCCTTGAAATGAAGGTTGTATTTACAATTTTGTGAAGCAGGCCAAAATTTCCTTGCTTCACTAAAATGCACACCGAAGCTTCATTTATTGGCCGATCTGATTGATTAGAATTTTAGATTATTTATTTAATGATTTTACACACTTTTACATTGTTATATTTTTACTTTGAGCTTAAATATTTATATCTCATATTTTATGTAACATTCTAAGTTTTGCTTTGATTTGCCTTATGTGAAAGTTGTGTATAAGTGGGAAACATAGTTATGTAGGATATTTGTTAGACATGATGCAAGGTTCGGAATTGTCCAATCATGTTCCATTTAAAATTTCATTAACAAAAGTGTAGTTGGTTTGTCTTGGGAGTGCATATTTGTTCTAACTATGATCATTGCGAGATATGATCAGTTGCTATTCTGCCATACTTAAGTGGGAAACATAGTTATGTAGGATATTTGTCGGACATAATGCAACGTTATATCTTAAGGTT
The DNA here is from genome assembly GCA_031772625.1 of Pinus tabuliformis. Taxonomy (NCBI): domain Eukaryota; kingdom Viridiplantae; phylum Streptophyta; class Pinopsida; order Pinales; family Pinaceae; genus Pinus; species Pinus tabuliformis. Next base: position 339,638,814 of record CM062814.1, on the reverse strand, counting down.
AGGAATTGTCTAATCATTTCCCATTTCGAATTTCATTACCAAGAGAATAATTGGTTTAGTCTGAGAGTGCATATTTGTTTCGACCGCGATCATTGCTGGATATGATCAATTGCTATTCTAGCATACCTGGATTTCAATGCATGACATTTCGTTTATGATAATGACTATTTTTTTTTCATAAAATGGTTTTATATTTAGGTTGGAATGGTCATCATCACATAGCAAATTAAGTACAGGTCCCGATGTTCATTTATTTGAGGCACACAACCCTTGAATTTAACCCTACGAAATTGACCTAATTTGGGATATTCTTGCACACCATAAATTTCTATGTGAAAAATTAATGTTAATTATGAGTAAAAAAGAACTCTCCAAGTTGAATCATTCAATTTGGCCTTGAAATGAAGGTTGTATGTGAATTTTTGTGAAGTAGTCCAAAATTTCCTTGCTTCACTAAAATGCACAACCAAGCTTCATTTATTGGCCGATCTAATTGATTAGAATTTTAGATTATTCATTTAATGATTTTACACACTTTTACATTGTTATATTTTTACTTTGAGCTTAAATATTTATACTTAATATTTTATATAACATTCTAAGTTTTGCTTCGACTTGCCTTATGTGAAAGTTGTATATAAGTGGGAAACATAGTTATGTAGGATATTTGTAAGACATGATGCAACATTATATGTAAGGTTAGGAATTGTCCAATCATGTCCCATTTAAAATTTTATTACCAAGAGTGTAATTGGTTTGGCCTGGGATTATATATTTGTTCCAATTATGATCATTGTCAGATATCCTAAGTTGCTATGTTGACATACTTAAATTTTAGTGTATAACATTTCCTTTATGAAAATGACTATGTTATGTTGCTTAAAATGGTTTTATATTTAGGTTGGAATGATAATTATTACATACTTAATTAAGTACAGGTCCCGGTGTGAATTTTTTTTAGGAACATAAACCTTGACAAGTGCAAATGATAACTAGTGCTAATGAATCTCAGACTCAATCGTTGTAATCACACTCTCAACATTTCAATACTCTAGCTGTTACATTCTCAAACCTTGTTCACACTCTCAAGAAATAAACACAATGCAAAATAAAACCATTGTATCACATTATCACTCTTATTCAAAAAAAAGAGCACTCATGGAAACTATTCTTTCAACAAATGTTGAAACACACATTCAAATGAAATGAACACACCATAAAAGTGTAATGAGAATTAAATAACTATCACACTAACAAAGGGACTGGTCCAAGACCTATGTTATTACACAATACAGAGGTTAGGATTCTACAATCATTAAAGCATAAAAAAGAATAATAATAACAGTAACAACAATCACACATGAATTATAACTGAGAGGAAATAAATCAAACAACTACAATACCTTCCTAACTAGTGATCCCTACCAAGAAGGATGGCCCTTTATTCATATCAGGGATTGTTACACTACACAATACACAAGCTAGTCAAGAAACGCCATTCCACTATTTACTACCATCCATTATAGCTATTGCATGTTTTACATCATTGGAATGACATCGTAGCGGTAACTTAATTGAAATTGTATACTGGTATATATGTGCACTTTGATTTGATGTAATATGATTATGGTTTTGTTACATATGTTGTAATATTAGAAATATAACAAAAATATCAAATATTACATGAAATAAATAATAAATTTTCATTTTGAATATTTGTTTATGCAAAACATAGGTCTTTCAGAAGATCTAGTTGATCCTGAAATCGATCTAGATTAGGTTGGGTCAGGTTCATACATTCGAGACAATGACAATGAGGTAGATGGAGAGGACATCGAGGAAGACAACGATGATGTTGAAAGTGGCAATGATCATGATAGACATGACAATGAAGATGATCAATATTCTAGCAGTAACCAGTGACATTGGCCATATGGATTCCATCATGGATCATTGTTGACAAATTGTTATGACACCTCTTTTCATTTTTATTATCACATGTATCATTTTTATTTGCAGCACCATATTGAGTTGTATCATTTTAACATGTATCATTTTGATTTATATCATTTGGACGTGTATTATCTAGGCCTGCATTATGTGTAGCTGGTCAAGGGCCAACAACTTTATTTATTAATAAGATAAAAATACAGGTTATATTTTAAAAAATATCTTTGTATTTTATTCCAATGTTGTGGTGTGGTCTATAACTATAAGAAACTTGAAAGAGCTATGCTCTAGAAATCTCTACTATGTGACTATGGGCTTGCATTATGTGTATCTTGTCAAAACCAACAATTTTGTTTATTACTAATATAAAAATAATGGTTATAATTAAAAAAAAATGTTGTTAGCTTGTGTCGATGTCCACTTCCTAAAAATTATTTATAAATGGTATGCTATAAAATATTGCAAATGCAATATGAATTACTCTATAATCACATATATAAGTTATTTAAGAGGTATTATATACTTTAATTTAATTGAAATAAAAAATATTAAGTTAATAAATGGAAGTTATAAAGGAAGCATCATGAGTTGTTCAAATGGAAGCAGAATGTGGCTCTAAAATGGAAGTAAAATTCGAAGTTAAATTGGAATTCGTATTTGGAAATATTACTCGCTCTAAATAGGAAGCTAAATTGATTTCTTAACATGAAGAAAAATTGGAGGGTAATTTAGATGTAAATCCCAACACTAAAAGGTATCAAACCCTAGACCTAGAAAAGAAGCAAACCCATGGGCTAAACAAGAAGCAAACCTTCCAACTAAAATGAAGCAAACCATGAGGCTAATAGGGAAACAATTTTGGAAGCAAAAAATGAAGCAACAATGGAAGTCAAACTAGAAGAACATAGAAGAAATCTTGGAAGAAAAACTTGGTGTTACCTAAGAAGAAAAAACATAAGAAATTCAGGTACTGAACGAAGAAGTAACTATGGATGCAAAATTTTGCATTACTTGAAAAGAAAAAAACAAAATCAATTTAGGTAAAAAACAAAAAGGTAATAATGGAAGCAATATTAGAAGCCAAACTTGGCATTCCTGAAAAAGCAAACAAATAAGCTATTTAGGTATAGAAAACTAAGAAGCAATATTCGAAACAACAAAAGACACTATAATGAAACCATATTAGAACCTAAAAAAGATGCCATAATGGAAGCAAAACTATATGCAACAAGCTAATCCATATTGGAAGCCAAATTTGATGTTAGGATGGAAGCATGACTTGGTGTTAACTAGGAACCCAAAAAAAAAATATTTTTGATGCCATACCAAAAGAAAAATAAAAAGCACAAGTGAGAGCAAAACTAGAATTACAATTGAACGCAACAGTAAAGCAAGAATGGAAGAAACAATTTCCGGCGCTTTTCCCCGCGCTATGCCTGACGCTATTCCAAGCAGTATTCCCTACACAAATAAAGGCGTGTCGTTTTTCTCTGAATTTTGCAATGCCGCTTGAAGCCAATTCATGTGCTTGGAAACACTTGATTCCACTGCTATTTGCAGCGCTAATGGCTGGTTTTGTTGTAGTGTCAAGGTGCATCAAAAATAACAGCTTTGGCATCACCTGCCTTCCTTTCAGCGGGCTCTTTATGATTAAACCCACATCTATTGAAGCATTGCCTCTCAGTGGCCTCAATTCCTTGCAGCAAAGCAACGAATTATTCAAACGTATGGAAATTGTGTTTGTACCTGTGCATAACCGCTTATAAGGGCCATGCTTGGAATAACATTTCATAGGGAACTTACTTATCATAACGCCCAAAGGAAAATCTAAAAAAATTCCACAAAAAGAACCACCAAAGTATGGTAATGAGCCACACAAGGAACCACTCATTTCTGGGCAATGGTCAATAACCATTTCATATTTCGATTATGAGTTTACTCCCTCATAAATTATAGAGAATCTGCAACTATCTACCTTCAAGAACAAGGTGTTGATACTAAATACAAAATAAATAAAAACATATTATTTTTGGGTTTTTGAAGAAGAGGAAGGCACGATTAGTATCTAAGATTCAAGATTTCATTTTCTAGCTATCAATTTAGAAACTTGGGGCATGGTATCATGTATGGTGCATGCCATCACTTCCGCAAAAAGCACGACTAGACGGATACCAAACAGAGTTCAAAGAAAAGGTAGGAGGTGAACGCTACCAAAATGATGTTGGATCATTAGAGGATGGATAAGTCCGAAAATCGAGGTGGCCAAAACATACCATGTTAAGACTACTCCCCAGAAAATGGAGATAGAAACCATAGATAATATGTATTTGTGAAGCCATATCTTTGCAATTAGCAACAAACTTATATCACTAGAAAGGTTTAAAACCATTAGCTAATGGAATGCTCCAGTCTCGGACGCCAAACATCAATTAAGATACACTCCAAAATAACTGGAATTCTATTGGAAGAAAAATTTCTAGTATCAGTGTCGGGAATTTCTGGTTATTCCAAACAAAATACAATGGAAAAATCCTCTGTTTCCACTGTTGAGAATTTTCTGATAAATTCTGAAACAACAAAAATATGAACAGAGAGCAATACTCTGTTTTCTGATAATTCAAAAACACAAGAACAGAGCATAAAATAATACTCTACTTTGCCTCAGGATCAAAAACTGATCAAAATAATACTTTGTCTTTGATGCAGAAAAATACTCTGTTTTTAACTCAGAAAAACAGAAAAATTCGTTCTCTGGAAACGGTGTTGCAGCAACACAGTTTTTTTTTTTTCAGTTGTTGTTCGTAGTGTTGCAGCAACGCTGTTAGTGGTGTTGCAGCAACGTGATTTTTGACGTCAAGTATTTTTCGACTTACGGTGTAACAGCAACAGGAAATTTTTGACGAAATAACTTTTGCTGTAACAGCAACGCACAGAAAGAAACTTCTATTTATGAAAATAAACCAACAGATAAAACTAAGTCTTCCTCACGTAGAGGGATCTTCACAAAATATTATGCTAAAGAGCATCTTCCTCTTGACAGAGGGATTACAACAGGAACGCTTCAGTTCCACAAAACAACTATCTCAGAAAATTTCAGCACTGTTGTGCAATACAAAAAAAACTCTCTTGTTCTACACTGTTGTGTGTTACAAAAGGACTTTCAATCTATTTCCTCTATCTATTTCTACACTGCTGTGTCTGCATTTTATAGTGCGGGAAAGGGTCTTCACCGCCTTAACTTGCTGATAAAGTTCTTGCTGTTCATAATGAACAGATCTGATCTTTTGCTGTATTTCTTGAGTCGGTTGTGCTGAAACCCAAGACTGATAAATGCTGCGTCGGCTCGAGGCTGGTTCTTTTCTCTTTCAGCCGTTCTGCTCATTAATATGGTTGTTGAAAAGTAACGGTGTGGCGCTAGATCTGATCTTCTTCCTTCTGGAAATACAAAAATAATTAAAGAGTGAAAAGATGGTAATGGCGGTGACATAAAAGATCGGGAGAAAATGTGGGGCGCCGGATCATGACAAATGAATAAAGTAGCTGCTGTTGTTCTGTTCACTGCAGTTGAAATTATAATTTCAACATCAAGAAGAAATAAAATTCATATAAAGACTGCAACTATTTCTTTTGAACTTGAACATAAACTTTTACATTCCAATCCAAACTCAGTGGAATGCAAAAGCAAAAGAGATAACTGTCACCCTGCATCAAACTTTGTGATTATGACATTTATCTGCACTGTTGGTGCGACCCAATTGTCCAATCTTGGAATATCCAAATAAAAAATAATCTTGGTGAAGAATATTGTCTCACGGGTAAGTGTTTTGAGCCTAGAACCTCATACGATTTAGGAATCACCAAATAAATTTTGACATAAACACCAAATTCATCTGTCACACTAAATGGGCATCAGCCTCCTCTATTTCATGTGACACTTATTAAATTGGGAAAAATATTCCAAATGAATCATCCTGCTACCAAAAAAAAGAAAATCTACGCTACCAAATTGAAGAAATCTATAACTTTCATGGAATTAATTTCTAACTTTCCTTCAAAGGCTGATGAATTTGTAGCTAATTAATCCTTACATGATGAGTATTTATTCCTCATTAACTCCTTTAATCCCTAGTACATAACATATTGATATATCTCCAAACCTAGTGGTTTCCCCCTCTTCTCAAGATAAAACGTCGATGATTGTATCATGAGACCAAAAATTACATAATAATCGAAAATACTTTCTATTGCCAGGGAGATGATTCAATTTTCCATCAATGCCTTATCGTAATCAAATATTAAAAAAATAACGTTAATATTTTCAGTCTTTACCATCAAAATTTGTTTATCATCCAAACACTTGTAGTCGCCATATAGCAAATACGATAAAATATTTCAAATGCATCCCAACAATTTCAAAAAGAGAAAATATTTACTAGTATTTGCACATGATAGTGCAAAGGAACGCCGGCTTTAAACGATCTAGTCATTGATCAACGGAAGAGACCTTAATATCTAAATTTTTATATTAGTTTGGTTGATATCTTTTTAATTATTATTGAGTTTATTTTTAATTTATATTTTTATGGATTCAATTTTTATGGTTTAATATGCATATTATTGTAATTATTAATATATTAAATTATATCATAATTTTGAAGCACACTATATGAATTCTCTAAAACAGAGAAAAAGTAAATCTCAAAAAAAATATATGCAGAAAATGGATAAATCATAGTGAATAATTATTTTTTAATAACTAGCCTTAAGAGCACACACTTGGTTTTTAAAGTTTTTACCTCTCTTAACCACCATCATAAGCAAGTCATTAATAGCAAAGATTATAAGCGACACAACGTTAAGTAACTTGGAAATACGTCAGGAAATCTTTACAAAACATGGAAATACGTCATCAAATCTTTACCGTAAAAGGCCGCGAATCTCTACGGTAGCAGCTCATAAAACGTCACAATAAAAACGATACCAAAATTTCTTTTCAAAATTACTGATTTTGCGGAAATTGGAAGTTGACTGTTAAAGTCCATATAATTCACGTTGGTCTCCTTGCGGCTAATTGCCATCTAAATTGCCCAATTTTCTGCGTTATATTCGGAGGAATTTTTGTTTAAATTAAGTCGAAATGGTCATAATTTCAAAACTGTAATTTCATGTATTCGAAACTGTCCGTTCCTGAATCGTTGCCATTGATGCCTTGAGCCTCCATATCAATCGTGCAGTGGCGTTGAAAGAATACAATCCGATAAGGATCTGCAAGAATATCAATATATCACATAACCTCTTTGTCGACGATGTACTCTTATTTGCTATGCTTTCAAAGGCTACATGGCTGTGCATAAAATCCATCCTTGACCGTTTTCACAAAGCTTCTGGGCTTGCCATCAACAAAGCTAAATCAATCCTCTACCATAATGGCTCTGATGAGGACCTGATTCTCTGGATATCCCAGCTCTTCGAAATTCAGTCCAAACCTCTATCGGATGGCATCAAGTATCTTGGGTTTCGATTAAAATCTCGTTCCTACAAGTTGGAGGACTGGCGTTGGCTTATCGACCGTTTCTACAACAAGATTGCACTCTGGAGTTTCCGCTCCCTCTCATTAGGTGGCAGGGTTGTGCTCGTCAAATCGGTTTTATCCCAGCTTTCGGTATATTGGGGACACCTCTTCCTTCTCCCGGCCTGTGTCATCCAAGCTATCAACAGGATTATCTCCAGCTTTATTTGGGGAGCCAAGGCTGAACGAAGGAAAATCCATCTTGCAAAGCTGGACCTCCTCACTTTACCAAAAAATTTTGATGGCTGGGGTCTTCTAAACATAAAGATCTTTGGGACTGCTCTTGTTTGTAAATCCCTTTGGAGGGGTATTTTTGGTACAAATCCCTGGAGTGACATCATCCGACAGAAATATCAAAGAGGTAAAGGCATTGAATTCTGGTTCAGATTTGATTCTATTGGCATTCAACAGGGTTCTGCCATATGGCTCAGCTTCAGAAGGGTCCAACGATATTTTCTCAGCAATCTCAAATGGAAAATTTTCACAGGCAGAAAGATTCTCATTGGCCTGGACTCCCTTGCTGGATTCAGGGGCACTCTACAGTTTCCTCCTCCTCTTCTTTTTTTCCTCCGTAGATCTGGTTTCTTCACATGGGATCGCATCATCAAGGAATGGTGTGGACTTTCACCCAGGCTAAAAGACGCTAAAGACATCGGCCTTCCACAGGACCTGCTCCCTCTATGGACCAATCTTACATCCTCTCTCCATCAGGGAGGATTAGTGCGCTCTACAAATGATGATCATCTGATTTGGTCCCTATCCCTCTCTTCCTCTCATGCAAACGTAAAAGATATATATTTGGACCTCATTTCGATTTCAAACAAATCGATGAGACAACGCTTTCCAGTCTTCTGGTGGAAGCTTGGATGTCCCCTCAAAGTGACCTTATTCTCTTGGTTGGTGCTTTTCAACAAAAAATTGTCTTGGGATTCCTTAAGGAGGCGATCATGGCACGGCCCCAGTAGATGTGTCCTCTGCAAAATGGAGGAGGAAACAAACTACCACTTATTCTTCAAATGCTCCGCCTCTCAACAAATCTGGTATGAACTAGCCCTGTTTTTTTCCTTCCAGCATCTTAACTTCATCTCTGTTGATGCAGCGTTCGCCTGGTGGGGACGTCAAGAGGTTGCTCTACGGCCTATCCTTCCCATCACTATATGGTCTCTTTGGAAGTGGAGGAACCTCAAGATTTTCGAGGATTCTTCTCTCTCTGCCAAATATGTTCTCTCTTCCATCTCTGCTCTTTATCTTCCAATCAGCTGAATGTTGCTATATGGTTTAGTCTTTCTGTTGTGTTCATATGAAACATTACAGTCTGATGGTAATCTGTTACATGATTATGCTATATGTTTATCGGCAGTATTCATGAGTTTTTTTTTTTTCTCATACAGAACTATCTGAATATCTTGTATATATAACCTCAATATAATATCATGATTTTCTTTCTGGAAAAAAAAAAAAAAAAAAAAAAAAACAAATTTACAGATACAAAAACAAATACATCGGACGAAAGAAATTTTTTTGTCAACAGAATTGAAGTCAAGATAATCAGAAATGGAGCGATTTAGTTTGACCAAGCACCTGTGGCCATACGAACTATAATTTACCGATTCTCAAGTTTTTAAATTGGAATTTAGGTAAAAGCTCAAGGTATTTAATGATTTTGATGTTGAAGGTCGTGATATCGGATAAGTTCGGGTATGTGTTTCACGATTTTGTTGCAGAATGTCATAATATAAGATAGGTTTGCATTCCGCGGGTAAAAAATCCAAGCACTGCACTGCATTAATAAAAAGATGTTGGGTTTTTTTTTTTCTTCTGAAAAAAAAATAGGTGGTTGTTACAAAAAAGTTCATCTGCTGCGCTGATGGGCACTCCATTGCCTTGCGGTTTAGCATATCATGTCTTCAGACCAAAGAAATGTCCGAAAATCGGCGAGGTCACCGTATTCGCTACCTACCGAGGGATGACAAAGAAGAGTACGTCCTACGATAATTATGGCCCTGGTCTAAAATTTTGCCCAGTAAACCATAGAAATTCAGGCAGTAAAATCTTGCAATTTTTTTTTGGAAATCTGGTTAGAGTTTTGGTTGACCAGGATGGTGCTAAATCTATTTTAACCATAAATAAAATATTCAAACACTTCTGTGATAAGATCCTGCAAATTTTTTTAGAAACCTAATTTGAGTTTTGATTTCAACGATAAAAAAAAGATATTCAAACACTTCTGTGATAAGATTTGTTAAAATTTATTTGACCAGGACAAAAATTTAACTGTCTCTGCAAAATTGCTAGAAAAATAGGAAAGGGACCCCCCGGGAAACTAGATGAACACAGCGGGCTTTAAAATTCTCTCAGCTCTTCACCGACCTGTGAAATTCCTTGTCATAGCTCATTTAAACCTAAAAAAAATCGCACATGATTATATTGCTTTACTCTATACACCGATGAACAGGACACGCTTGGATCGTTCCCAATACAAGCATATACCTAAAAATATCGTCAATTAACTAGTCCGAAAGAGGATGCCTACCAAAATCAATTAACCCAGTCACTGCATGCATATAGACAAGACGCGATTAGAAGTCATGAATGTTTCGAGCGATTGCAATCAATGATACCGATTAAAATATACGAGCTCCCATTTACACAATTTAGGAGAAATATGTCACTGATAGAATATATCCCCATCCCGACTCAGCGCAGCAATATATAGGAATATTATAGAGCAGCAACAAGTAGAACCGGGCGGCAATCTTTGTATCCCTCGTATCCCTCGTTCAACACTAAAATACAGCTTAAAGCACTATTGGAGTAATAAGGGTGTCAGGGTGTTAGGGTGATATTCTCGCAGCGCCTTATGCTTCGTTCCTTATGGGTTACTAATGGACAAGTTAATATTGATGCATGTTGAAATATTACTTTCAATTGCAGCGCCAAAACCGTCATGGGATTTGTTAGCTTTGTTTTATCGCGTCCACGCCCTGTTGCCTTTGTTTCGCCATGTCTCTTCGGTTAGTGCTTTACTCTTTCTCTTCTGTCGACATGACGTTGCGATGTGATCCAATCGCAAATATCACCTTCTTCAAATCGATCTCAGCCGTTTCATTGAATCAACGGTTGACTGCCAGTGTTTTCAGTAAAAGTAATTAATGAAATTTAATGTGATTGGTAAATGTAGGTAAAAGTTTTTAATTTTATTGTTTTTTATTTTTCACGAGAGTATGGCACAGTAAAAAATGTAATGTCCTGTTTTATTATTCATTGAACATGAAATGTAAGTGTAATACGCACAACACCGTGTATGTAAAAAAAAGGGGGTTTTTAAACACAACAGTGTAAATTTGCAAGCAGACACAACAATGTATTTTCAGCACAGAGAGAGAGCATTTTTGTTTTAAAATGCACAACAGTGCAAAGACAGAGTAATTTCCCAAGGAAACAGTGAAGTTTTTTTTTAACTGCATCTGAAGCAGAGATTTTTTTTTAACAGTTGGTTTTGTTAATAAATACAAGTTTTTTTGTGCATGTGTAAACCTCTGTGCTCTGGAAACAAATTTTTAGTTCCACTGTGGTAAAAACAAAGCATCATTCTTTGTTCTATTCTATTTATTTGTTATGGAATTATCAGAAATTCCCAACATGGTATCAGAGCTTGTCCAGGCTCTTTGAAGGTGTCAAAGAAGCTGAAGGAAGGATTTTTTGTTGCAGCAGCTTCTCCAGCAGAGTGAAGACTCCGTCGAGAAAGAATCCAAGGTATTTCTCAAGTTAGTTTTTGTGTTACTGTTGAAGACAGACAACTATTTTAAATACACAGTCAAGTTTTTTTGGAGCATCGTTAAGAGTGCAAGTATGGCTGGAGCCAGCACTAGCATGGGTATCTGTAATACTCAGCTCCCAATTTAATGGAAAAAAATATGACTATTGGGCAATAACTATGAAAGCTTTGTTTGCTTCCCAAGATTTATGGGAATTTGTTGAGTATGGTTTTGAAGAACCAGTAGATGAAGATGAGTTTAATAATTTGACTCGGGCAGAGAAAGCACTGTTGAACAGCAATAAGAAGAAGGATTCTAAAGCCCTCTACTTTTTGTATCAAGCAGTGCATGAGAGTGTGTTTCGAAGGATAGCAGCAGCCAAGACATCCAAAGAAGCATGGAAAACTCTCAAGGTAGCCTATTAAGGCATGGAGAAAGTGAAGACAGCAAAACTACAGTTACTGAGAAAAGATTTTGAGAATCTTTGCATGAAGGAGTCAGATAATATTAACTCATTCTTCACACATGTGATTAGTCTGGTCACACAGATAAGGTCTCATGGAGAGATTCTTGACGAAAGGAGGATTGTGGAGAAACTATTGAGAATCCTACCTTCACGGTTCGATGTGATTGTCACCACCATATAAGAGACAAAGGATCTCACAAACTTCTCAGTTGATGAACTACATGCATCACTGATAACACATGAGCAGAGATTGAGTAGAAATGAAAACTCATCTCTAGAACATTCCTTTAAGACCCAGATGTTCTTTGGAAGAGGAAGAGGTCAAGGCAAAGGAAACAAGAGAGGAAGAGGCAGAAGTCAAAACAGAAGTGGAAGAAACAGTCTAACAAATGCTCAAGGACAAAGGTATGATAAATCCAATGTCCAATGTCATTATTATAAAAAATATGGGTATTATGTAAATGAATGTAGGAAGAAGCAGCATGATATGAATAATAGAACTAGTGCAAATCTCACTAGAGAAAATATCAGCCAAAATAATTTGTTTTTAGCTTGTAATATGGCTGAAGAAAAGAGTAAAGATGTATGGTTTCTAGACTCCAGTTGCAGCAACCATATGACAGGTAACATAGCCCCGTTTTCTATGTTAGATCAGAATGTGAAGTCACAAGTCACACTAGGAACTGATAATAAAGTTTCTGTTATGGGAAAAGGAGAAGTAAAAGTTTTAACAAATAAATGTGAAAAGAAAACCCATAGCAAATGTTTATTATGTTCCTGGAATAAAATGTAACCTCTTAAGTATTGGACAGCTTACTCAAAAGGGTTACAATGTTTTCTTTGTGAATGATGTATGCACCATCATGGATAAAACACCCAGTAAACAATGTATTACTGAAGTGAAGATGACAAGGAACAGGATGTTCCCTCTCAGAATGAAAGCAGACTTAAAAAAAGGAGAAGAAATAGCAACAATGACACAAGAGGCTTTCCAAAGAGAACCAAAAGATGAAAATTGGTTGTGGCACTTGAGATTTGGACATCTCAACTTTGGAGGTCTTAACTTGTTGAATAGAAAATGAATGGTAAGAGGATTACCATTGATAAAGAAACCAGACAGCCTTTGTCAAGGTTGTATCTTGGGGAAACAACACAGAGAAAATTTTCCATCTGGGAAAAGCATAAAGGCAAAAGGACCCTTAGAGATTATCCACTCAGATTTATGTGGACCGATGCAAACTCCATCACTTACAGGCAGCCACTATATACTAACATTTATTGATGATTTTACTATAAAAACTTGGGTTTATTTCCTGAAGAACAAAAGTGAAGTGTTTGAAAGATTTTGCAATTTCAAAGCACTTGTAGAAAACCAAAGCGCGTTGGATATCAAAGTTCTAAGAACTAATAGAGGAGGTGAGTATATCTCCAGATAATTTCTATGTTTTTGTAGAGAAAATGGAATTCATAAGCAGTTTACCACTGGGTACACTCCGCAGCAAAATGGAGTTGCCGAAAGGAAGAATAGGACAATCATGGATATGGCGAGTATGTTAAAGGCAAAGCATTTGCCAAATGATTATTGGGCTGAAGTTGTACACTGTGCAGCGTACATTTTGAATAGATGCCCTACAAAAGTAGTCATGAACAGTGTGTCAGAAGAAGTATGGAGTGGGACAAAGCAAGGAGTCACCCACATGAAAGTTTTTAAATGTGTGGCTTATACACACATTCCAGATCAACTAAGGAAGAAGTTGGATAGCAAAGGGGAGAAACGTATTTTCATTGGATACAGTGAGGAATCCAAAGCTTATAGGTTGTATAACCCATCCACCAAGAAGCTTATTGTGAGTAGAGATGTTCAGTTCATTGAGGAGGAAGCCTGGGATGGAAGCATAGAGAAAACAGTGAATGTTAAAAACTCTTTGTCACATAATGAAGATGATGAGGAGATGGCTGAAATACATCTCCAAAAAGCAGCACCAACACAAGGGTAGCAACAGACACCCTTGAGGAGAAATGAAAGTGCTTCTCCAAGCACACCACAAGGAGGAAATTCAAGTGCTTCTTCAAGCACTTGTACACCAAATGAAAGAGGTAAGAAGTTTAGAAATTTAAGTGACATTTATGAGCAAGAGGCAGCAAATAAAGATATGAACTCTTTGTTTGCTTTATATTATCATGTTGATGACCCTATTCATTTCAAAGAAGCAATTAAGGATAGGAAATGGATAAAAGCTATGGATGAAGAGATCAAAGCCATAGAAAGAAACAAGACATGGGATTTAGTTGAACTACCAAAAGGAAAGGAAGTCATTGGAGTTAAATGGGTCTACAAGACCAAGAGTAATGCTGAAGGCAAAATAGAAAGACACAAGGCAAGACTAGTTGTCAAAGGATACAAGCAGTAGTATGGGAGAGACTATGAGGAAACTTTTGCACCAGTTGCTAGAATGAAAACAGTGAGAGCAGTGTTGTCCATAGTAGCACAAAACAAGTGGAAAGTTTACCAAATGGACGTGAATTCAACATTCCTAAATGGAGTGTTAATGGAAGAGGTTTACATTGAACAACCTCTAGGCTATGAAAAGAAAGGCCAAGAGCACAAAGTGTGCAGATTGAAGAAAGCTCTTTATGGGCTGAAGCAAGCACCAAGAGCATGGTACAGTAGGATAGATTCCTATCTACTGGAAAATGGATTTGAAAAGTGTGAAGGAGAACCCACCCTCTACATCAAAGAAAAGAATGGTAAATTATTAATTGTTGTGTTATATGTTGATGATGTTATTTTAACAGATAATGATGATTACCTTATTCAAAATTTCAAAACAATCATGAAAGAAGAATTTGAAATGACTGACATGGGTTTGCTGAAATACTTCTTAGGAATAGAAGTAGAACAAAATGGAAATGGGATTTTTATCTTACAAGCAAAATATGTTAATGAAGTGTTGAAAAGATTTAATATGCAAGAGAGAAAAGCAGCAATCACTCCACAGTGATGGGATTAAAACTCAGCAAAGAGGACAACAACAAGGATTTTGATCCTAGTTTGTATAAAAGCATAGTTGGCAGCCTCATGTTTTTTACTACAACTAGGCCAGATATAATGCATGTTGTTAGTTTAATTTCCAGATTCATGGAGAGGCCAAAAGAAGCACATTGGCAGGCAGCAAAAAGGATTCTGAGGTATGTTAAAGGTACTAAAAGGTTTGGCATTTTATATACCGTTTTAGAATGTTCAGATTTAATTAGATACATTGATAGTGATTGGGTTGGAACTGTAGATGATCAGAAAAGCACATCCGGTTATGTTTTTCACATGGGTTCAGGAGCCATTTCATGGGCTTCTAAAAAACAGCCTATTATAGCGTTGTCTACAGTAGAAGCAGAATATGTGGCAGCTACAGCAGCAAATGTCAAGCAATTTGGATGAGAAGGATGTTAAGAATTTTATGCCAAGAGCAAGCAAAAGGAACTGTGATTTTTTGTGACAATAGCTCAGCTATTTCATTATCCAAGAATGTTGTGTTTCATAAGAGAGCGAAACACATTGACATAAAGTTCCATTACATCAGGGAATTGGTAAACAATGGAGAAATTGTGTTACAACATTACAGAACTCAGGAGCAAGTTGCAGATATTCTGACCAAACCATTGGGGTAGAAAAGTTTTGAGTTTTTGAGGAAATGTCTGGGTATGACTGATAACCCAGAAGTTGAAATTAAAGGGGAGTGTTGAAATATTACTTTCAACTGCAGCGCCAAAACCGTCATGGGATTTGTTAGCTCTATTTTTTCTTTGCGATGTGATCTTATCACTATCGCAAATCGCATCCATGCCCTATTGCCTTTGTTACGCCCTGTGTCTTCTGCCGATTGCGATTCTGCGATGCGATCCAATCGCAAATCGCAAATCACACCCATATGTTAGTGCTTCACTCTTTCTCTTCCGCCGACGCGACGTTGCGATGCGATCCGATCGCAAATCACATATCTCACCTTCTTCAAACCGATCTCAGCCGTCTGATTAAATCAACGGTTGATGTACAGGCTTGCAGCAAATTACGTGACGTGAATTAGAAGTTTCATTGACCGCCAGTTTTTTCAGTAAAAGTAATTAATGAAATTTAATGTGATTGGTAAATGTAGGTAAAAGTTTTTAATTTTATTGTTTTTTATTTTTCACGGGAGTATGGCACAGTAAAAAATGTAATGTCCTATTTTATTGTTCATTGAACATGAAATGTAAGTGTAACACGCACAGCAGCGTGTATGTAAAAAAAAGGGGGGGTTTTACACACAGCAGTGTAAATTTGCAAGCAGACACAACAGTGTATTTTCAGCAGACACAGAGCATTTTTGTTTTAAAATGCACAGTAATGCAGAGACAGAGTAATTTCCCAGGGAGACAGTGAAGTTTTTTTTTAACTGCATCTGAAGCAGAGATTTTTTTTGTAACAGTTGGTTTTATTAATGAATACAAGTTTCTTTTGTGCATGTGTAAACCTCTGTGCTCTGGAAACAAATTTTTAGTTCTGCTATGGTAAAAACAGATCATCATTCTCTGTTCTGTTCTGTTTATTTGTTCTGGAATTATTAGAAATTCCCAACAATGCAGACGAAATTGAGTTAGAATTGCGGTCCTTCAAATGTTGGCCGAATTGCCAATTTGCGGGAGCAACGTTATAGGCAGTGATGGTTCCCCCATCGCTGGCGGTGACCTGGAAGGATAGAGCCTTCCCATTCTAATAAGAGTTGCTCTGCCAATTCTGTCCCCATTTGTGGGACATTGCTTGCCAACCAGTGTTAGAACCATTAATGGAAACTGCCTCAACATTGCCTGCACTAAATTGAAGTAGGATTGCCTACTAATCGTGAATCAAACTCCGCGTGAGGATGAACTCTGCCTTTCCTCACGCATGGAACTCTGCATACATAAATACTAACCAGTCAGCATTTCATCCCAATTAATGTCATGTTGGGAATAAATTTTCAGGATTGTAGTGTTGACAGACTAATTAGAGTAGTAAATAATTACCTTTTGAAAATGATTGGAACAATGCAGCCACTTTTGTATATGGCAATCTATTGAAAAGCAAGTTGGGCCATGTCGAAATGTTGAAGAGGTGGATTGCACCATCCTCCATTGTCGTTGGGAAGAGCAGAGTTACGGGGACAAAGGTAACTGTCATGGTGCCTAGTAGACACCACTAAGGGTCGGAGTGGTGGTTGCATTTCATTTGGTAGCAGGCTCTGCAAGTAGCGCTATTGTTGAAAGGCGCTGTGCTCAGAGCTGCAGTATTGATTCCATATCTTTGGCTATACAAATTATCGTATAAGCACACACCGCCTGTCAAATTAGTTTCAAGATCAATTTGCTTATAAGCTAACGTATGATATTATAATTATTAATCTAAATCTGAAACTAGGCCCGCCGAGACTTCCACCGAACTGGATTTTTATCGAACTCTGAAACTACACATTGTGCCAGACGCATCGCTGCCACCGTAAAACGTAGAGTGTGCAGATCTCCAGCAGGCCAAGAAATTGGCGTCTTACAAGACGTATTTTAAATTTCAGCATGTATTTTAGGGTTTGTGAAAATTTTTGACATCTAAAATATATTGGGGTCCCATCATTTTGACGTTTAATTAAAAATTCAAACCGTAAAAATCTATTGTACCAGAATTACCTAATCCCCAAAATTATTTATTATAACTAAGGTTGAGCTTACAAAAATCTAATCATGGGTGATCCAATCAAATTGCTCTCTACCTACAGAGTCTAGAGGCTATGGGTAGCACGCTATATTCTTTCATTGAGAATTAATGGAACATTATGGGCATTGGGCAATGGGGACTACTGCACAGTTGGCTAGCGTGCTATATTCTTTCAAGATCTGGTTGTTGAAGCCATAATTTAATGACCTATTTACTAGCATTGGATTTCACTCTCTTGCGAAACAACTTTAGAATTTACCAAGATTTAGTTACCAGTTTCGCCTTTGGAATTTACCAGGGTCTAGTTACCACTTTCGTCTTTGACATCTAACCATATGTGGTTTGATGAATTATGTGTTTTATGATCTTACATTTTATTTTGTGATTTCTCTTTCTTGCTAATTGGGAAAAGAAATAACATTCCTGCAATCTTTTAATTTACCCTACTACACTGTCGAATTTGTTTTTACCCTAATGCAGTGTTGAGTGTTGAATTTGTTAGCCTCTAAATATGGCATGCTTAAAAATTGTTAGACTGGTGGTATCAGTCTATGAGGTATGTGCTCTTTATTTACTTATGCCGTTAGTTAATTGTAAAACTTAAAAAATACTTACAAGTTATCTAAAATTTGATATGTATACAACTTTGGGGAATTTTTGAAGTAAATTAAGGTGTGGTTTATTCTGATTTTGTTTTTATCCTACTGCAATGTTGAATTTGTTAGCCTCTGAATATGGCATTCTTTCTCGTTCAAAGCTACTAAACTGGTGGTATCAGCCTATGAGATATGTACTCTTTATTTACTTATGTCATTAGTTTATTGTAAAACCTGAAAAATAATTACAAGTTATGTAAAATTTGATATGGTATACAACCTCTCAGGAAATTTTAAGTAAATTAAGGCGTGGTTGCTTTTGAATTCATTTTTACCCAAAGTAAAATAAGGCGTGATTGCTTTTGAATTTGTTTTTACCCTACTACAGTGTTGAATCTGTTAACATCTGAATATGGCATGCTTTCTCGCTAGACTAGCGGTATGAGCCTATGAGGTATGTACTCTTTATTTATTGTAAAACCTGAAAAATACTTATAAGTTATGTCAAATTTGATATGGTATACAGTCTCTGAGGAAATTTTGAAGTAAATTAAGGCCTGGTTGCTTTATTTACTTATGTAGTTAGTTATTATAAAACCTGAAAAATATTTACAAGTTATATGTAAATTTTGATATTGTATATAGCCCCTAAAGAAATTTTGAAGTAAATTAAGGCGTGATTTCTTCCAACCATCTTGGGGAGCAGCTCAAACTCAAGTTGGTCGCTGGATAAACACTCAAATTCAAGAAAAAAAAGTGTGTATTTTATTTTTTGTATTCTAATCTATTATGTGTTTTATGGTTTTATGTTATTTGGTAATTTTCGGAAGTTGAGGATTTTGAATTTTCAAAATTGCAATGGATAAGAGGTTTAATGTTATTTGGAAGTTTTATGGAATGGGAAGTTGAAGATTTTGAATTTTCAAAATTGGAATAAATAAAAGGTTTTTAAGGTATTAGAATTATTTATGAATCAAAATTTCGAAAATGCTTTCTTTGATTTCTCTCCAATTTTTTGCATGAAACCCTGTTAAATAAGGAACTTCATAACTAAGGAGCCTGCCGAAGACTTAGTAATATATCTAATACTCATTCAAATAAAGCTTAAGTAGTTAACTAAATGCAGCGTGCTTAGAATTTTCGGTATCTAAAGTTTAAGTAATTAACTAAATGTAGCGTAAACTTTTGGGTATCCAGTATCTAAAGTTTAAGTAATTAACTAAATGTAGCATAAACTTTTGGGTATCTAAAGTCTACTCTTGTTGTATAACGATCTCTAACATTATTTGGTAGTTTTCTAGAATCAGAAGTTGAGGATTTTGAATTTTCAAAATTGGAGTGGATAAGAGGTTTAGTGCTATTAGGTATTTTTTTTGGAATTGGAAATTGAAGATTTTGAATTTTTAAAATTGGAATACATAAGAGCTTTTTAAAGTATTAGAGGTATTTATGAATCAACATTTTCATCAATTTCTCCCCAATTTTGTGCATGATGTTCTGAAAATTGTTTTACGAAAATTTTAAAGTTGGCAACCTTGTTAAATAAGGAACTTCATAACTAAGGAACCTGGCCTATCAATCTCTCCAACACTCATCATCTAAAATTTGTATAACACTTTTTAATGCTATTTGGTAGTTTTCTAGATACCAAAGTTGAGGATTTTAAATTTTCGAAATTGAAGTTGATAAAATGTTTAATTCTATTTGATAGTTTTCTAAAATCCAAAATTGAGGATTTTGAAATTTCAAAATTGGAGTAGATAAGAGGTTTTTAACCAATTTAAACAATTTAACTAATTTAACTAAAATATAACCAATTTAATTTTATCTCAAATATCACTAGACATTAAATCTATTTATGTATTTAAAAATATATTTAAAAAATCACTACAAACCATCATGTGTTGGCAATTTCTGTATACTTTGAAATTACATGCTATTGACAGGTCACAAATTTCATAGTGATAATTTTAAAAAATCATGGTTTGGCTTTGTTTGGAATTCCTTAAAAGAAACCAAGAAATAATACAGAGTTCTTAATTCAAACTTCACTAAAAAAAATTAAAATTATTTTTGTTTAAGAAATCATGATTTACTTGTTGGATTTTTTTTTCCAAATGCATATAAGAATTCTCATAAAAAAATAAACAAAAAATAATACAGATTTCTTACTCAAACTTCAGTATGAATTTTTTTTTTTGAAAATCAAAAATTAAATTGAATTTTAAATCATTCATACATCCTAACTTTATCATATTTGAAATTTACAGGGGTTGCAATTCACAGGGGCTGACTTTAAAATAGAAACCATTCATTATCATTCATCATCTTATAATGTGATCTGAAATTTCTATATGAAATCTTATCCTTTCTATATTTACAGGGAAGTGACTTCAAAATTGAAACTATTCTTTATCATTCATCATCTTACAACTTAATCTGAAATTCCTATCCGAAAGCTTATCGTTTCTATGATTTTAAGATTCTGAAAACAATCTGCAAGAGTATTAATTTATTTATTAACTCATAAAATTATATTAGTAAAATTTAGAACTGTGATCTTACAAGGGAGCTAAAAAATTTCTATCCTAAAGCTTATCGCTTCTATGACTTTAAGATTTTGAAAACGTTTACCATGAATATTAATTTTGTTTACTAACTCATAAAATTGTATTAATAAAATTTAGAAATGTGAGAGTGTCATTTCATGTTCAATTTTAAATAGTTTGAAATGAATATAAATTTATTTTACAATTAGATGTGATGATATAACTTTACGTGATTATGGATTTGCATGTGAAGGTCGTTGAGGTTGTTGAATTGAGTTATATATAATAGTTAAATTTTATTTAACAATTTCTTTTGTTCTAAATGCAATTGTTAATACCTTGTTTTTTAACATTTAATATTTTTTAACAAATATTTTTTTGGGTAATGGGTTTAACAATGTTTATGCTTTTTTAGGTAATAAATAAATATGCATTATTAGAAAGTATTAACTCGGCCAATTTGTATGATTTAATGAACTTTAATTTTCATATATATTTTTTATATAGGTGATTACAAATCTACAAATGTCTCAAAAGAGAAAATTACAAGCTACAATTGGGGATGTGTATGGATGGACAAAAGGGAAAACTTCCAGGACTCAAAACAATTTAGAAACATGTGAAGAAACCCATAATGCTGATGTGGAACAACAATTACATGAAATTTTTGGAAGTTCTTCTGATCGTGATCTAAATGAAGATCTAATGAAGTTGAAGAAGATGTTGCTAATAATTCAAAAATAAAATTGCAAACAAAAAGAAACTTTCATATGGAATGCTTCGATAAGTTTCTTTGGTTGAATTATGTGGGGTTTGATGATAAAATAGCTATGAAGTGTAGTTATTGTGAGAAGTATAAAATGAATGGGCCATGGGGTTTAGGTAATGGTTGCACAACATTACAACATGATGCTCTTGTTACTCATGAAAAACCATTGGTGCATAAAGATTCGAAAGCAAGATAGATAAATTCTCAAGAGGGAAAGATGAAACCAATTCCAAATCATATCAGATAGCTTGAATATGCTTATAAGGAAAGAGTGATTTCTACAATGAAAGTAGCATATTTCATCTATCAAGAGGATTTATCTCTTTCAAAGTATGAGAAACTTTGCAAATTTCTAATGGATGCAAAAACTCCATATATGTCAGTCTCAAGAGTACTCTTCATACACAAATCATAAGTCTGCAAATGATTTTATATATTGCATATAAAAACATCTTGAACAGATTCAGATAAAAAATATGATGGAAAGCCCTTTCTTCTCATTAATGGTTGATGACAGCACTGATCGAACCTTAGAGCAACACCTTGTTGTTTATGCAACATATTTAGACTCAAAGGGTCTTGGGCCACCTATCTCACAGTTTATGAAACTCAATGATGTAGTGGATGGGAAAGGGAAAACAATATATGATAGTGTCAATCAATTAATAAATGTTAGAGGCCTTCAATATAAAGATTTGATAGTTGTTTCTACAGATGGAGCTTTAGTAATGATTGGACATGAAAATGGTCTTGTTTCATTTTTTAGAAAGAACAATACAAACCATATTACAGTTCATTGTGTGGCTCATCGTGAGTCTTTAGCAAAAACAGATGCTTCCAAGAAAATACCTGAGTTATTATATGTTGAAAAAATTGCAAACAAAGTGTATTGATGGGTTCAAAACTCCCCAAAAAGAAATAATGAACTTAATGATTTGCTTAGAGTCATGCAAATTGATGTTCTTGATGTTCTACATATACATTGAGTGAGATGGTTATCCAGACGGGAAGTTATTATAAAACTTGTGAATCTTATGCTAGCAATTTAAACTTTGTGGAAAAATGAAAAAAAACATCATCATGGTATGATAAGGCACGGATATATTTTATCCAATCTTGTTTACATATGCTTGCAGATGTTCTAAGGGAATTTAACAAGTTGAATATGACTTTTCAAGAAGAAAATGTAGACATTACAACTATCGGGTTGGTTCTTGAAGTAACTATAAGCACATTATCTAGATGGTTTTTGAGAAAAGAGACATTTGCAGAAGACACAATTTATCTTTCAAACATTTTAAGTGATTCTCAAAATGGATACATTGATATTAAAGATGAAAGGACATTGGTAGATAGACATGAATTACGATACATCTCTATCTCAGCGATGGATATTGAATGCAATGAAGCAAGGAAACAATCTATGAAACTTTGTATTGAAGGTACACAAGAGAGTTGTCAGCAACTCACAGAAGGTTATATAGAGACGCTCATAGACTCTTTAAATGAAAGATTTCCAGACCTTCATCTTTTTAATGCAAAGAAATTGTTCAGCCCTTGCTATTATCCAGAAGAGCGTCGTAATCGTGAGAAAAATTCAAAACGTTGGCTTTTAAATCCTTTTCAGCATTTGCAACATACCATAGCAAGTGATGTTGGATTTGTAGTTTTATTTCATGTTAAAGCTTTTAAAAGAGAGTTGCACCCTTTTGTTGATTCATTAAATCTGGCTTGTGAGGGTTTTCTATGAAAGAAGCATGGAAAGTCTTCCGTAACACAAAACAATGGCACAAAACTTATCATAATATGATGAAATTATGGTAAGCCATGCTCACTATTCCTACAAGTACAATAGATTGTGAAAGTGGATTTTCTAAGCAAAACATTATCAAGGACATTAGAAAATCAAGGCTAGGGTTGGATACACTGGATGCTTTAATGATAATATCTTTGAATGGACCTGAATCATCTAATGTTGATTGGCATGCAGTATATGAGGTATGGACGGATACAAAGTCAAGAAGGATTCTTGAGCTTTGAAATTTCTTCTAGATTCTATTAAGATATCCCTATTGAATTTTTTTTCGTAGTTTCTCTAGAAAGATTGACTTTAAATGAAGTATAATTATGATCTATTATTAAAAAAAAAATCGTATTTTTTCTAGCAAGTTTGAATTTCAATGAAATACACTATACTTCGGAAAAATTCCACTAAATGTTTTATTTATACTACATTTGCATGGTTTTCATTGTTTAAATATTCTCAGCATAAATTTGGACTATAAATATGATAGACTGCATTTCCATTATTTTTACCCACGTACAATGATGCACGGTATCATTAAATATCTTTATTTTGCTTGTTCATTTCTATAATGCTAGATTTGTTTGAATATGGTAGTGAGTTGCATAACAATAAATGACTTCGGCTAAAATCTACATGATTAGTTAAAAACTAACTGTTGTGTTGTATTTTTATTTTTATTTAATTAAGTTAAAAAAAATGAAAACCAAATATTTGTTTTCTATTTTTAGTGAGACATCTTATGTTTTTTAATTTGGAAATTATAATAAAACTAGTTTGAAAACTAACTAGTGTTGTATTTTTATTTTTATTTAATCAAGTTAAAAAATGAAAACCAAATATTTGTTTTCTATTTTTAGTGAGACATCTTATTTTTTTAATTTGGAAATTATAATAAAACTAGTTTGAAAATTAACTAGTGTCAGTGGTATTTTTTTTTTAAACTTAAGTTAAAAAATGAAAAACAAATATTTATTTTTAATTTTAGTCAAACTCATCTTGTTTTTTTGGATCTAGAAATTGTAATAAAACCAGAATTCGAGTATGTTAGTGAGGGGAGATTGAAATATAATATACCTATAGACCAGAATATGTTAAAAATAATGTTTCCAGGTATGTATATACTTAATGTTTGAACATTTTTTCCTCTGTAAATTGTTGCAGATGTGTTGTTAATGGTAAAACTACATAAAATATTATAGAAGAATGAAAAATGTGCGTGATTACATAAAATATTAGAATGAAAAATGTGCGTGATTACATAAAATATTTAAAATGAAAAATGTGCGTGATTTGAATTTTCTGAGCCTTTTTAGAAGAATGAAAAAGTCTGTGATTAGAATTTTCTGAGTCTTTTTAAAAGAATGAAAAATGTTAGTGATTATAATTTTCCCTTTCTTGTTTTGGAGTTTATGAGTAAAATCACTTCAATCTGGTTTGTACACGCATGAGAAGAATTTATGAATTGAACCGTTTATGAATTGAACTCTAGTCTTGATCTGTGTAAAAAAATCATAAATTAATATTCTATCATCATTTGAGATAATCCAGTTGTCAACCCAAAGATAAATTTATGAAAACAATTTGTAATTGTTCAATTCTCTTGCTTTAATGGTGAAAATTTATAGTTGAATGGTTAACTAAAAGTCCACACTATCCATATTTGTTTTCAAGTTTTCTGTTGCTTGAACATTGTCCAAATTGGGGATCACCTGTTGATATTTCAGCCATTTGTTTTTGTTAAAGATGGATATATCTATGTGAAGTCCGAAAATTTGCAATTATAAGCACAACTTTGGTAATTTGGTTTAAAGAATGTTGTGTTAAGCGAACAAACATAAAATTATTTCTTGATTATTACATAGAAGAGTTAACTGCAAGAAGATCCAATGCTACTACTTTAGCTTATTAGTATGAAAGGTGCTATATTGGTGAAAACGTAAAGTGAAGGACATGTAAAATGTAAAACTGTCATGAAATTTTCATTTGACGGGCAGAGGGAATTTGAAACTCCAGACCTGGAGGGTGATATTCTCGCACCACCTTATGCTTCATTCCTTATAGGTTACTAATACACAAGCTAATATTGATGCAAACGAAATTGAGTTAGAATTGTGGTCCTTCAAATGTTTGGCCGAATTTCTAATTTGTGGGATCGACGTTATAGGAAGCGATGGTTCTCCCATTACTGGTGGTGCCCTGGAAGGATAGAGCCTGCCCATTCAAATAAGAGTTGCTCTGCCAATTCTATCCCAAATTGCGGGACATTGCTTGCCAGCCAGTGTTGGAACCCTTAATGGAAATCGCCTCAAAATAGCCTGCACCTCCTACATTGGTAATGAGCACCAAATTGAAGTAGGAGTTCTCACTAATCATGAATTGAACTTCGCCTTTCCTCACGCATGGTACTCTGCATACATAAATATTAACCTTGTCGGTCAGCATTTCATCCCAATTAATATCAAGTTGGGAATAAATTTTCAGGATTTCAGTGTTGACAGACTAATTAGAGTAGTAAGTAATTACCTTCTGAAAATGATTAGAACAATGCCACGTCTGCATATGGCAATTTAATTGAAACGCAAGTTCAACTATGTTGAAATGTTGAAGAGGTGGATTGCACCATCCTCCATTGTCTTTGGGAAGAGCAGAGTTAGTGGGACAGAGATAACTGTTACGGTGCCTGGTAGACACCACTGAGGTTCGGAGTGGTGGTTGCACTTCATTTGGTAGCAGGCTCCGCAAGTAGCACCATTGTTGAAAAGCGTCGTGCTCAGAGCTACAGTATTGGTTCCATATCCCTGACTATACAAATTATCGTATCCGCACGCACCGTCTGTCAAATTAGTTTCAAGATCGATTTGCTTATAAGCTAACATATGATATTATAACTATTAATCTAAATCCAAAACTAGGCCCGCCCAGACTTCCACTAGTTTATCTAACCGTGAACTTACCCATTATGCCCGACGCATCACTACCACCATAAAACATAGCATGTGCAGATTTCTAGCAAGTCTGGAAATTGATGTCCTACAAGAAATATTTTAAGTTTCAACACGTATTTTATGGTTGGTGAAAATTTTTGCACATCAAAGCTGACGTCTAAAATATATTGGGGTCCCATTATTCTGACGTTTAATTAAAAATCCAAACCGTAAAAATCTATTATACGGAGTTTACTAATACCTAAAATTATTTATTATAACTAAGGTTGAGTTTACAAAAATCTAATCAAGGGTGATCCAATTGGATTGCTCTGTACTTACGGAGTCCTGACTACAATGCTATGACAGGGTTATGGCTAGCATGCTCTATTCTTTCATTGAGAATTAATGGAACATTATGGGCATTGGGCAATGGGGACTATAAGGCTATGGCATGCCGCACAGCTGGCTAGCATGCTATATTCTTTCAAGATCTTGTTGTTGATGACATAATTTAATGACCTATTTACTAGCATTGGATTTCACTCTCTTGTGAAACAACTTTAGAATTTACTAGGGTCCAATTACCACTTTCGCCTTTAGAATCTACCAAAGTCTAGTTACCACTTTCGTCTTTGGCATCTAATCATATGTGGTTTAGTGAATTATGTGTTTTATGGTCTTACATTTTCCTCTGTGATTGCTCTTTCTTTCTAATTGGGAAAAGCAATAACATCTCTGCAATCTTTTAATTTACTCTAATGCACTATTGAATTTGTTTTTACCCTATTGCAGTGTTGAGTGTTGAATTTGTTAACCTCTGAATATGGCATGCTTAAAAACTGCTAGACTGAGCCTACGAGGTATGTACTCTTTATTTTCTTATGTCGTTTGTTTATTATAAAACCTAAAAAATACTTACAAGTTATGTAAAATTTGATATGGTATACAGCTCTGGGGAATTTTTGAAGTAAATTAAGGTGTGGTTTCTTTTGATTTTGTTTTTATCCTACTACAGTGTTGAATTTGTTAGCTGCATGCTTTCTCATTCAAAACTACTAGACTGGTGGTATCAGCCTATGAGGTATGTACTCTTTATTTACTTATGTTGTTAGGTTATTGTAAAACCTGAAAAACACTTACAAGTCATGTAAAATTTGATATGATATACAACCCCTCAGGAAATTTTAAGTAAATTAAGGCATGGTTGCTTTTGAATTCGTTTTTACCCGAAATAAATTAAGGAGTGGTTGTTTTTGAATTTGTTTTTACCCTACTGCAGTGTTGAATTTGTTAGCCTCTGAATATGGCATGCTTTCTCATTCAAAACTGCTATGGGGTATGTACTCTTAATTTATTGTAAAACCTCAAAAATACTTACAAGTTATGTAAAATTTGATATGGTATAAAGGTCTGAGGAAATTTTGAAGTAAATTAAGGTGGCGTTGCTTTATTTACTTATGTAGTTAGTTATTGTAAAACCTGAAAAATACTTACAAGTTATATGTAAATTTTGATATGTTATACACCCTTTCATGAATTTTGAAGTAAATTAAGGCGTGATTTCTTTCAACCAGCTTACAGAGCCCCTAAAGAAATTTTGAAGTAAATTAAGACGTGATTTCTTCCAACCATCTTGGGGAGCAGCTCAAACTTAGGTTGGTACCCCCATAAACCCTCAAATTCAAGAAAAAGTGTGTGTTTTATTTTTTGTATTCTAATCTATTATGTTTTTTATGGTTTTATGTTATTCAAGAAAAAAGTGTGTGTTTTATTTTTTGTATTCTAATCTATTATGGTTTTTATGGTTTTATGTTATTTGGTAATTTTTAGAAGTTTAGGATTTTGAATTTTCAAAATTGCAGTGGATAAGAGGTTTAATGTTATTTGGAAGTTTTCTGGAATGGGATGTTGAAGGTTTTGAATTTTGAAAATTCGAATAGATAAAATGTTTTTAAGGTATTAGATTTATTTATGAATCAAAATTTCAAAAACATTTTCTTTGATTTCTCTCCAATTTTTTGCATGATGTTCTAGTTTTAAGAAGATTTTAAGGTTGGAAACTTCCTTAAATAAGGAACTCCATAACTAAGGAGCCTACCCAAGACTTAGTAATATATCCAATACTCATTCAAATAAAGTTTAAGTATAACGATCTCTAACGTTATTCAGTAGTTTTCTAGAATCAGAAGTTGAGGATTTTGAATTTTCAAAATTGGAGTGGATAAGAATTTTAATGCTATTGGGTATTTTTTTTGGAATTGGAAATTGAGGATTTTGAATTTTCAAAATTGAAATAGATAAGATATTTTTAAAGTATTAGATTTATTTATGAATCAGCATTTTCGTCGATTTCTCCCCAATTTTGTGCATGATGTTCTGAAAATTGTATTACCAAAATTTTAAGGTTGGCAACTAAAGAACTTCATAACTAAGGAGCGTGTCCACGGCCTAGTAATCTATCCAACACATCCTAATAAATTTTAAGTAATTAATAGTCTTTAATGCTATTTTGTAGTTTTCTAGAAACCAAAGTTGAGTATTTTAAATTTTAAAAATTGGAGTGGATAAATTGTTTAATGCTATTTGGTAGTTTTCTAGAATCCAAAATTGTTTAATGCTATATGATAGTTTTTTGGAATCCAAAATTGAGGATTTTGAATTTTCAAAATTGGAGTAGATAAGAGGTTATTAACCAATTTAAACAATTTAACTAAAATATAACCAATTTAATTCTATTTCAATTATCACTAGACATTAAATCTATTTATGTATTTAAAAATATATTTAAAAAATCACTACGAACCATCATGTTTGGCAATTTTTGTATACTTTGAAATTACATGCTATTGACAGGTCACAAATTTCATGGTGATAATTTTAAGAAATCATGTTTCGCTTTGTTTGGAATTCCTATAAAAAAAAAAACAAAAAATAATATAGATCTCTTAATTCAAATTTCACTAAAAAATTTTAAATTTTTTATATTTTTAAGAAATCATGATTTACTTTTTGGATTTTTTTTTTCAAATGCATATAAGAATTCCTATAAAAAGAAAAAAACAAAACAAAAAATAATACACATTTCTTAACTCAAACTTCAAATTATGAATATTTTTTTTAGAAATTAAAAATATAGAAATCATAAATCAAAAATTAAATTGAATTTTAAATCATTCATACATCATAACTTTATCATAATTGAAATTTACAGGGACTGAAATTTATAGGGGCATGACTTCAAAATTGAAACCATTCTTTATCATTCATCCTCTTATAATATGATTTGAAATTTTTATTTACGTAAGTTAAAAAAATGAAAAACAAATATTTCTTTTTAATTTTAGTCAAACTGATCCTACTTTTTTAGATCTGGAAATTGTAATAGAACTAGAATTTGAGTCTGTTAGTGAGGGGAGATTGAAAAATTTCATATATAATATGTATAGACCAGAATATGTTAAAAATAATGTTTATGAGTATGTATATACCTATAGACCAGAATATGTTAAAAATAATGTGTACGGGTTGACAAATGTTTGAACATTTTGTCCACTATACATTGTTGCAGATGTGTTATTAATGGTAAGACTACATAAAATATTACAAAAGAATGAAAAATGTGCGTGATTACATAAAATATTAGAATGAAAAATGTGGGCGATTTGAATTTTCTGAGCTTTTTTAGAAGAAGGAAAAAGTCTTTGATTAGAATTTTCGGAGCCTTTTTAGAAGAATAAAAAAGGTTAGTGATTATAATTTTCCCTTCCTTGTTTCGGAGTTTATGTGGAAAATCGCTTCAATAAAAAATTCATAAATTAATGTTCTAGCATCATTTGGGATAATCCAATTGTCAACCCAAAAATAAATTTATGAGACATATTTGTAATTGTTCAATTCTTTTGCTTTAATGGTGAAAATTTATAGTTGAATGGTTAACTAAAAGTCTACATTGTCCATATTTGTTTTCAAGTTTTTCGCTGCTTGAAGATTGTCCAAATTGGAGATCCACTGTTGATATTTCAGCCATTTGGTTTTGTTAGAAATGGATATATCTATGTGAAGTCTGAAAATTTGCAATTATAGACACAACTTTGGTAATTTGGTTTAAAGAATGTTGTGTTAAGCCTGAATAATTGCTAATGGTTGTTACTTTTAGTAAATTAGCATAATGTCACTATATTTTCAACATCATACAGTGTAATATGATTAATATTATACTCACATTGGAAGCTTGGATGACCATGCTCACACTGCGGATGTTGTACACTGCTCACTAGCATCTATGTGAAAACTATATGATTCTATTCTGAAGTTTTATGAACAAACATAAAATTATTTCTTGATTATTACATTGAAGAGTTAAATGCAAGAAGATCCAATACTACTAATTTAGTTTATTAGTATGAAAGGTGATTTATTGGAATAAAACATAAAGTGAAAAACATATAAAATATAAAAAAAGTCATGAAATTTTCATATGAGGAGCAGAGAGAACATGAAACTCCAGCCTGATTGCCAGCCACTATCTAGTGCATACGCTGCACCAGCCATCTACAAGACACTGAACATTGTAGCCAGTTTTACACGGGCCATTTTACAACCAAATAAATGGTCGCTATGTAGACTTCACCTGAATTGATATGTGGCGTGAGAATTATATCGAATAGGAATCAGAACTCATGCCTGAATCGCTATCCGACGGGTGAACTCCGTGGGATTTCCAAATATATATGGAGTGGGGAGGTGTGTATAGACGATCAAATTTGCTCCCGCGAAGAGCGGTACCAATCGCAACACGCGGGGATTGTTCAAGCATGATCCACTGTAAAGTAATTGGTTGGACATGCTTCCAACGTTCAAAAAACGGTGGCCGGCGGCCGCGTTCATTTATTGCGATGGGGACATCCGCCCATGGGATCCTAGAATCAGGTGAATTTTGCGTTCATGGAGGAGAAACTTCTTATTTTTAAAGGTCTGGTCTGGCCAGGTTATTGCCGACACTCATGTAAAACCGAGTGCGCGAGTTCGCGACGATTAAGCTTGTACTTCGATACTCTGGGTACTTTTGAGTACAAAGATACGGAAATGCATGTGCTTCATCGTGTCTTCCGCTTGACTCTGTATGTTTTTGGCATATTCTCTGGTCAAATTTGCTAAAAAACTGCTGAAATTACCTTTTGTGAGTTTTGAATGCACAATGGTCTTAAACGTTTCATCTTCATCAATGTCATGTCATGTCATGCGAAAGGGCAATGTTTTCTTTTTACCCCCAATTAAAAACAAAAACTTTAACTTTTATTTTTACCAAAAAGCCTACTTGCAGAGAAACTAAAACTTTCTTCTCGTTGAGAGATTTCTTCGCAACATTGTGGGCACCTCATTCCACATTGCATAAAGTCTAACAACGTGGCGATTTTTTTTTGGTTGTCAAAGGTTGTCCAAATATTGGGATACATACCACCTATCTTGATCAATCTTCCCATCACATTTGGTTATTTACGAAGATGTTATGGTGTGATGTGCCCTATGTCCAATCCACCCTTCATATGTTATAGAAGCACTCTGAAATTAAGAGTAGGAAAAATGAAGTGTTTTGGAGGGTCACCAAACTCTTTGACCTCTAATATGAATGCCTAAGCAAAACAAAAATAATAAAATTTATTTATTATTATTTAATAAGATTTTAATTATTTTAATTATTTTAATTTCTTTGAAATATTTATGGTGTGGTCCAAAAAGTAAGGAATCTTAGGAAAGAAAAAAATGAAGTGTTTTGGAGTGTCACCAAACTCTTTGATCTCTAATGTGAATGCCTAAACAAAACAAAGATAATAAAATTTATTTATTTATTATTTAATAAGATTTTAATTATTTTAATTTCTTTGAAATATTTAAGGTGTGGTCAAAAAGTAGGGAATCTTAGGAAAGAGCACATTTAAATGAAAAGAGAGGATGTCACGACGTGTAGTTTATCTGATTTTTTATTTTTATTTTTATAACTTGATTCCTCTCTAAATTATTGTAAGTCTTGAGGTCACTACATTTCTTCAATCACAATGGTTTGGCCCATCTATGCTTATTACAACTAGACTATGTTTCTTTAGATACAGACTACTTATAACTTCATATTAAAAAAACTTAGATGCCCAACTTCCTCCAACAAAATTAGTTCACCTTTCGTCGTTAAAATATCTAAATAATACTAACACTTAGTTAGTTCATAATAATTAGGCAATAAATAGTAGTGCAAAGAACATAAATATTTAGCATATACAAAACAACCCTTGTTATGAAGATGCAAAGAACATAAATATTTAGCATATACAAAACAACCCTTGTTATGAAGATTATCTCAACTAGTTTTCAAATTTGGACACATCACAGCCTTTCCGATGCCCTCTAGTAGCAGTTGACGGAAGTGCTCAATGAAATTTAAATTTTGATTTTTACAGTTTTTTTTTTTTTAATTTAAATAATATTATAAAATTCCTTATGAAGGGCTACATGTAAGTAGGACTTTTCAAAAAAATTTAGTTTTCATTAGTGTAACACTCTAAAGTCTGTAAGAGGTTCTCGCAACACTCAAAAAATTGTAATGGGATGTAATCGAGGTCGTTTATCCATTCCTAGACCCTCAGTTATAATGGCAGCAATGGTAGAGTTAGCAGTCATGATATGAGGTTTATGTTCACATTCGTTGATAACAGAGGTTTCTTTCTTTCCGTGAACAAGACATATTTTGAAGGTATCAGAGATTCAGAAGAAACAAATGACAAAGGACATAATCAACAATGAGTAAGGTGGATTATTCTGAGCCTGTGAATCTTTCCTACATTGATTTTTCCAATCCCAACCTTACTGTGAGTGCAACACAAGTTCGCAAGGTATTTTTAACTTTGAGTTTTAATTTTCAACTTTCGTTTCCCTTGCCTTTCATCCAGTTCATTAATTTAGGTGGAATTGATTAAAATTATTATGTATGGAAAGGTTGATTGATGTTTATATAGTCATCTGTAGACTCTGGATCTTTTTTATATCGTTGATCGTGTCATGGATGAAGATTTTTTGGACTAAGTATTTAAGCAAAGTTGACTTCTTTTTTCCCTTATTGAGGAGGAAATGATGAAATTGTTGCTGAATGAGAACCATTAAGGTTGCACTCCGTATCAAGAAGAATCTCTTAATATTTCCATTCAACCATAAGGTTTGATGTGGATTTGTGTCTTCTTATATTTACTTCTTCTTGTAATTACACCTTGCTTTGCTCAACTGTGAAAAATCATTCCATTGAAGTATTTCACTTCATATTTTTTCATATATTCGTTTTTCCAGGGGATTCGAAGGGGAGTTATGAAGCTTAAGTGTCAATAAAGGAAAGCGATCTGAGGGTCCCAATCAATGGCCTTCAACAAGTATGCATTTCAACATTTGAAACAATATTTTTCATACTTGTCCAGCACTTAAAAATAGATTAAAGTGACAGTATTGACTTTTTTATATCATAATCACATACTACATTTTCTATGGTATCTCCATTTTCCTTCCTTAATTTGTAAAATTTTATTCTTTCTTGTCAACCCACCATTAACACAAGATTGTTCAAGATAGTTCAATTATGAGATTACCCAATTAAATGGTGATAACTACGCTTACTGATTCACAAACCCTTTTTTTCATATTGTAAATAACTACTACCATCTACTACATCTTCCAGGATGCTGAATATATGCGAGTATTGATCATGCCAAATATATACTATATACATATACTAGTATTGATCATCCTACCACTATGAAAACATCTTCCATCCTACCTTTATGAGGACATATTCATGACATTACTTTAATGTTCCACATAGATATCTTAACATAGTATAATAAGGTCGATAGGGTTCCTTACATTTTCCATGAAGGCATCATTACTTTGAAACTCTGATGTTCTACATGGAAATCTTGAGATAACGTAATAAGACCGATAGGGTTCTTTCTACATGGAAATATTGAGATAACATAATAAGACCAATAGGGTTATTTCTTTAGGTTTTTTTTTAATAAGATCGATAGGGTTCTTTCTACATGGAAATATTGAGATAACATAATAAAACCAATAGGGTTCTTTCTTTAGGTTTTTTTTAACGAACATCGGTATATAGACAAAGTAATCTCTTTATTAATTTTAATTCTTATTTTATAGTAATAAATTAAGACATTCTCAATAAATGAATAATTTTTCATTTTATAGTAATAAATGAAATAAATTAGTTAAAGATGTAATTTTATCGTGTTTAAAAATAGATTAAAGAGATAATATTGACATTTTTACATCATAACCACATTTTATGTTGTATTTTCATTTTCTTTCCTAATTTGCAATTTTTATTTTCTTTCTTGTTAACCAAGCATTCAGACAAGATTGTTCAATTTTGACAACCATTCAGACAAGATTATTTAATTATGAAATTACCCCATTAGATGGTGGTAACTACGCTTAGTGATGAACGTTTTTTATATTCTTGTAAATAACTACTACCATCCCTTTTCTATTTTTAGATGATTCCATGACTGACAACCATAATGCTTACAAAAGCCCAGCATTGCTGCCATTTGAACTTACTGTAATCAAGCTTACTATTAAGTCTAACAATTGTAAAATGAAATTTTATTTAAAACCCCATATTTCTTCTCTTATCTTAAAAAGCCTTTTTCTTTATTAACTCAAACATAGAAATCAATGCTATAAAAAAATTTGAGAATTAATAAGTGTGCTTCCCATAAAAAAAAAGTAGAGTTTTGAACTCGGGAGAATTGTTAAAATGAAACTCCAGGGCTCTATTAATAACCACACAACCGAAGATTGGTCTGCAATAACCACACAACCGAAGATTGGTCTGCAAATTGGTAGCCATCCTTACAACTACTATTGTGTCTCCCGCTATCCTTACAACTACTATTGTGTCTCCCGCTTCATGCTCTCCATTCAGCGTATAGGAAATAAGTTGTGTGTGTTGGTGTCCATGTAGCTGCTGCTATGAAGGGTTTTTAAGGAGATGTTGAAATCATAGAAAAATTAAACTACATTGTTAATGAAAAGAAACCATTATTACAAAAAGACATCAACAAAAAGAAACCGCATTATTAGAAAAAGATATCAACCAAAGTTGAATTCATTGTAAAGACCAAATTTGAAAACCATTCTTAAACCAAAAAAACGACCAACCAAGCCATACAACAACACCACTCCACTGTGTATTACATATTACAATATTTCCCTATTAGATAGGGAAATTTTTCCTTTTAATTACATAAATTTTTTAATCTATAGAACTTGAAGTTTTTAATGGAGATGAAAGTCTATTGATAATGTTCTCTGACTGAGCAATGTTAAGAGAAAAGTTCAATTATGTTGGTTATTAAAGGTATATATTTGGTTTTTTAGTTTGCTTTAAATTGTTTCAAGTTGAACAAAACAGATTGTATAAATTAGAAACAAATGAAAACTAAAAAACTTTTTCCATTGGGCAAATAGATTTATATTTTCAATGATGTAAATTCAAATAATTTTGAAGATTATCTAATGAAGAGAAGAAAGATATGTTTACCTTTTTTTCCATAGAATTTGAGAAAAATGTTTTCCTATTTACTAATATCTATTGAGATTATTTACTAATTTCTATTGAGATTTTATAGTATTTTAATGTAGGCACTTTTTAGATTTTAAAGATTTAGAAGGACACCGTTTTATTTTGGCAAATTTTTTTTTAATAGCTTATTTAATATACACTTGTTAATAGAAGTACAATTTTTTTGTAACTTTTCATCTTTGAAGAGTTAGATAAATATATGCCCTTCCAAATAAAACTAAGACCAGGCCTTCAAATTTGATCACTGGTCCCAACCAACAATCCAATTTAATTCGACAAATTTTCCAAAGACACCCGCACCCATGCACTAGTGCCTTGGACAAAAAACTACCTAACATATCATGAAGATGGAGAAGAAGATAACCTATTGCCATCACAAGTTATATTTCTCTAACTAATGACTCCTCCACTACCTTCCGTCTTGCACCTCTGTAAAGTGCCCTTAGATTCCATTCCCTTTTACCATAAAGTACCCTTAGGTTCCATTCCCTTTGAACATAATTTTTTCTGAGCATAATTAAAGAATAGTCTAATGAGGCCACATTTTTGGGCGGAAAATAATAGTTCTAACAAAATTTTGATAAAATCTCTAATTTTTTTTTTTGTAAAATCTGAATTATAATTATCAAACTTGAACGTTCTAACTGCCAAAAATGTTTTTTTAATTGTACTGAAACCATTTGTAACCTAAAAAAAATTCCACCATAAAAACAATTCAAATACTCCTTTGAAAAAGAAATGACACGGTTCCAGCAGAAAAACAACATTGAGGACAAAATTGTGACCCTAGAAAAGCATTCCCAAAATAAATATAAAAAATAAAAAAATCCAAAAATATAGAACTTTTATGGTAAGCTTATTTCTTACACAGGTGGTCGCATCCACCGAACAATGTTGACCTCAGCTCCACCTGGGGTTCTAGAATTGCACGAGTTTTACCATGATGGAGGCGGCCCTTCTTATTCTTCAGAGCATCTGCGCATGGTAGAACCGACACTTTCCAAAGTGTGCGAGATGGTAGGCGACATTTAAGCATCTACAATGCCATCGTTGCCGGTATTACCTTTTCCTTCCTTCATGGATGACGAAAGGCGTGTGCTCATTCCTACCTTCTTCCTTAATTTAATAACTATTTTTTAATATTATGCATATGCTTTTCTCACGGCAATCGGGACTAGGAAACGAAGTTATTTAAGAAGGAAGTAAAATGGAATTTTTTCCAAATTTGTAGAGAATTTTTTCCAAAATTTTACAAGGAGATTTTGTTTTTAAAATTTAAAATTTATTCTAAAGAGACCATCGCCGACGGGGAGAACGTGATCGTAGCGAGACATTATTAGGTCATTGAATAGCCAGAAATTAAATATATTATTTTTTATTTTTATTCTATTTTTATATCACAATATAACATTATTTGTTTCTTAAATATATAATAATTTAAACGTGATTCGTATATATTTTTAACCATATCTCAAATAGTAAAAAAAATAATGAAATGGTGTACGCTTGTCATTGTGAAAGTTGACCAATATGAAAGAAATATTGATGAGAAATATCTTCTAATCACCCAAGGGATTAGTGTTGTTAAGGGCGGTGTGATTAAACGTTATATTTATTATGAGTAAAAATTATTGGTGTTTAGGGTGATGTGATTTAATGTTATATCTATTAGTATAAATCAGTGTAGGTATATAAATTAAATAATCGATAAATATGAATTTATAATATATATTATTTATAATATATTTTATATGGTTAAGATTAAAAATTTATAAATTTTAATTATTATTATTAAATTTTAAAAAATTAGTATATGGGTTTAATATATATATTTAAAAAATTATTTAAAAATACATTATTCAATGATATAAATAAAAAATGAATGAAAACAAATTTGAGATTTGTGATTATAATATTTTTTTAATATCTAGTTTAAAGAGCTTACAAATTAGTCTTGAAAATAACGGAAATTATGGTAAGATTATGATAAAATTCATGATAAATTTTTGAAAATTTGGGTTATAGCTGTAAACTTCAGGGTTTTGGGTGCTTCAGGGGTTCTTGATGCTGCTGAATCCATCTTCATCATTGTCCAACATTCTTAATTTTTGAATTTTTTTAATTAAATTGAAAACAAAAAATAATTATTAACTTTGAGATAAATGTCAACTCTTAATATACTAGTATTAAAAATATTATTTGGATATTTAGTAAAGATAAGCATCTACTATTTACTTAATAATTATTGACAATTGTCCATGAGGTTTTGGATAGATAGTGATAGCACTCCTAGATGTTAAAGGAACTAGTTCAATTCCATATTTTATTAAGATGTTATTCTTAGACATGACTATAATGTAACCTCATCCTTCAAACTTGAAAATATATTAACAATTAAATTAAAAATTCCATTCTAAAATCATAACAATCTAGCAATCTAATTATAACTATTTGTTATTAATTTACATTAAATTTATTAATCTATACTAAGTTTTCAAGAGAAAGTAATAAATATAATTATTTTAATTATATTTTAAATAATGTTATAATTTCATAAATATATTATTAAATTGGAGTTTTTAACCTAATTTCTCTATATTAGGTTAAAAAATATATTTTTTCATCATTAAGTTTATCAATTTTTATTTGTGTGTTTTTCCCCGATAAAGAGAACTCATAACATATTTTTATAAATGAAGGGAAAAGGCTAATCTTAATTTTTTATGGTGCACCTATTTATGGCCCGTTTAGTTGGTTGTCTCTTTGTCAACTCCTTTTTATGAGTCAATAAATAGTGCTAAAAGGAATTATTGTGCATTTAAAATGGAATTTTTATGAGAAAGTTTAGGCTTCAACAAAGTAATGGTTGAAATTATTGTTTAAGTGATAACTATGAAATTTCACTATGATTTGAATATAGTGAGTTATTAATATGGGGAATTTACTGGAGATATTTAGAAACATCGCGGGTGTTCTAAAAGCTATCTATTATAGGTTTCTAGAAATATTATTGGTGTTCCAAAATGGTTATTTATTAGAGATTTTCGTTATAAACTTTTAGAAATATTATTGGTGTTACAAAAGGGTTATCCACTAGAGATTTCTAGAAACGTCAGTGTTTCAAGAGGGTTTTAAAACCATAAATATATTCTAAATCTTAATTTTAGCTATTAAAACATAATAGCAAAGAAAGAGGGTTGAATTTTCCCAAGTGGCCAATTGCTCCATAATGTGAGGAGGAATGTGGAGGAGGTTTGTAACCACTCTTCCATATTTACACACTTTAACTGAATTGCCAGCGTAAACATGAATTGAGGGCTACTATGACATGACTCAACCTCCTAGATCACATTAAGTAAATGAAGTCGACAATATGAAACCTTACTAACCTTCCTCGGGAGCTACAAGACCCACAAGAACTAAACAACCACTCCAGATGCCCAAACCCTGAGCTAACTTGCACTTTTAGTTATATGGACTTTTATTTGCTCGCATAAAAAGGAAAGCTAGCAGTTGTGACCCTCCAGTCGCATGGATAACCCTACCTCCCAGTGATTGTAGTCTATTATTCTTAGTTCTGAGCATGTGATCCTGGAATCTGAGCAACTTTCTCAAGGCTAGTATCTAGACCTCTTCCCAGAACTTGATAAAACTTTTCAGGATGATGCATGCCACAAGGACAAAGTCATTAATACAAAACTTAATAAATAACTTGACCTAACCAAGTGTAACTGTGATAGAAATTTTGTCAAACAAATTGTGAACATGTAATCTACATGTCATAAATGCATACCTAAACATAGGGGTCTCATACTTATCTAAAAATCATCAAGAAGGTCTAATTCCCTCTCATAATAGTTGTAATAATATCTATTAGATCATACATTCAATAACCAATCATTTACCAATCAAAACATGATAAGATCTATAACTTGAATATGTCATAAAACAATGCTTATAACCAACATATAACCAAAATAATAAAAATGATAGAACAACCATCAAAACCATATAATAACATGTACATTTACTCGTAACATACGAGAGGAAAAGAGTCTTATTAACATATGCAAAAGCAAACCGAGTGAGGGACTTCCAGATAGCACCCAATCATAGATTGGGCTGAACCAAATATTTCTTTCAGCCAATCACCCACGTACCATATTCCAAACATGAATGTGGGACTAACAAAAAACCAACCAAGCTTCCTCAAGCTTTATCTCAATCCCGCCAAAACTGGTCAAGGGATTCCTAGGCCTAAAAGAAGCACCTACACAACTAGGCTTTATTGCAATCCCGCCAATATCGATCAAGGAATTCCTTAGCCTAATAAAAAACAAACACTACCAGGCTTTACGACAATCCCACCAAAACCGGTCAAGGGATCACTAAGCCCTAAACAATGTTGGATTCCTCTAGATTTTTTCACCAATAACTTGAGGAATTTTCCCATATCCACCCTTAGGCTTTACCACAAACCTGCCATTACCGGTCAAGGGATTCCTAGGGCGAAACAAAAAACATAAACTACCAGACTTTACTGTAATCCCACCAAAATCGATCAAGGGATCACTAGGCCCTAAACAAGCTTGGATGCCTCCTAATTTATTCGCCAATACATTGATGAATTTTCCCCTCTCCACCCTCAGGCTTTACTGCAATCTCGCCATTACCGGTCAAGGGATTCCGAGGCCCTTGGGAATTTTTCTTACATCACCTCACCCGATTCCAAAACCATATTGAAATCCAAAGCTCATCCAAGTGAAAGAACCCCATCAGACCACGACTATCCAAAAATGATAAGTCAAGGTTGAAACTACTATGACACCTGGAAAAATCCATGCCAATGACAACAAGAGAACCATATACACACAAGCATGTACCATGCATGGAAGAAAAGCAAGGAATCATGCATGTAACTCGATACCTACAAGCAATCCCATTGTAGACGCTTGATCCAACTTTTCCTTGATTGATACTTTCTTTCCTTTGCCTTCCTTTCTCCAATGCTAGAGTGATCTAAGAATACTCTAAGTGTGCAACAGTATGAGAGAGAAATAATAGAGTGAGAGCTCCAAGCTAAATATGAAAAAAGGTTAAACTGATCCTCGAAAGAATTTTTATCATTGAGGACTCTATTTTATTTAATTTTCCTTAAATTTCCTCCTCACATGTAACATGTGACCTTTCACCTTCCTTTTCTCCTAATTTCCATTATTTTCATAAATAAAATGCCAATTAATGTCTCTTTTCCTTTGATAATTTCCTTATCCAAAGCCTTTGCCAATTTCCTTACCTATAATAAACCAAATGAACACCCGCTAGGATGTTTTTCCCAATAGTCAACTTGAAATTTGTATCCCATGACCTTAGTATTATTTTTCATTTATTAACTTTATTACATGAGCTTTTAACTTGGGGATGTTACCAACATTTCCCCCTCAGGGTAAAATGATCCTCGATGTTCTATGACAACTATGACCATCAAGACCACTAGAAAGAAAAACATACTACCCATAGAGATTTATAACTTAGATTGATGTAATATTTACAATGAACCTATTGAAAAGAAAAACCAACATGGCAAACATAACAACCTGACAATCATACCGCTTATTGGAGCTTTATAACACAACACGTTGTGGTATTTATAATGACAACCATACATAAATATATACATATACCCCATAATGAAGTATACATATACATAATGAAGTATACATAGCCCACATCTAACCAACCATCTCCCATGTATCTTTACCATGCCCAAAGTGCTTCCACTACATTTGAAATTCCTCGATTTCTCTATTCTAGAGCATGAGTTGTTTCCGTTGCAAAATGCACTGAGGTTTTCATTGGAATTCTCCTTCTAGATCCACCTGTAACACATACCAATAAATCAAATGATCAACATCGTTCACATATCTTTTAAGAAATGAAACATGGAAAAAATCATGGACTTTCAATTTCAGAGGCAATGCAAGTCTGTAAGCCACTTGTCCAATCTTCTGAAGCATCTCGAAAGGCCCACAATACCAAGCTTCCAACTTCACACATGATCCACTCCTCATGGATCTTGTCTTAGGCTTGATGCACAAGTACATATGCTCCCCAACCTGAAACTCCTTAAATGCCCTATGATGATCTGCATAAATATTGGATTTGTCTTGTGCCACCTTTAGATTCATCTTGATAACATGCATTTCTTATTCCATCTCCACCAACATGTTTGGTCCTGTCAACACCCTGTTCAATGGATCACTCTAGCTGATGGGGGTATTACAACTCCGCCTAAAAACTTCCTCAAATGGACTCATCCTCAGTGACTCGTAATACCAATTGTTGTAAGTGAACTCAACCAATGGAAGGTACCACCAATCCCTCTTACATCAAGAATCCACCAAGTCTTCTCTTGAAAGCATCTATAGACACCACAAACTCTTTATGTAAATATGTAATCTTGAGAACTAAAGCATTTGTCAACAATTGATTCAAGTGTCCAAAACTTGTTGCATATCCCTCTGTCCATTCAAATTTATTTCTCTTTCTCTACAATGATGTAATAGGATAGGTAATCTATGAAAATTTCATGATGAACCTCCTATAGTAACCCGTTAAATAGATGAATGATCTAACCTCATCTACATTCCTAATATTTCCTCATTCAATGATAGCTCTGATCTTTTCTTGATCCATTGCTATACCTTCCTTGGAAACCACATGCCCCAAGTAATGTACCTTTGTCTAAAAAAATGCATTTATTAAGCTTAGAATACAATTGATGATCTCTTAGCAATCTTAATACTACTGCGTTCGACATGCTCTTTCTCATTCTTAGAACATATCAATATATCATCAATGAATACAATCACAAATGTGTCCAAATAAGGGTGCAACACAATAGTAATCAAACACATGAAAGTAACTGGAGCATTAGTCAAACAAAAGGGAAGCACGAAAAATCATAATTCCCATACCTGTTCTGGAGAGCAGTCTTGTAGATGTCCTCTTCTTGATGTGTACCTGGTGATGTCTTGATCTCAAATTAATCTTCAAGAAAAATGTTGATCCCTTCAACTGATCAAAAAAGTAATCAATCTTCGACAATAGGTACCTATTGTTAATTGTCACCTTGCTCAACTGCCTCTAATCAATACACAACTTGAGAATACCATCCTTCTTCATTAAAAATAATACTGGTGCACCCCAAGGCAATACAGTTGGCCTAATATATCCCTTATCAAGCATTTCCTTCAACTGCAACTTTAATTCCACTAGCTTTGGAGTTCTCATATTGTAAGGTGCCTTTGATGCTGGTGTTGCCCATGGTACCAACTCAATAGAAAAATCCACTTCCCTTTGAGTTTCCAAATTTGAAATCTCTGTGGGAAATACATCCTGCAACTGTTGCAAGACCAGATACTTCTTGAAGACTTTCGCATACTCAACATCATTACCTTTACCACTAGAAATATGAACTAGAAAAAATACACACCCTTTCCTACGATTGTGCTTTGCCTGCATAACTATAACCATTCTAACTAATTTTCCTTCTTCTTACCCTTTATCATCCAAGCACTCAATATCCTTCTCATAAAAATCCACCTTAGTCTTATGAAGGTACAACCAATCCATACCGAGAAGCATAATGTATGATCCCAATGGAAGTACATTTAGATGCACTTATGTAGGCATACCATTCAAATGAAAAGCACAATCTCTTACCTAATGATGAACTCTTTTCTTAGTACTTGTAGCTAAAATCACCAACTAAGACTCTGCATGCACTTCTTTTCTCAAACCACACTTAGATCTAGGGTCAATCAAAATAGAAACAAATTGATCACAAAGCTTACCGTCTATATCGATAATATATGCCTAGTGATCAACCCAGATGTTATTCAATGCCACATAAATATGAGGAATACTATGTCCAACATCCCCAACTATCTATGCCTCCTGAGCATTGTATATTTTAGGCCTACCACCCTAAGGCGATGGAAAATCCTTCTTGAGATGCTTCTTGCCACATATCCAACAATGAAACTATCTCCTACCATTACCTCGATTATGATGCTCTCCAGGATGAGACCCATGTACCTTGTCAATTGCATTAAACTTCTTGTAAGGAACAAAATTATTTTTCCTACCTACCTCATAAGTTCTTGTTCACTTCAGTGGCCATTTACCTTTACTTTTTTCAACCCCTTTCCAACCTTTCTTAGACTTAGTCTTACGCTTCAATTTCTCATAATAGTGCTTCAACTTCCCAATGACTTCTTCCAGTGATTGAGGCTCATCATACTCAATCCGGTCCTTAAATGTTAATGGTAATCCACCCCCAAATCTCTGAACTTTGAGTTTCTCATCCTTATGATACAGTACATACTTATGATATGGTACATACCTCAACAATTCCAAGAACTTAGTCTTGTACTCCTCATCTGTCATTGATCTAACCTTTAACTCATAGAACTCCTTGGCTTTATTGTCATAGTAACTCTCTAAAAATTACTGCTTCCTAGAAAGTCGTTTGAATTCATGCCAACTCAAATCCTTTGTCTTGATGTTTCTGACACACTTCACATCTTCCCACTAGATCTCTGCTTTCTGTTTGAGGCTAAAAATATCTCTCATAAACTTCATGCTTTCTA
This sequence comes from Pinus tabuliformis, assembly GCA_031772625.1. Taxonomy (NCBI): domain Eukaryota; kingdom Viridiplantae; phylum Streptophyta; class Pinopsida; order Pinales; family Pinaceae; genus Pinus; species Pinus tabuliformis. The sequence continues at coordinate 339,594,407 of CM062814.1, read as the reverse complement.
TATAGTCATTTAGCTCAAATAGCTTCTTCATCCCAAGTAGGCGTGCCTTTGCATCTTCTAGTTTCTTCAACTCTCCATCAAATGTAGGTGGCTTGAATTTCTCGAACTCATCCGAAAAATATCCCCTTTCACTTGTCCTATAGGGATGATAGTGATGATGACTATGATGTCTATTTAAACCGGAACTAGAGTAGAATTCATGTCCACTACCTCTCCTACTAGGTGTATCCAAAAACCTGCCATCTCCTACCATGTCATATTTATCCGATCTTTGCCACCATGAGACTTACTGCCATGAAATGTAAAGTATGTCCCTATTTTGTATTTAACACTAACTTATATATTACATAAAAATTCTAGTAAATGGAGCTATCCCGAGGATCAGGAGATCCTTAGGATTGCTCGTCATGATCATCAGAACTTCAAATAGCAATTCGTATCTTCGTGAGTTGTCTTATGCATATTCCTAACTTGACATTCCCTAGTTAAGATAATAGTTGTCCATAATTAGTGCTTTCCACTCATCGAAAGGAACAACAGTTGTCCAATCAAGTTTTTCTGCACACAAGTTAACTTAAATTAAGACTTATAACATAAAAAATACTTAAATCAGTCGAAAATACTTTCAATTGTTTTCCATTATCATTTTTTTCCAAATATCCTCAAACTAAAAGTAAAATCATTAAAATACATATTATCAACCAAGGTAATAAAGAGGAAAATCATACCCTTTTCACAACCCAACACATTGTTCTGAAAATGCTTCGTGCAATTTAGATATAATTTCGTTCTTAGAATCACTGCATTGATTTTTGTATTGTAAGTGGAAATTATGTTTATACATTCGCTCCATTAGATCCCTCATAGTTGCATAAAAATCACCCCCTCCTCTTTCATTAACCTACATCACCACTCCAGATGAGCTAAGGACCAATTCGTCATCATTTACATGTTCCACAAATTTTCTTTTCTTAGAACAACATTTTCCTTCATTATTGTTCCCTATAGAAAATTAAACTTATATGAATTAATAGATTGTTTGAAACATGCTATATCATATTCTTAAGTATATTATCAATGAAAAAAATAAAAAAATAAATCATATGGAATAGTACTTTTCATTCATATTCATCATTTTGCAATTTTTCTATCATGCTTTTACGATATTCTGCACTTATATTAGAAATAATCTTATCGACCTTGTTCATTTTGTAGCTCTGCATGACATACACCAACTAATACATATTAGTTAAACTTACATATAGTTCAAACATATTATTTTTGTAAAGAATTTGCAAAGAACTTGCATTCTCTAATTTTTTTGATGCGTTGTCAATGTATCGATCAATTTTTTTTGTTGCTTGAGACCTTTTGAGACATTTTTTGTCAATATAAAACATGAACCATTCAATACAAAAGTCATTAGATATATTACAAATAAATCACATAATTTTCAGCCAAAAAAAGCTCCGGTAACAAGTGCATTTATAAGATTAAATGCCACAGGTTTTTAATTGCTCAACACCCTCATGGAACATTATTTTTTTTAAATAATTTTAAATTCAAAAGGTGCAACTTATAAAGTTAAACGCATTGCAATGATTTAATAGTTCTATTAGGAACAATCGCGCTAGTGGGTTATATTACATCGAGAGCAACAACAAACAGACTGGACATAATCAAAAGTGTTATAATATACCGGTGCATTGAATTACTCAGGTAGCCTCGATGAGTTATGTTACATAGGGTGCACTACCAAACATATTTCCATTTTTAAAAAATCAGAGAGGGTCGAGTGTGCGATTTATAAGGCTCGATGCATTGCAATGATTTGACAGTGCTATTAGGAACATGCGCATTAGTGCGTCATATTACAACCGGAGAAACTATGAACATACTAGACATAATCAAAAGTGTTATAATTTACCAGTACCTTGTATTACTCAGGTAACACTGGTGCATTATGTTACATATGGCACAACACACAACATATAGTTGTTCCTAAAAAAATCGGAGACAGCCCACAAGCCCACAAAGTATGGATCTAATTCAGTAAGTGATTCTCCTACTTTATATGTCAAACACCCTATATATAGTAACTACACAAACCCATTAAATCTAAAATTCCTAAATTGAAAAACTCTAATTGTGAAGTGTTAGAGAAATTTAAATCCTAATGCTAAATTTTGTAGGAAAAAAAAGGGTTTAACGTAAGTATATATATATTTGTGTGTGTATTAAATTTATGTAGGAATAGGGATCGTAAATTTTTTTACTAGTAAAATCAATAGTAAACTTTTTATTATACAAGATTTTTGTTTTTCATTATGAATAAATCTAACAAAAATTGTAAAATATTTTAACAATAAAATTTAATATTCTTGTTATGTAGGGTTTTAAGTGAATCACCATACCTTTCGACTTCTAATCTTTTGGCGGATCCAAAATATTTTGTAGCTCTCATTTGATATTTTCTTGCAAATGATCTTTCTTTTAATTAAACTCTAACAAAAATTGTAATTTTTTTTATTAGAAAAAAAAAAACAATAAAATTAAAAACTTACTATGTAATTTTTTGAGTGAACGACCATATCTTTTAGCTTCTAAGCTTCTGAATAGTTCTGCTACTCCAAAGTATTCTCTTGGTATATCTGTTTTGCAAATATCTACATTAAAATTTAAGGTAAAATAATGAAATGGTGACCAACATTTTATTCCTTAAATGACTTTACAGAATTATATTTAGAAAAATAAATGCCGCTCATTTTTTAATTTAAAAAAAAAAAAAAAAAAAAAAAACTGTGTTTTTTCTCTTTTAATTTCTCCCCACATCAATGCGTTCGCTAGCCAAACGCACTAGTGCGCTTATATAAAAAATGCACCAACATTTCCGTGGCACCATATTTTTTCAACGCTCCCAGCACACTAGTGCATTTATATAAAAAACACATCAACATTTCTATGGCACCATATTTTTTCAACCCACTAACATGATTCAATTTTTTTCTATTTTTGAAATATTTTTTCAACGCACCGACATGATTCAATTTTTTGCATTTTTAAAATCTCTAAATTATAAGAATTTTTTTTAATATAATAGTGCACTCGATATTTAAAATAACACCAAGACGATTGAATTTTTTTTATTTTCTAAATTCGGGAAACAATCGCGTACATGTGTTGTTTTTTATTTAAAGGTATTGGTGCATTTTATGTGAAAGAGAATTTATATGATAATTTATTTTTTATTTTTTTGGAATGCCGAAAACGGGCTCAGTGTTATTTAAATTCCCTGGTGTTCTTATTATTGAAATGGACCGGTGTGGTTTATTCTGATTAGCTCGCCGTTGGCATTTAAATGTTATATGAAATTTTATTTTCATTAAAATGGCATATTAATATTAAATTATTCTTTAACAAGCATCCACATGAATTGTAGTAGTTCATAGTATTAATTTTCTAATTAAAGTCGTCTTGTTCATGAAAAATGGTTTCAAAACTATATTGAAACTTAGACTATGGTTATATGGTTCTCAAGATTAATTTTAGATATTCACACAAATATTTGATCAATCCGATGAAAATTATGGCTTGTGTATAATATTTGACAAATTGTTATTTTATCAGTCCCGTTTGAAATCTATTTTCTTGTTGATTTCTATTAGTTTTACATTGACCAATACAAGTTTTAATGTCTAACTTTATAAATAATTAAAGTATTTTTTTTATTTTAATCTATAAACCTATTGTTTTAATATTTCATGTGCTAAAAATTTGTGTCTTATTTCAAGGTTCCTCACATCTGTCCTATATTGCCAATGAAATTTGGTCACCCTACAACCTCGCCAATTCTCTGGAGGATATACTTGGATCTTGCAACATGATTAAACAAAATGTTTTGACAAGTGAAACATGGTTGAGTGAATGGGGAATGAATGTTAAATTAAACCTCCTGATGTTATAGTTAAATAATAATAATAATAAAAAGTTCTTAAGTTATATACATTCATCTTAAAAATAACTTTTAAGAGACTTACCATCTTGGTGAAAAATTGTGGTTCACCATCCTGCTTGAATTTTGCAGTTCACACAACTCCAATAACTGCTTCAAGTTAACCCTCCACTTTATTTTGTTCATTTTGCTTTCAGAAATTTATTCCATTCATCACTTTTGTGTGAAGTTTAGAATATCCAAATTTTGCTGACACGTGAAAAAGGATCTAGCTTAAGCCATTTGTGTTGGAAATTATAATTACTTCTGCAGGAGAGAAATCCAAATTTAGAGTTGAGTTAACTAGTGTGACTGTGAGTTAGTTCTAGTTTAATATTATATTTTGAAAAGTTAAATTTAGTAATTGTTTGCATGTTGAAATTAGCATTGTTTAAGTGGTTAATTAAAAAGTATAAATATTTCCTGATGTGTTTATTGTAACGTTGCGAAATCAAATTTGTGTGATCCATAACAGAATACAACGAGTTGATTTGTGTGATCAAGTCACAACGAGTCACAACTAATATTGTGTTTTATGTGTCCATTTGTATTTCCTACCATCTGCCTTAACAATAAATTGATATTAAAGCTAGACGATCAAAGAGCGAGGTTGAGCTCGGTTTCGAAGTGCGACATATTTGAGAGGTTCAGCTGCAGCAAGCAAGAGTCACACATTTTATTTTGTTTTTCAGAGTCGTGAATCCGTGAGGGCAGCCATCATTGTGCAAGTGTTACGCTGACGAGTCACACAGTTTATTTTGTTTTTCAGAGTCGTGAATCCGTGAGGGGAGCCATCATTGTGCAAGTGTTACGCTGACAGGTCAGTTAAGGGTTTCTAAGAAAAGTCAACAAAAAATCACGTGCGACAATGTTGAAAGTGAAAGCTTATTCGTAAAGGTTTTTAAGGGGTAAAAGATTCGTTGTTGTGATATGTGTAAAAGTGCATTTGACAAAAAGGTCATACGACAGGCTTTTTGTTTAAAGTGCATTAAGAAGTGTATTTTGAAAGGATTTTTGAAAGGGTTATGAACAAGTCATGTTGTTTTTTAAGTGTTTTTATATATTAAAAAAGGTGATTTTAAATATTCTTTGTAAATGGTTTTATGTGAGGTTTGAAAACGGCATAGTTTTGAAAGGACTTTAAAAAGATTTATTTAAAAGGTTTGAAAAGGGCCTAGTTTTGAAAGGACTTTAAAAAGGATTTATTTAAAAGGTTTGAAAGGAGGGTTTTTTAACATTTTTTATTATAAATAGAACTTTATAAAATCGCTGTGAAAGTAAGTTGTTTTTTTTTTTTTTTTTCTTCGACGATATGTTTTCGGTGAAGACTGTGTCTTTCGGGGTGCATATTAAACATCATATTTCTTTTCAGGGGTAATATGGAGAGAAGCCTCATGAAATAAAGAAATTATCCATAAGACAGAAGAAAGACAACACTCATTGGTCGCAAAGTGCCATTGAGGCCGATTAATAAAAGGAATCGACAAGAAGAGGTAGAAGTTGTTTCCATGTTTAGAGAATTTCAAACCATAGCCGAGAAACTGAAGGGTCTAGCAGAACATAAAGAAGAGGTCGAGGGTGATTGGTGTAGCCTACATCTACTACCACCTCCTACGTTTAATTGTAATCATTTTGATTCATGGGTTATTAAAATGCTAATTTTTCTTCGAGGTACAGAGTTAATTGATTATCGGTCTAATAACCCATATGATGAAGTATGTGATGCTTTAGCATTAGATTTTATAAAACAAGCATTGGTTGAAAAAAAAATGTGCAAGGTAGCGAAAGCTAAAACTTCTAAGGAAGCATGGAAGATCTTGGAAACAAAGTTTGGCACAAAGAAAAGTTACATGCAGCAATAAGATGCCTCACAATTTGTTGAGTCAACTGCAGATCTCAGAGTATATGAGAAAGACTTTGGGAGGACACCAGAGGTTGGAGAATCCCACTCAAAAGTGGATGATGGTTGTGAAGACTATAAAGGTGAAACTCATTATGCATACACACATATGGATGAAGAAGATGCAACAAATATTGTAGAGAAAGAAATTGAAGCCTCTGTGTATGAAGCAGACCAAGAGAATATAAATTCTTATGGACTCCATTGTAACATGGGTGGTGCAGATGATGATGAATCTCACTGTGACGAGACACATGTCAATGATGACTACAAACTAATATGTGATTAGTGAATCCAACCATAGCTGATGAATTTGGTGAAGTTTAAATTGTTAATGAGCAAATGCATGTTTAAATATCCTACCATAGGGTGGATGAGCATTATGTTGATGATATGTATGGATTCCTTTTTGAAACAGGGATTGATTGTGGAAATATTGTAAGCGCCATGTTTGATGAAGAATTGAAGGTTGAAGCTGCCACTGTAGGAGAAATATATGAAGTAGTTGGAACTGCTCATGAAGAAGTATGTGATCTAGGAGCCGTTGGTGATCAAGAAGAGGATAAAGTGATTGAAGAGTTTTTAATGAGAATATCCACTAACAACATAACAGTTGAAGATGACATCCATGTAGTGGAAAAGAAGGTAGAGAAGAAAGAGGTAGAGAACGAATCTCTCATTGAGAAGCATAGAAAATATGTTTTTAACATTAATTTTGAATATGTGGGTGAAGTTGAAAACAAATTTAATAATAAGTTTGAAGAAAATTTGAAGTTTATTGAATAATGGATTGAGAAGCCAATTGAACAAATTGATGAGAGTCTTAAAGCAACATCTGGAAGAAAAGAATTAAACAAAGTGGTGAACGATAAAAAGGATCATGATTACAATTTTATATGTAATCCTAATAATGATATTAAATGTGTTGACTACAGGAAAAAAACAACAATACCTGTTGATGAAAGTGAAGAGAAGGATATGGAAGTTTCTAAAAACGAGGAAGAATGCATTAAAACCATTTTTCAACAATGAAGTCTAGAAGAGATAATATTTTTCTATCAAGAAATATGGCTAAAAGAATTTCAAGAATATGAAGCACAAGAAGTAGAGGAAATAATATAATTTGAAGATGAAGAGTTGTGGTAGCAGCCCATGAGTGAAAAAATCGTTGAAGAAGAAAGTGATCAAAACAAGTTCAAGAAGCTTGAGGTATTTTCAGAATGTTAACAAACAAGTTCAAGAAGAAACTACAACAACAAAAGTTGCAAAAGCATTGAGTTTTAAGAAATCAAGCAAAGTTGAAAATAAAGGTGAAACAAAAGCAAGTTAGAGGATATAGAATTTAAAAGAAATGAAACAGAAAATGCAATACTGTCAAAATTTCAAGTCATTGTAAGCCTAGCTGAGACATAGACCAATGGACATGTTTGAGTGATGATTGAATCAATTTCTATTGTATTCCTAATAGACATAGTTGAGCGATGTTGAGTCATGTATGAGTTATGTTGAGTGATATGGTTGTAATTAAGGGGGATTGCTGGAAATTGTAATTACTCTTGCATGTAGAGCAATCCAAATTTAGACTTGAGTTAACTAGTGCTAATGTGAGTTAGTTCGAATTCAATATTATATTTGGAAAGGTTAAATGCTATAATTATTTGCATATTAAAGTTAAAATTAATTGATTGGTCATTTAAAAAGTATAAATACCCTATAATGGATTCATTCTAATAAAATAAAATGAAGTGTGTATGAACAATAAAAAAGTTGCAACTAGTATTGTGTTTTGTGTGTGAAATTTGTGTCTTTCCTCCTTTACGTTACCAACAATATGTTTCTAACAATTTCAACCATGAATTTCCCATTAAAAGATGCACGGGCAATTACCATGGAAACTTGTACTGTGCTCTAGCGCAATCATTTCATTTAATGTTTCTGTCTCACTACTATAACTAACTAGTTGACGTTTATTTTCCATACAAATTACTTTAAACTTGTATGCACCTTTATTGTCTTCCTTGTATATAAATATTGTACTTTCCTGCAATTATTTAGTTTAATGTTTCTGCTCTCGCTATACTGCGAGTTCCTATAACTAATTACTTGACGTTTTTTTGTTCACACAAATTTCTTTAACGTGTATGCATCTTTGTTGTCTCCCTTCTATACAGACAAGAAGTTAGTGTAAACAACCTTTTGAAATTTATGTCAGTGGCTTAGTGTATCTTCCCTCAATGTTTTGTTAGTATTTTATTGCATCCTTCTCGTAATTATTTAGACTATCACAACCGTTATTTCGATTAGCACAGTAGCATAACTACCTGCGGTTTAAGTTCGATAAGGTGTCAGTAATAGCGCATAATTCGCCACGCCACTGATGAATGTCGATAGGTATCGGTAAAAGAGCCAGTTTAGTATTTATTTGATTTTTTTAATAAGAATGTGTTGTAATGTTATTTTTATGAATTTATAAATGCAAAATACAATATAAAATAGACAATAAAATAAAATAAAGATTTAGATTTAAAAAAAATATATTTTTAGTACAACTTTGTTTTCTCCTTCATATACAGAGTGCAGGCTAATGTAAACAGTTCATTATATTTTATTTGTCACTAGTTTAATGCACCTTCAAGCAATCATGTGTTAATAGTTTATTGCACCTTCTACCAATTATTTAGACTAGCATAGTAGCATAATTTGGTCACAATCACTAGTTTAATGCACCTTCAAGCAATCATGTGTTAATAGTTTATTGCACCTTCTACCAATTATTTAGACTAGCATAGTAGCATAATTTGGTCCTTGTGAATGCCTATACGTATCAACAATAAATTCACTGCTTCTTAACATCTATATGTATCAGAAATAAATTAGCACGTGGAAAATGCTTATAGGTATTTACCGTCTAAGATTAATGCACCTTGAAGCAATTATGTGTTAATAGTTTATTGCACCTTCTACCAATTATTTAGACTAGCATAGTAGCATAATTTGGTGCTTGTGAATGCCTATGCGTATCAACGATAATTCACTGATTCTTAACATCAATATGTATCAGAAATAAATTAGCACGTGGAAAATGTTTATAGGTATTTACCGTCTAGGATTTATTTTTTATTTTTATCGTGGTTTCATTTGTTATTTCATTGTTTATATACATTTTCTAAAGCGACATAGACCATAGAATAGAGATATTAATTAAAATAATGATTATTTTGTAATATATATTTATTAGCAGTAGTCTAGTTATGGAAATTCGGATTATATTTGGAGAAAATCTAGCAAAGATTTTTGTAAATTCAAGTTGTAGTTGTTAAACTTCAAAATTTTAGGTGTCCTAGATGTTTTTGATGGTGCTGAATCCATTTTCACCATCAAAAACACGATTCAAACACTCTCTCCACAAGATTTTTTGAAATTTTTTACCTGGATTCTGACCACTATTGACCGTGCGGCTAATTCCTCCACCTCATTAGACGACTCCTATTTATTATATTATTTTAATATATATTTAATATGATTTATTGGTCAATAATTTTGTGCAATTATTGTGAGTAATTTATTGCACCTTTAAAGAATTATTAATCTTGCAAAATTTTATATTTAGCATTGTCTATGTAATATTTTTATTTTTGCAATGTAAAATGTGGATATAAATTTATGTTGGTCACATGCTTTTTTTAAACAAAGTTTGTTACAAGAATATTGAAGATTGGACCGCCTAAAACATGTTTTGATGATGACAACTTAACTTTGTAAGGTGTATAAATTTTTTATTAAAAAATGTTTTGACAAAGAGAAAAACATTTTTATGGGTGGAAACTAATATTTTGGTAGATATAAATAATTTACAGTATAACCAATTGATAGTTTGAAGGATCATAGATGTATTCTTAATGACAGACCTTGCTTGTGAATAGTGCTTACTTTTCAAAGTTTATTAAAGAATTTATGGGTGAGGTTGTTACAAAAGTACAGATGGGTCTATATCTTCACATGGTTGTACATGTTGTGATATTGGGACAAAAAGCAATCAATTTAGAGAAATCATATTGTAGATAAAAAAATTAGTTAGTAAAATAATAAAATTCAATCTATAATGTAAACTATTTAAAAACCCCAAAGAAATAGAATGTGTAATACCATGCATGTTGCATCATAATAATAATAATAATTTAAAATTTAGTTAATTTTTATAATTTCTTTTTGAAAATTTTATATATAAAATGTGGAAATGTTTTGGTGTATATTAACATTTACCAACAACTTAATTCATACGACTACACTAAATTATATATTAAATAAAATTCAGGTTTAAATTAATTGAAATACTTACAACTTCAAAACTATAATTTATTAACTAAAAATAGTTTTTTTTTTTTTTTACAATATTAGATTACATCTAAATAATAAATTATTTAATTTAATAGTAAATAAACTGTAAACCCTAATTCTGGATTCAGTAACAACAAGTTGTCAAAACTAGTAATTTCCAGTATCAAAATTGAAAATTACATGATGTATCAACTCCATAAAGAGTTATGAGTATATCAAAGATGGATCGAGCCATCTATGAGTGTCAGTTCATAGTTCATACAAAAAAATGTCCATAAATATGCACATAAAAAGTGCTGGAATATATAAACATGCAAAGCATAATATTAATCATATGAAGTTATCAAAATCAGTCAAAGGATCATGTAGTCAGATCATTGGGCTCTTCTTCTCCTGTATGCTCTATAAAAGGCCTATGATAGAAGTGGTACAGTTCTTGATCTTGATGTTGTTGTATTATCCACTGACCCCTGGTTTCTACGCAGCTTCCTTGGAAATGCATCATAAATCTGGTTCCTTTTCGTGTAAATGTGCGAGCAGACAATAAAATCAAAATTTGATTTTAGAGTAGTAACCTCATCCAGTAATCCCCTGTGTGTGTGCACGTGACAATGAGATGCATAGTTGGTCCAATTGATGACAATTTTTGAGTCCCCAAAGATCTGAATCCTGTTGAAATTTTTCTCAAGTGCAAATATAAGTAGGTGTTTGAGGCTATTTAATTTTGCATAGTTGTTTGTACCCTAACCTAATCCCATTTTGAGCTTGTAATAATGTCTGTCTAAGATGTATAGGATTGCACCTCCTCCACAACCATCTTCTTGGGCAGATCCATCAAAATAAGCCCATGGGTATGATCTATCTATAGCTTTTGGTGTTATGGTACGAGGTTGTTTCTTTGGTTGTTCCTCAGGGATGAACTAATATAGTGCTTCAATGTTGTTTCATATGGAGTTCCATTGAATGTGGGAGTCCTAGAATATGATTTTGTTCCATGCTAGCCAGATATCCCAACATACTAGGAGGGGGAGGTTATGGATTTTCTATGATGATTCATAGTTCAACCAAGTTTTCCAAGCTAAGGTGATTTGATCCCCATGCCATCTGATGGTATTGTCAAGGGAAATATATATCTGATTCCAAACCTATTTACTTGAAGACCATAGTAGGAAGAGATGGTCAAGGTCTTCAACATTTTCCTTGCATAGACTGCATCGTGAAGGGTCGTTTATAGATCAGTGATTGAGGTTATAATCACTAGGTACTTTATTTGATAATAGGCACCACATGAACATCCGAGATTTAGGAGGTGCTTTGAGTTTCGAGATGGGTCGCCACCACCATTCGGAAACAACAAGTTCTTGTTCCATTATAAGGAAGGTATATCCATCTTTGGGTGTTTAGCGTCTGCGAGGAGAGGCAGCCCATATGGTTTCATCCTCTCGTTCTGTTATTCTGACATGTGGCTCTTTTAGTGCCCCAATATATCTGATCCATTGATTTCTCTAGATGTCTGAAATCACGAGGTCCTAGGCCGATTTCCAAGCCTGTGAGAGCCATGTAGAGTTTTCCTCATCTGCGGTCTGGGAGAGCTATGTAATTCCAATATATTCGAGAGTCTACTTGAGCTCTAGTGATAGCATGTGCACATTCCCATGGTCTAACCATGCATCTTTGCCTAGGTATACTAATTCACCAGTACCAATGTGCCAAGCCAATCCTCTTTTTTATGACTGAAATGGATTGTTTTATAGCTCTCGAGATGATGGAGGAACCAGACCTGCCCCTGATTGGGCTGTGGATCCATTTTAGAGTGGTTAGAGGGTATATATATTTGTGATAAACAACTTCTTTCCATAAGCTTCCTGATGTTAATATATACCAACCGAGTTTTTCTGCAAGAGCCATTGCAAATTTATTTAAATCCTTGATGCCAGAGCCACCCCATTTTTTGGGCTTTCCTATTCTCTCCCATTTCACCAAGGTAAAATTCCTGCCATCTTGCTTCCCTCCCCATAAGAATCTACGACATATTTGTTGTATTCTAGTGGTGATACCTTTAGGGATCTAGGCCAGAGCCATCCAATATATTGCTATAGTTTCTTGCATTGATTTGATTAGCATTAATCTGCCAGCTCTAGATAACCATCTCTGCTACCAAATGCTAATGTGTCCTTTAATTTTTGCAATGAGCCAAGTCTAGTATGCAATATGATAATATTTGGTTTGAGTCTGAACCCAAGGTACTTGAGGCCCTCCTCAATGTCAAGTCGTGTAAATTGAAATTGTTGAAGAGCATATCTTTGTTCATTGAGAGAAAAAATTACAGGAATAATGGTGGATTTTATGAATTTATGAATCATTCCCGTCACTTTACAAAATAGGGATAGAATATGCTTGAAACAAGTTGTGTCCCGAATGGATCCATCTAAGAATATTAGTACATCATCAAAAAATAAGAGATGCGTAAGATACGTTACGTCAATCAACTTGACCCCACATAATGACCCGGATGATCGGGCATTGGATATGAGCCTACTTAAACCTTCCACTATCAGGAGGAAGTGAAGGGGTGATAATGGACAAACTTGTTTGAGGCCTCTCTCAGCATGGAAAAAATTGGATGCAGCGCCATTGATAAGAATGATATAGGATGCAGAAGTGAAGCAACACATGATCCAATTTATGAAAGAGTGAGAAAAGCCAATGTGTGTTAGACTAAGTTGAAGGTATGTCCAACATGCTCTGTCAAAGGCTTTTGAGAGGTCAATTTTAAGAATGATGTTTTTAAGGTTCTTGAGTTTAATAGAGTGTAGGCCTTCTTGAGCAATACTAATGGCTTCATGAATTTGTCTATGATTGAGGAAAGAAAATTTTTCCTTGGATATATGCATGGATAAGATGGGCTTGATGTAGTTTGCAATGATTTTGGATATGATTTTGTATATGCAGTTGCATAAGGATATAGGACGGTAGTCATCAAATATATGGGGATTATCATCCTTGGGGATGAGAGCTATAAATGTAGAGTTGAATCCATCGTACACCTTCCTAGACAGTTTGCATTCTTCAATTACAATAGGAGGTCCTTAACAATAAATTTAGAGAAGGTAAGATAAAATTCAATGGGCCATCCATCTGGTCTAGGGCTTTTGTCTTTTTTGAACCACTTCAGAGCAACTTCAATTTCCCCCAATGTGACCAATTTTTTCAATTTCTCCACATGATCCTCATTCAAAAATCAAGGCAGTGTCCTGGCAATGTGGAGCACTTCTACTATAGTTGCTACTCTTCGAGCTCTGAAAAATTGGGAGAAGGTTCTAATGCCCATGTCCGCAAGTTGACTAAATGTTTTGGCCTCCCTGCCATTTTGATCCCTTAATTTTCAGATAGTAATGGTTAATTTTCTCCCTCTTGCAAATTGCTGGAAGAATTTAGGATTGTGATCCCTTGCCTGAAGTCAAATGGCTTTTCTCTTTAATCTCTAAGCTTCCTCTTTTTGACTTAAGAGTTTAATCTTTTTTGCTCCCAAACTTATAAGTTGATTCTTCCTTTCAATGGTTTGATAACCTGAATTTCCAATGTCCTCCATCACATCAATTTCATCTTCAATATTCAGTAGAGTAACTTCATCTCTTTTATTTTTCATTTTTCCCATACAATGGTCATGTGCTTGATTCGAGACAAGTTGTTTAATATGATTGCGTTCGGTGAAGAGTTGGAATCTTGGCAGTAGTGGATCCATGATTCCTTAACAATATTATGTAATTCAGTCTCCTCAAGCCATGTTGAGTTGAATTTGAAAGGAGTATTTGGCTTAGAGTTTTATTTCATGACTTTGAAGAAAATTGGGGAATGATTAGGTATACCCCGAGATCCCACCCAATGTCTTATTTTGTCCATATGATCCACCAGTTGTGCTTTAATGATAAATCGGTCTAGTCTTTGGGCCAGTGCATCATCCCCGATCCTCATATTGTGCCAAGTGGGCTAAATTTTGGGCATGTCTATATTTAGGAGACTATGTGAGTCTAATAGATTCTCAAAGTAGTCAATAAAGGGGTGAGTTTTTGCTCGTGATCCCCATGATTCGGCATGTCCCAATGAGAAGTTCATATCTCCACCAATGATGATATTGTCATTATTCATAAATGATGAAGTCGTCAGTTTATTGCAGAAACCTACACAATTGTGACAGGGCCCATATATATTGATCATGAAAAGTGGGGCGTAAAGTTCAACAGATATGATGTCTTCTCCCAATACTCCTTCACTTCCCCAAATGTTTTCAGTCTTGATAGTTCTGTTATTGAAGCCAATAGCACATCCTCCTGATCATCCTCTCACATCAAGGGTATGAAAGGTCCAGCCATGTAGGATGGATGTCAGAATAGTGTTGATCGCTGCTCCATCTCCCAATGTCTCTTGTAGGTATATTACATCTAACCTTTCATATTCAAATAGTCTCCCTAGGGCCAATTTTTTGTCTTGGCTGGCCAAACCCCTATAGTTGAAGGAAAGGTACTTCAAGAGGTAAACAATTCATGGTTGCCTTATGCTCTAAGAACCCAGTCGATGGAGGATTGTATGCCAGTCACCACCTCAATACCAGCCAGATGGATAGCATTGGATATGTAGGTGTTGAGCCTCAAAAATACTCTTTCCATAGTAACCCTTTTCATTATTTTACCTTGTTTTTCCATGAGAAAGATGCATTCTCATCACCAATAGCCAGTATATACTATCTTAAGGAGGACATTTAGTGATTTACATATTATGCTTTCATGTTTTGCTGTTTGAAATAAGTTTTTGTATATTAGCTACGAAATGCAGCCTATTCTGCAGCTAATCGGCTGTGCCGTAGCTACCTTCATGCTTTAACAGGTTCTAGGTGTCAGAGGGAGAAACTAACTACATGGGCAGCTTGGAAATCATTGTGACATGGACCCTATCCTATTTACCTAGCCCAAGTCGACAAGGAAGATGGTATAAGACTACGGTCAATGAAGAAGTCAAATGCAAAGACCGAAGGGAATAGGACTCTGTTTCATGGTTAACCAACATGTTTCACAGTGATGGGAAGCATTATCCAAAACAATTACCTGAACCTACGAACTCCCACAGCCATCTGTGCAAACCGAACCCAACAGCCACCATCTTGGATTTATTTCTCCAGCAGCCGAGGCAGAAATTCCGCGTACTTGTCTTCTACTTGTTTTTTCCTATAGCATATTTTTGTCCACAAACAGTTGCATGGTTTTCTTATAAATACCCGTGGAAAGAACCGAGGAGGGGGGTGGTAATAGTAATAGTTTTATTGTGAAATCAAGTTTTGAACTCTGTAATTTCTGGGCATTTTGTGTCCCTGTTTTTAATATGAAGACTGAATGTTTTATGAGAATTTGAAGGAGTTTCCTTGAAGTTTATTGAGCAAGACTAGCCTAATCAGTTGCAGAGGGCCCTTGCACTGAAAAGGTTTCATTTCATTTTATTTCTCTTCTTTCTGCTAATAGTAAATCCATCATTTTCTTTCACAGTGTATATAATAATTTTCTTGCTAACAATGTCTGTAACAGTTTTCATCATTTTCTTATTAACAATGTTCATAATTTAGAGTAGTTTTCATTTGCTTAATCTCTTTCTAGTTTTTATCAAGTAGTTAGGAGATGAAGTTCAATAATGTAATCTAGTTTTCTTCTTTCACTGTTTTACTAGTCTTTAAATTCTCAATTTGACTGATCAGTGCCATTTACTGTCTTTGCCATTTTATTTTTCAAGTTTGCTAACTCATAGTGTTAATAAAAGTCTCTAAAAGAACCATTCAAGTTGATAATTCATCCTAAACTAAGTGGTTGAGCATTTCATTCATGCAATGAGTCTTTGTTGCATCTCTGTATTTGCTTTCTTTTAGATTAATGAAGTACAAAAATTCTCAAATGTCATTCGAAGGAGACTTTCTCCCAAAATTGAGAGGCAGTGTAACTAAGAATTTCATTAGTTTTATTTTTGCAATTAGTTAGACATCAGTTGCAAATTCCACTTTCAGTTCTTAAATCATGATTTGGAAATAAGGTAACACAGGAATAGAAACTCTATTTTCATTTCTTACTTAAGTTTTGTTTCCAAATCTGTCTCAATTCTATTTTCATCTCTTTCTTAAAAGCTCTATTTTCATTCCTTAGATTTTGAGTAGTCCTTACAAAGGTTAGATTCAAGTTTTTTATAGATAATTAAATTGTAAATCATTAGGTGTCAAGATAACAAAACCCCCCCAAAAACAACATAAAGCACAAAAACAATGAAGTAAGAAGGGTCATCTAGCACAAACAGTCCACTACACTTTATCAGTTTACGATACCTGGATTGATAATTTATGTAGAGCAATTTAGGACACTAAATTGACCAGACATTTTGGCGCCGTTGCCGGGGAAGTGTAACTAGGTAGCCTTATCTCTTACAATAAAAAAATAAATAAAATAAAAAAGGATATGCATAGAGAAAGAGACTCTAGGGGTAAATTTATAGCTAGGGGTAGAAGTTCAGTTCCTACAACACCACCTACTCCACCAAGAACAAGAAAAGACACACCTCCATCCCAAACTCATACTCCCAGCCATAGGACTCCTGGAATTCGAAGAGAAGAAATACAATCAACAGAATCTCCTACTTCATCTACCAAGGCAGTCTTAGGAGAGAATAATTTTGAATCTCCAACAACAGGAATAGCCTTTTTCACCTCCACAGGAGAGCACATTGTAGTTCAAGAATTAGGAACACCTGGTGAGGAAGAAGTAGAACCTCTCTCCCATATTCCATTAATATAAGAACTATAGGAGGAGGAAGTAACCTTGCAGGTTGAACCCTATACTAACTCTGAAGAAACTATAATGGCAGAAGAAGAACAAGATGGATAATTCTCATTGTTTAGAGGAGGGGGTAGAGGGAGAGGTAGAGGAAATAATGGAGGAGGCAGAAGAAATAGGGAAATAGATAATTCTTTTGGATTCCGTATAGTGGATGAGGAAACAAATGCCACAATGAAAAATATCTCACTTTCTGTCCTCCCAAACTTCCATGGGTTGAAAAGTGAGGATCCTGAAACTTTCTTATTTGAGTTTGAAGTCTTGTGCAGAAACTATGACTATCTAGAAGTCTCTCAAATACTCGAATTGTTTCCTTCAACACTAAAAGGAGTTGCTTTGATATGGTTTATGGGGTTAGTTACTCAGTCCATTAGAACTTGGAATGACATGAAAAAAACGTTTTTGGATAGGTACTTGGATTATTGCATGCCTACCAATCACAAAGATGAAGTGTTTAAAATGATGCAAAGAGAGGACGAAAACTTAGAAGATTTGATTGAGAGGTTTAACTATAATTTGAAAAGAGCAAAGATGAATGATTTAGATGAAGAAACTTTGAAAGCTCTTTTATTAAAAGTCATTAGAGATGAGTGGATAGATATCCTTAGCATGATGGGGAAGGGAGATATTTCTCAACTCCCATTGAATGATATAGGAGAATTGTGTGTTCATCTCTCAAGAGGGAATTCTAAAATAGGGAAAGGGCCAAGAGATCCTTCTCTTGTTAGAGTAAACAAATCTACAACGGGATCTGTAAGCAGGGTAGAAATTGGTAATATTCTTGATGAATTTAAAACTGACATTTTAGGGAGCCTTAGTGAGCAATTAGACACCCTTAAAATACAAAACAAGCAGAAAACCGAGGCTGATGCTTTAGCCATTTTTTGTCCAAAATGTAGAAAAAAACATACTCTAAGGGAATGCCCTTTGGATGCAAAAATTGTAGAAACTTGTATGATTTGCTCAGAAAGTCATGAGACCAAGGGTTTTCCTTCAATCCTAGGTCTTAAGGCTGTCTTTCAAGAGGAAATAGTCCCAAATTCTGTAGAACCTCTTTTTTTGTTGCTAGAAGACCTTGGCAGGGGCCACAAAATTAGGGATTTAACAATCAAGTGTATCTTTAGCCTCCAACAAATTGGAATCCTTGGCAACAACCTTGGCCTCAACTTCAACCTCAATCTCAGTTGCAATCTCAACTGTGGGCACAAGGAGTACAAAATCCTTATGGGATATTTTATCAATATTATCAATATCCTCCATCTTATCACAATTATCCTCCCCCACACATTCAGCAATAGAATCAGCATCCACAACTTCAAAATCATAACCCTCATCTTTCATTTCCATTTCCACAACAACCTCCACAACAAAATCAAAATCCTCAACTCTTGTTTCCATTTCACCAAAAACCAAATCAGCTATCTACCCAACCATTACAAACCCCAACAATAAAAACCATCAAAATGCCTACATGGTAGAAGGACAACAATTTCCAACTTACATGATTACTCCTCTAGATCTTATGATGTTCAACTAAGATCTGGAAGGATATTAGAAAAGGAAAAACCTTCTGTATATTTAGGAACAGGACAGTTCTGAGGAAGATTCTCTAAAGGTCAATAAAAGTTTTGAGGGGACATCTCACCAAACCAAAACATAGAGAAACAAAAACAAAAAGAATTAGTGAACACAACTCCTATCATTGAGCAGCCAGCATATACTTCTACACCTCCTTTTCCTGAAAGACTACAAATTGATAGATGGGTAGAAAAACAGATCCTGTTGCCCAACTATAATTTTCTAGATAACTAAGGAATGTCTGAATCAAAATTCCTTTGCTACAAGCCATTAGAGAAATTCCAATTTTAGCCAAAACAATAAAGGAGTTGAGCATAAAGAAACCAGGAAGAAAAGCAAAAGAAACAAAAAGAATTCACCTGGTAGGAAAAATAGCAGACATAATGATGGGAAAAATTGCCATACAAAAATATGTGGATCCAGGAAGTCCAATTGTGAAAACACATGTCAATGGAGTTGAAATTCCAAATACATTGATTGATTTAGTGGCAGTAACAAACATCATGAGCAAACAAACTGATTGATTTAGGGGTAGCAATAAACATCATGAGCAAACAAACTATGGAGTAGCTCAAGCTTCCTAATCTTCTTTACTCACCTACCTTACTGCAACTAGCGGATAGATCAGTAATTAAACCAGATGGTGTGCTAGAAGACATTTCAGTATCCTTAGATTCTTGGGAATATCCTGTTGATTCATGATCTTAACTCCCAAGAATAATCTAGGAGGACATCCACTCATATTAGGAAGGCCTTAGCTGGCCACAGCTGATGCTATTATTAGCCGTAGATCTGGTGACATGTATATTTCTGATGGTAATTCAACAAAGAAATTTACTCTATATCCTCTAGCAAAAGCAATCACAAAAATGGATGACAAAGAATGGATTGATGATGAAGATGATATTCAACCTCTCTTTACTATTTCAGAAATTAGTGAAGATAGTCAAATTTTAAACACATTGGAAAATTTTGAATCGTCTTCAGAATATGATCATGAGAAATTTCAAGAAAAATCTAATGTGGAATATTTTTCATCTAGGCAGATGTCTCTCTATTATATGGAAGAGTTTGGTAGCTCTACAATTGAAACTTTTCCAGGTAGGACATTGAACATAAACAAAAACTTTGGGAAACTACAACAAGAAGAGCTAATCAAAACATTACAAAATCATTTTGTTGCATTTGCATGGGAATACACCGACATGAAAGGCATTGATCCTAAGACTTGTATCCACCACATCTACATTGAGGAAAATAGTAGACCTATCAAACAACCTCAGAGAAGGAAGAATCCAAATCTTAGGGAGATTGTGAAAGAAGAGCTCCAAAAATTACTAAATGTAAACTTCATTTACCCAATTTCAGATAGCCAATGGGTTTCTCCTTTGGTAATTGTGCATAAAAAGAATGGTAAATGGAGGGTGTGCATTGATTACCGAGAATTGATAAAGAAACCCTTAAAGATAATTTTCCTTTGCCTTTTATAGATCAAGTGTTAGATACATTAGCAGGTAAGAAGTATTTCTCATTCTTGGATGGTTTTAGTGGTTATAATCAAATTCAGGTAGCGCTTGAAGATCAGGATAAGACCACATTTACTTTTCCATGGGGAACTTATGTCTACTGAGTACTTCCTTTTGGGTTATGTAATGCACCTGCAACATTCCAAAGAGCAGTACTAGGAATTTTTTCTGATCTAATACATGATTGTGTAGAGGTATATATGGATGATTTTACAGTCTATGGGAATACATTTGAAGAAGCTTTGGGAAATTTGGAGAAATTTCTTAAAATATGTAAAGAAACAAACCTTTATTTAAGCCATGAAAAATTATTTATGATGTTTACAGAAGGCATTGTTTTAGGACATCACATTTCAGGAGATGGGATTAAAGTTGACAAGTCTAAAGTTGAAGCCATCTCTAGATTATCAATTCCAAATTGCCAAAAGGATGTTAGAAGTTTTTTGGGATTTACAGGGTACTATAGAAGGTTTATAGAAAAATTCACTAAAATAGCATCTCCACTCTTCAAATTGCTTACCAATGATTGTGAACTCAATTGGAATTCTGATTGCCAGTTGGCATTTGAAACCTTGAAAGCAAAAATTTCTGAAGCACCCAATTTAAGAGGTTCAAATTGGAAACTCCCTTTCCATATTTCCACAGATGTTTAAGATACATCTCTGGGAGCTATACTGGGACAAAAAGATTTGACTCCTTATGCCATTTACTATACAAGTAAGAATTTGATGCCCACTGAGTTGAATTATACTGTGACTGAAAAGGAAATTTTAGTTGTTATTCATGCAATTAACAAGTTCAGACACTATATAACAGGATATGAAACCTTTTTTCATACAGATCACTCTGCAATTAGATATTTGAGGAATAAACCTATTACTAATGGCAGAGTTACAAGATGGCTTTTGCTTTTGCAAGAATTCAACATTACTGTGCTAGATAGACCTCGAAAGAAAAACACAATTGCTGATTTCTTGTCTAGGATTCAGAATATCAAAGAAGATTCTTCGGTTGAAGATAAGTTCCCTAATGAATATCTTTTTGCAGTAACTACTCAAACTCCTTGGTTTGTAGATGTTGCTAACTACTTGGTCACAGGGAAGTTACCTTCACATTTGTTTCCTAGAGAGAAAAGAAAAATTATTCAAGAAAGTGCAAGATATTCATGGATCACTAACGAATTGTATAAAATAGGGCTAGATCTTACGATCAAAAGATGTATTAGGGAAGATGAGATGCCCGAGATTCTTAAGGCATGTCATGATGAGCCGTGTGGTGGACACTTTGCTGACAAGAGGACAACCTATAAAATCCTTTCATTAGGATATTATTGGCCAACTATATTTAAAGATGCTAAAGAATATGTTAGGAGATGTGACAGTTGCCGAAGGGTTGGGAAACCTGCTCCCTCAAATGAAATGCCATTACAAACTCAGGTACTCATCAAACCTTTTGAAAAGTGGGCCTTAGACTTTATTGGACCAATTAATCCTCCATCTAAGCAGAAAAAATATATATTGGTGTGCACTGATTATGTAACTAAATGGGTATAAGCCAAAGCATTACCTTTTGCTAATGAAAAATCTGTAGTTAATTTTCTTTTTGAGGACATCTTCACTCATTTTGGTGTTCCAAGAGAAATTGTGATAGATCAGGGATCTCAATTCACATCTAACATGGTGGAAAGGCTTGTGGAAGAATACAAGATCAAGCATCAGAAATCTACTCCCTATTAGCCACAAGAAAATGGTCAAGTGGAATCTACAAATAAAGTGATTGAAGGAATCCTCACCGAGACTGTGCATCTACATAGACGAGATTGGGCAGAAAGGTTTCCTGAAGCCTTATAGGCCTATAGAACTACATGGAGGAACACAACGGTACATACACCCTATGAACTTGTTTATGGGAAACAAGTCCTGTTCCCTATAGAGTTCCAAATCAGAATTTTCAAGATGGAAGTCCAATTGGGACTAGATTTATCAGAGGCACAAAAGCATAGGCTAGAGCAATTAAATGAACTTGACGAAATCAGGAAAGATGCAGTTCAAAGGACTAGTATAGTCTAACAACAAAGGGCTAAATGGCATGACAAATACATCAAGGACAAGAGGTTTCAAGTGGGAGATTGGGCGATGTTATTTGATTCAAAGTTTAAAGATGTTCAAGAGAAGTTTCAAACTCATTGGCTTGGGCCATATGAGATTGAAAAAGTCTTTAGTAATGGAGCAGTGAGGATTATGACAATGGATGAAAGTAAAACTCCTCTTCTTGTGAATGGTCATAGATTAAAGATATATCAGAAACCCATATCAAAAGAGGAGTTCATTAAGATTTTCTAAGACAATTTTGAAACGAAGTTAGTGAATAAGAATCATTCTTCTCCACTAACTTAGTCTTTATTTTTCCTAGGAAAAAAAAATTGTGTAAGGTTGAAAACAAATCATTGATTGGCATACTTATACAGAAAATACAGGGTGAAAATCAGATGTTTCTGACACCCTATATTTTCTATTTTCTTCCTGTAATAAGTAGTGACAAAAACCCACAGTCACTCTGTAGTTCAGATTCTGAAAAGTTATCATCTCATCTCATCTCACTCTGTTTTACTTCTCCAGTTTCACTTCATTCCATTGTCATATTTCATATTCATTCCATCTCCATTTGATTTATCATCTTGTCTTTCATCCCATTTCATTTCATTTACATAGCCATTTCCATTTCATTCATAATCCATAAGCCATATTTTCACTTTCTATTTCACATTCTACAGCTGATCCTATTCTGCAGTTGATTCTGTTCTACAGCTAATCTGATTATGCAGCTACAAATTGATCATAAATTGAGGCACAAATGTACAGTTCATAATAAAATCTTGAATGCAGGGAATTGAAGGAAAAATCAATTTTTGAAGACCAATCATGGTCAAGGCATCTGTGGTTCAACATCAAAGGAAAATTTTAGCAAGCAAAAGGTAAAGGTTCCAAAGGTAAATGCAAAAATTTATTTCAAAAAGCAATTTGAAAACATAAGGTTGTATAATATGTATGATCACATGTCTCCTTAATTAACCATAACTTGATTTGACCACCACGATGTCTCTGCCATATCTTCCACCTTTAATGACAAACGGTCTCAATGATTCCTTCATAATCAATCTCCGCTTCAAACTCCATAACTTGTACTCAAAAGGTCCTCCAAAACTGCACTTGCTACACTTGTTAACGGTCAAGATAACGATGTGACCTACCTATCTACGACTCTCTAAACCTTGACTGTCTATTTATTACATGCTAACTCTTAAGTTTTTCTCTCATATTCACGCAGCCATTTCATATACATAGTCATTCTATTTTCCTATACATAGTCATTCTGTTTCCATATCCACAGTCATTCTGTTTCCATATACCCAGTTACTCCATTTCCATACACACAGTCATTCTACTTCCTAAATAGCACTCGTTCCATAGACAATAAAGAGTAATTTTGAGATCAGTAAATTCTACAGAGCAAAGATCATGGGACTCATCGTCAGGGCAGAGCCCGTAGGGGAAAAATTCATGGAAGGATATCCCCAACTTAAGGAGATGTTGCAGAAGACTGGATGGCTCAAGTTCATTGAAAATTTTGATGGTTATCATAAGGAGATCACGAAATCTTTCACCAGATCCTTTGATGGTACAGAAGTGGAGATTTGGGACATCAAGTTTGCAATAACAAAATCCTACATAGCCGAGGCTACAGAACTACCAATACTTGACGAGAGGTGGCTCAAAAACAAAGAATTCCACATTGAATCATGGAAAGTATTCCTCAAAAACCCAGGTATGGATGTCACTGTGTTTAGGAAAGGAATCCCTATTTCAGCACTCAAAAATAAATGGAGAAGCATGCTTTTGATATTGCAAAAATTTATTACCTATGAGGGAAGATTTGGATGTATGTATGTTTATCATATACGTTTATTGATGAACTTTTCAGACAATGGGGACATCAATCTCCCTTTCTTCCTCCTAAATAGTCTAAGGAGAATGGCTTCAAATGTACAGAAGAAAATTGAATCTTTGGAAACAACCATGTACCACCACGGATTGGTCAAAATCTTGATTGAATATCATCTCAAGAAAATAGGGGACACCTGGGAAAACTTTCTGATAAGAAGCCATTTCCAAGGGACACCAGAATCTCCTGAAAAGGATAGTGTCAGAAAGAGTAGGAGAAAGAAGACCAATCTGACCATTCAAAGCAACCCTAAACCTTCAACACAGAGAAATTATGAAGAAGAACCAATCTATGAAAAATTAACAGAGATCAGAAAGAAAATCAAGCAGAGGAAGAAGATAAAATAGAGAGCTGGTGGAATTACTAGGAATGCACCTGAATCTCCATTACAACCATCTAATCTCTGAAAAATGGATAGAGATTAAGAGACAAATCAAGGGGAAGGAAAAGATAGGAAAATAGAAAAAGGGTGCAAAGGAGGAGAACATAAAACCCCTTAGAAGAAGCTCCAGGCTCAAAGGAATGGTAAAGAAGGTGTCATCAAAGGAAAAAAAAGTTCATCAACCTGGAAGGAGAAACCACAACATCATCTCCTAAAAAATTTCCACTTATATACAGTCCTCAAGACTCTCCTAGACATTATTTTGAAGGAAGCCCCAGTAGAGGATCCCCAGGAATAGATCCAATTCAACAACAAATTTATGATTATATAGAATCATTGGAAAAGAAAAATGCCTCAAGGGATCCAGGTTCCTCATCTAATCTAGAACAACTTGTTAATCCACAAGAACCTCTGACTGACACACTCAAACAAGAAATCTATGACTTGGAGATATTGAACAGGCATATTAAGAAAGAAAATGAAGCTCTAAAGGAACAAAGCAAATTGGATAAGGCCATACATGACAATACCATACTGCACTTGGGCCTATTGTACAAGAAAAATAGGAAGTTGAAGAGAAAGAATAGAAACTTGAACAAAACAGTGATCAACCTCAAGTATATACTTCTCATGAAGAAACCAAGGATGGTTGTTACTTCAAAGAAAAGCAAGAGAAGAAAGTTAGATGTAATTACAGAGGTATCTGAGCAAATGCAATAAAGGAAAAAGTTCACAGTTTTGGCAACATTTCATGGGGACATGGAACAATTTTGCAGTGGGGGTATGTTGAGCCTCAAAACTACTCTTTCCATAAGAACCATTTTCATCCTTTTTCGTTGTTTTTCCATGAGAAATATGCATTCTCATCACCAATGACCAGTATATACTATCTTAAGGAGGACATTTAGTGATTTAAATATTATGCTTTTATGTTTTTCTGTTTGAAATAAGTATTTTGTATATTAGCTACGGAATGTAGCCTATTTTGTAGCTAATCGGCTATTCCACAACTACCTTCTTGCTTTAACAGGTTCCAGGTGTCAGAGGGAGAAACTAACTACATGGGCAGCTTGGAAATCATTGTGACATGGATCCTGTCCTATTCACCTAGCCCAAGTCGACAAGGAAGATGGTATAAGACTATGGTCAATGAAGAAGTCAAACACAGAGACCGAAGGGAATGAAACTTTGTTTTGTGGTTAACCAACACGTTTCACAGTGATGGGAAGCATTATCCGAAACAATTACCTGAACCTACGGAATCCCACAGCCATCTGTGCAAACCGAATCCAACAACCACCATCTTGGATTTATGTCTCTAGTAGCTGAGGAAGAAATTCCGCGTACTTGTCTTCTACGTGTTTTTGGTTGTAGCATATTTTTTTCCACAAACAGTTGTATGGTTTTCTTATAAATACCTGTGTAAAGAACTGAGGAGGGGGGTGGTAATAGTAATAGTTTTATTGTGAAATCAAGTTCTGAACTCTGTAATTTCTGGGCATTTTGTGTCCCTGTTTTTAATATGAACACCGCATGTTTTATGAGAATTTGAAGGAGTTTCCTTGAAGTCCATTGAGCAAGCGTAGCCTAATCAGTTTTAGAGGGCCCCTGCACTGAAAAGGTTTCATTTCATTTTATTCCTCTTCTTTCTGCTAACTGTAAATCCATCATTTTCTTTCACAGTGTTTATAATCATTTTCTAGCTAATAATGTCTGTAATACAATTTTCATCATTTTCTTATTAACAATGTTCATAATTTAGAGTAGTTTTCATTTGCTTGATCTCTTTATAGTTTTTATCAAGTAGTTAGAAGATGAAGTTCAGTAATGTAATCTAGTTTTCTTCATTCACTGTTTTACTAGTCTGTAAATTCTCAGTTAGACTGATAAGTGCCATTTACTGTCTTTGCCATTTTATTTTTAAAGTTTACTAACTCATAGTGTTAATGAAAGTCTCTAAAAAACCCTTCAAGTTGATAATTCATCCTAAACTAAGTGATTGAGCATTTCATTCATGCAATGAGTCTTTGCTGCATCTTTGTATTTGCTTTCTTTTAGATTAATGAAGTACATAATTTCTCAAATGTCATCCCAAGGAGACTTTCTCCCAAAATTGAGAAGCAGAGTAACTAAGTATTTCATTTAGTTTTATTTTTGCAGTTAGTTAGGCATCAGTTGCAAATTCCACTTTCAATTCTTAAATCATGATTTGGAAATAATGGTAACACATGAATAGAAACTATGTTTTCATTTCTTACTTAAGTTTTGTTTCCAAGTATATCTCAATTCTATTTTCATCTCTTTCTTAAAGCTTTGTTTTCATTCCTTATATTTTGAGTAGTTCTTACAAATGTTAGATTGAAGTTTTTTTTGGATAATTACATTGTAAATCGTTAGGTTTCAAGAGACCAAAAACCCCCCAAAAACAACATAAAATACAAAAATAACAAAGTAAGAAGGGTCATCTAGCACAAACAGTGCACTACACTTCATCAGTTTACGATACCCAGATTGATAATTTATGTAGAGAAATTTAGGACACTAAATTGACCAGACAATTGGATTTCCTTCCCTTGGGGATTTTTTGAGGTTTAGGGGGGTGGGGAGTGTCACCCAGGCCGAAGGTAAGTTGAGGCTTGGGGTGCGCGAGGGATCTAAAATTATATCTATGATGGGAGATGTTGCACAATGATT
Source organism: Pinus tabuliformis (assembly GCA_031772625.1). Lineage (NCBI taxonomy): Eukaryota > Viridiplantae > Streptophyta > Pinopsida > Pinales > Pinaceae > Pinus > Pinus tabuliformis. The sequence continues at coordinate 339,567,133 of CM062814.1, read as the reverse complement.
CAGCCCTTACAGTATGAGAGGAGAGGGCACCCTCCATAGTGGTAGGATTAGGGTTGGTAGGGGGTGTTATCGGGAAAACTAGTGTCTATGCAGAGCTGCTAGTCCCAATAAGGCTAGTAGCTACCTTAGAAACAAACAAACTAAAACTACTTTTGTTTTCCTTTATGAGAAATAGATAAGAGGGGAATAAGGAGACCAACCTCTGTCTTGCGCTTGGTTCCTCGCTCGATTCCTCTCCCTTCTGATAGATCTTTGCCACTCACTTTCTAGTCTACCCAGCTTCAAAGAGCACCTGTAGAATCAAAGCAGCATAGCACTATCCAAGAACATAGATCTATTATCATAAAAAATATAGGACCAGATATATATTGACCACACAAATGCATATAACATCAATCATACAAGAATGTGGAGGAAAAGAATAGCTTTATTGATAATCAAGAAAGAGTAAAGAGGATTACAACCAATTGTTCTGACCCAGCATCATCCTCTCAGCAAGAAAACCCTTCTTCACCTCATGAAAAGCTTATATCACCCAACACTATGATATTGCACCAAGAAACCAACATCACTTCCTTACAAGATAAAAAATTCCAGTCTCCTGGATCTCTGGGATGAGGGATCCATATATAGATGTTTGCAAGGGGGGTGAGTCAGCTTTTGAGAGTTGATTAGTGTCCTCTCTCTGATAGTTCTTGATTCCACTTGGAGATTGATGGTCTCTTACTCATCCCTGGGCGAATGCAGAGAGGTAAGTGTCACAGGAGAAGTTTCTAGAAGATTCCATGATCCTCCACCTTGCAGATTGACCTTTCCATTTGTCCACTCTCGCCCATCGCACCGCATAGAAGGGCTTTTCAAGATGCATCGCACCTCCTGTGTGTATTTAGGTGGGATGCAGTGCACTTTGACCATGGAGCAGGTGAGATGGTCCAGTTTTGACCAGTTCTGAGCAGTTTTTCATGGAGAACTTCTGGGAGAAGATATAATCAGTTGACCTTGTTCTTTTAGAGGTTAGAAAAACACTTTTAGGGACTTAAGAGCCCTTGGTTTATGGACATTTATGATTGGGTTTGTAGTGCCCAAAAATGTCTATAATAGTTGCCCCATAAAGCATGAGGTCGTTAATCTGTTGATGTCGGGTGAAATGCTTTATCATGAGGATCTGAAGTTCTTTCAAGCTGGAAGGCGACCTGTAATAAGATACAATACAATACATTATATACATAATATTTTCATGATCTAGCTGAGGCAGGAATTCCCATGCTCAACTTTATAAATTCATTTTAATGTACATAATACAAACAACAGTCTGAGTGTAGACTGATGATTCTGGTAGAGCCATCATCCCTTAGGTTGGATGATTACCTGTGCAGTAATGATGTACATTTGATGTCTTTATTTTCATTAATATATATCGCAGCCCAGATGGATGAAACTAGATCCGGGGTCTTCAATCTCGTTCAATCTTCACTCAAAGTACAAGTCGATCCATGTGAGAGATGTTCTGGAGTTGAACATGGAAAGACATCGCCTGATTACCATCCAATGATGTAAGTTGTTAACAGGCGCGAGAGGAATCATTGCTAATGATGATGACCCTCAAGGTACTACAGTACAATTCACATGGTGTGAATAAAGGACTTGGCGTCGAACACCACGCAAAATCTTTCGGTCGAAGGCCATTGATGTAAACCTGTCGCCGGAAGTGAGAAACTTGCCATTGAGGCATGCAAGCTTCAAAGTACTGAAAGGGTTGTTCCTAGATCGACTTCTTGGATAATGAGCCGATGTCGACAAGAAGCGATCCGTCATAGGAGGGCCTTAGTGAATCCCACATTAATGACAAGGAATGGAGCAAATGATTTTAATGGAGGTGAAAACGATCTGGTGATATAAGGTTCAGGGTGGCGGTCATGAAAGAATGGAGCGTAAATGTATTGTAGTGGGTGAGACACAGGCGAATTCTCTTAAAGACTTCTCTTGAACATGTCGGCGACACTGACATGATGGATCGGTAGCATTAACCCCAAATATGGATGGTGTGACAGAACCATGGTGATGTGACCAGTGAATGGAACAACCCAACCCGACTCGGATGCGGAGTGAAAGTGTCATGTTCAAGAGCGACTTGCTACCAATAAAGTTTCTTCAAGTTTTCTTCCCAATTTTTCCCCAGGCATTGATGACCAGTACCTCTTTATTTTTTTCAAGCTTGAGGAGGATAACATATGCTTGTTCTATAATTTTCCATTCAGGCAGACCCATCGCTATGTTTTAGCGAGCCTAGTGATAGTGAAACTCGTTCTTGTCTGTATGGATAACTTGGTCCTTTTCAATTTCAGAGAGTCTAAAAAAGGGATGTAAAGAAAACTCCAATGGTCCTTTTTCTTCATATGATCCCTTGAGTCTGAAAAAGTATAAAATGATACAAAAGGGTTGAATTTTCGGTACTTTTAACGAGCAGAACAAAACAAGCGCTCAATCTTTTTGTGTAATAATCCCTCAAGTCCAAAAAGATTAAAATCTAAAGGAGGGATAGCACTTCCGGTCCCTTTAACGAGCTGGAGAGGCCAATTGCTCGACAATCTTTTCATATTTTACGAGTTAGTTGAAAAGAGCTTAAAGGAGACTCGTTTTTTGAGGAACGAGTGATAAATTTAGGTAGCAGCTGATTCCAGGTAAGTTTTGGAATTTTCCAATCATGGCAGTGTCACAAGGATGCTAACAGGATCACTCTTTGCAGCTGTTCCTCAAAAAGGGTAAACAATCAAATGGAGGTGAATGATCGGCCAATACAGAGTGGAGGTGATGATGAGAACATGACCAAGGCTTCAAAGGTTGATGATAATACATTCACGATGGTTATTTACAGGAAATTGGTTCATTTTTTAATGAGCTTAAACTCTGGGGGAAATTTTCTCATTGCTTACGTTTATTTTTTAACGAGCTTGAATTCCGCGTTAAAACTACTCGATTAATCCAGTCGTATAATAAAGATGTCTCATATATAAAAACGACATTTTTTCAAAACTTTGCCCCGCATCCTTTCTTTATGCAAGTTAGGAAACGACCAATCTTGCAAGTTTAAAGGGTTAGAGGACCTATAAATTTAAAAAATAAATGGTCGCTCTTCACTTGCATGCCAAAAGGCTTGCATGCCCCTAGGTATAGCGAAGTAGAGTTTCCAGGTTACCCCTCAATTTGCAGACAAAACACTTGTTTTATTGGGAAAGGCCTACCTTTTCCAGGTTGCCTCTCAATTTGCAGACAAAACTTTTGTTCTATCGGGAAAGGCCTACCTTAACAGAAGTATCTTATTCCGGTCTAATCCCATTTTCCAAAATGGACGGGTGTGTCAGCCAGTCATATATCCTCTGCGGAAACCTACCCTATACCCAAGGTTCTCTCGTCGAAACAGGCCAGGGTGCATGCCCCCTGGGTTTTAGTCATATCCTCCGAATCACTCGCGCTCATCAGGAGGACAGACTGGGGATTGATGAGACATTCCTTGCGTGAAAAGACCATTCAGGGTTGGTATATGACTATTTGCTATGTGTGAACTGGGGAATGAAAGTTGGTCTATGAGCTTGACCACTCTTCCTTCATGCGGAAAACACATTACTCTAAAGAGTGAGGAGACAATGGCTCCCATGCAATAAATATAGTCTCGTGCAAGGAGTAGATTATAATCTAGGGGTCCTTGGACTACCATTACGTTCATGTGAACGGTTTTCCTTCTCAACGTTATCGGCACATTGGGAAGGATTCCTAACGGTTGACTGGTTCCTTTGTCAAAGCCTGCTAGATTTCTCATCTCAGGCAAAATCGATGGCGAACCAAGCGCTTTCCAAGCAGTTGAGGAAAGGATACTCACAGAAGCCCCTTCATCTATGATGGTACCGACCATGACCATTCTATATATTTGAGCAATGATTCGAAATGGTACACTAGCTGGTAAACGAGGTCTGCCTAGTAGATTCCAATCAAAGGAAACAACCAGGTTGCTTGGAGATGGGACTGAATAGATGGTCGGGTATGACTTTGACGAACTTCCTTCTTGTGGTAAAGGAAGACTGCTCCCATGTTCATCGGAGTCTGTGCTTATGAAGAGAATTTGAACGGTGTCGTTCTTGTTTCTTCGGTGACTGTATCATCTGAAGATGGCTCCTCTGAAGGCAAGACCGGGTCAACTGCCGCCTCGACCTTTTTGTTATAGACATTTTTGTGACTTATAGCTATAAAGCATGAAATATCCATAATTCAAGGGATCCAAAGTCCCTAAAGATGTTGTTACAGCTCCTAAAGGAACAAGGTCAACCAATGACAGCTTCTCCCAGAAGTTCTCCACCAAAAACCACTCAGAAACAGTCAATTCAGGATCAATTCAGAGGCTCCACTAGCTGCCTGCGTTGAAATGAAAAGTCTACACTGGCTGGGTGCACTGCAACGCAGGTGGAAGAACTACCAGGGTGCGTTGAGCGGGAAATGACAAATGGCAAGCTCATTCAACGAGGTGGAAAGACCCTGGAAGCTTCCAAGATCTTCTCCAATGACACTTGCCTCGATGAATTCGACTAGTGATGAGTAAGAGGTTCTCAACCTCCAAGTTGAAGCAAGAACTGACAGAGAGAAGACACAAGTCAAAACATAAGCTGACTCATCCTCTCTGCTTACATCTATATATGGATCTCTCACCCAGAGGTTCAGGAGGCTGGAATTTTGTACTTTGCAGAGAATTGTTGTTGGTTTGAGATTGAGATTAGCAGATTGGGTGATTTATGCTTTGTTGGAGGAGAGGAAGGCATTCCTTTGCTGGGAGGTAGATGCTGGATCAGGACTCACTTGGTTGTATCTCCTCTTGGACTTTCTTATTTCATCAATAAACTATTTGAGTTTCTCCTACATGTTGTGTACCAATGATGTTTTGTTATGCTTACATGTTTAGCTTAATCTGATCTTGAGCTTTTTATGAATGTATATCTGTATCTTTGTGTAGTTTCTCTCTCTTGTGATCTTGCAGGAATTCGGTGAAGCTGGGCCGGTGAAGGAGCAAGAAGCTGGGAGCTACTGAAGAGAGGAGTGATTTGGATCGACAAACTAGCGGAAGATACAGGTTAGTTAGATCCTTCTTCCTCACTTACATTTCATAAAGAAGAATACTCAAATAAGTTTACCTGTTTGTTGCTAAGGCACTATCACCTCTTAGAGTGGGATAGGGGCATTCCAAATCGGATACTTTTCCCAACAACAAATTGGCAACTCCACTGGGGAGAGTATCTTGTTAGTTTATTTGTGTTTCTATTGTTGTTCTTCTCATAAACTCAGGAGTGCCGAATCAAAATGCATTTTCCACTTTCAAATGCAAAGTAGAGATCTGCCACTCTAGCCCACTCATTGGGCCTGTTTTTATGATCTGAACAAACTGATCCACAAGTGCTCTAACAGCCCTTTGTGATAGACCTTAGTCCTCCTTTAAATCATCCTCCTAATTGTACCTAATTGATAGCTTTGATCCGGCCAAAAGCTGTAGATTTAACTGCAAACCGTAACCCAGAACCCAGAAACAACTCTCGTTTCTACTTCAGCGCAGACTCTGTGAAGAGGTTCTGCATTTCAACGCAGGTCCTGTGAAGGCTACCTGCGCTGAAGTTCATTTTCTCTGTGCGGAGGGTGCGCTGATCAGTCTTTGCCTTGTGCAGCTGTGGTTCCCTGCTTCCTTTTGCTCAGTTTCATCTCTGTTTTTTGCAGCCTGTTATCAGTCAGTGTACCTATCTGAAACCCCTTTTCTTTGCCTCAATTCCGCCTCAGTTGTATAAAGAAACTGTATTTGTTCTTTGTGTATTTGTTACATCATTTGCAGTTTCCCATTACAAAAGTAAAGTAGTCATACTGTTGCCCTTAGATCTAGACTTGTCGTAAGTGTCGTTCTGATCTCAGGAGTGAGCTTGTTTGTTGTTCACAGTTGATTGAGCTTTTGCTTTTGTCGTTTGGTTTGAATTTATGCATTTCTAGTGTCGAAACAAGTAAGTCATAAAGTGTCGTAATCGTCTTTTTGATTTTGAAAAAGGAACTTGTTTATGTTTTCACTTGAAATCGAATTCAAATTTGTACAACAAATTTCTTTGTAGGCATCAATATTAAGAAAGCGAAAATAAATACATGCATTTGTGCATTTGCATTTTGATAGTTTGCATGCTTTGATTTAGGAAAAGTGCATTACAGTGTGCTCTATGCTCTTTGAGAAAAGTTTGTGTCTTCCTTTTCCCCTTGTAGCTAGGATTTTCATTGTTGAAAAGATATAAAAGCTTTCTTATCATCTTTAGACTGCATTTAGGAATTGTATCATACATATCGTGGTGATCCAAAAAGGCAAACTTCTAAGAAAGATCAACCTAAAATAAATTGAATGAACCTAACAACGCTTTGTAACATAACACACAACATAGAGGTCTAGGCTAGAGACGTGTTCCGACGTCGTAAAACCTGGTGACTGTCTATCTCACTGATGGTTGGGTGATTCCTCCTGAGGGACGATAGCGCCTTTTTCAGACTCTATAACGGAAAAAGTCTATCCGAGCATTTGTCACTTCGGGCTCGTTAAAACATCGAAGGAGACTAGAGTCATCTTTAGCTTTTTCTTGACTCTTTAAAATTGAAAAAGCAAGTTGTGTCTAAAGCGTCGTTAAAATTTATTTTAAACGGAACAATCACCCCTTTTTCTTGCGTTGATCTTTAAGTTGAGAAAATGGAACCCACCAACCAAGGAATTCCCCTTGGTGGAAATCCTAGTCCCTTCTCCTCTTGGGGAGATGTTGGTGCGCCCCATATGGCCACATTGTCGCTTCCAGGACTGACAATTGGCTTGCCGGTCTGGCTCTTCTCAACCAATGTCGTTCAGAACGCCACTATTCCTGAACAGTCGAATCAACAGTTAGACCAGTCCAGAGTTGCCCACCAGCCTTCTACTTCCTCTAATTCTTCCTCTCCTCCTTCCTCTTCGCTTGACAGAACTGGTAAAACAAAAAACCAAGTTCCTAAGGAGAAGAAGGAAAAGAAGAAGAAAGAGAAGAAGAAGAAGGAGCCAAAAGCGACTGGGGGCAAACAAGTGTCGTATGACAAAAATCCACACACAACACTGACTAGGCCTAAATCGCCATGTGTCATATGCAAGGGAGACCGCTTCCACAGAGATTGTCCCTGCATCCCTCGGATACTAAGGGACTGGTCTCCCCGTTTGCACAATCCGGTGGCATCAACCTCTGATAGCCATGTTGAATACATACCATCAACTAGCGAGAGTGAAGTCCTTGGACAAAAAGGGAGAGCTAGATCTCCCTGTAGACTGTGCGAAGGCAACCATGCCATCCACCGTTGTCCCTTCTTAGACGAAGCGAAAAGAGTTTTGGATGATCGTCCTGTTTCACCGTTACGACTTCCTCCTGGATATAAAAAAATCTTGTCGAGTCCTTCGTTAGTTGAAAATCCAGCTGGCCCACTCAAGTGGTCAGCTAAAGCGCCGGTCATTGAAGATGAACCAGCTGAATCCATACCTGACGAAAGTCAAAAGGTCGAGGCGGCAATTGACCCGGTCTTGCCTTCAGAGGATTTATCTTCGAATGATACAGTCACTGAAGAGGATAAAGATGACACCATCCAAATTCTCTTCATCAACACAGACTCCAACGAGCACGGGGGCACTCCCTCCATTCCTTTATCGCAGGAAGGAAGTTCGTCAGAGCGATACCCGGTCGTTTACTCGGTCCCACCACCAAGCAACCTAGTTGTCTCCTTCGACTGGAACCAACTAGGCAGACCCTGTTTGCCAGCAAGCATACCATTCAGAATTATCGTCCAAATATACAGAATGGTCATGGCTGGCACCATCATTGATGAAGGGGCATCTGTGAGTATCCTTTCCTCCACTGCTTGGAAAGCGCTTGGTTCGCCAGTGCTTTTGCCTGAAATGAGAAATCTGACAGGCTTTGATAAAGGAACCAGTCGACCTTTAGGGATCCTCCCCAATGTGCCTATCACATTGAAAGGGAAGATCGTTCAAATGAACGTGATGGTCGTTCAAGGACCCTTGGATTATAACCTACTCCTTGGACGAGACTATATATATTGCATGGGAGCCATCGTCTCCTCACTCTTTAGAGTAATGTTTTTTCCGCACGAAGGAAGAGTGGTCAAGCTCGTGGACCAGCTTTCATTTCCCAGATCATGCATCGCAAATAGTCATATACCTTCCCTAAATGGTCTCTTCACGCAAAAAATGTCTCAACCCACGGTCCGTCCTCCCGATGAGCGCGAGTAATTCGAAGGGATATGACTGGAACCTAGGGGGCATGCGTCCTAGTCTGCTTCGGCAGGAAAACTTTGGGTATAGGGTAGGTTTCCGCGGGAGAATATGACTAGTCTGTACCCCGTCCGTCTTGGAAGAGGGGTTATTCTAGAATAAGATTCTTTTGTCAAAGTTATGTGTTTGGCGCTCGTTGTCACTCACCTTTGTCTATCTCGGTAGACACCGCCGAAGAAGTGTTTTGTTCGCTGCATTGATGAAACAATCTTTGGGTAACCTGAAAGAGGTAGACCTTTCTTGGTAAAACAAATGTTTTATCTGCAAATTGAGGGGTAACCTTGAAATCGTACTTTATACTTGGGGGCATGCAAACCTTTTGGAGTGCAAGCAAGGGGCGGCTATTTATTTTTTAAATTTTTAGGTCCTCCCTTTAAACCTGTAGGTCTAACCCTTTAAACTCGTAGGATTAGTCGTTTCCGAACTTGCATAACGAAAGGATGCGGGGCATAGCTTTGGTAAGGCGCAAGCTCCATAAAAAATGGCATCTTACATGAGACATTCTTATCATATGACTGGATTATCGAGCAGTTTTAGCACATAGTTCATGCTCGTTAAAAAATAAACATAAGATCGAGCAGTTTTAGCACATAGTTCATGCTCGTTAAAAAATAAACATAAGACTGAGCAGTGTTTTACCACGTTTAAGCTCGTTAAAAAATGAACTATCTTCCGGTAAATAACCACCATGAATGTAACATTATCAGCCATTAAAGCCTTGGTCGTGTTTGCACCGTCACCTCCACTTTTCCATTGGCCGATCGTTCACCTCCATATGATTGTTTACCCATTTTGAGGAACAGCTGCGAAGAGTGATTTCACTAGCCATCCTTGTGACACTGCCGTGCTTGGAAAATTCCGACCCTTACCTGGAATCAGCTGCTAACCCTTTTTATCACTCGTTCCTCGAAAGACGAGTCTTCTTTAAGCTCTTTTCATCTGACTCGTAAAATATGAAAAGATTGCCGAGTTTTGGCCTTCCAGCTCGTTAAAGTGACCGGAAATGCTATCCCTCCTCTAGATTTTAATATTTTTGGACCTGAGGGATTATTGCACAAAAAGATCGAGCGCTTGTTTTGTTCGGCTCGTTAAAACTATCGAAAACTCATCCCTTCTGTATTGTTTTATACTTTTTCAGACTTAAGGGATTAGATGACGAAAAAGGAATTTTGGAGTTGACTTTACGTACCTTTTTATACTCTCTAAAAATGAAAAGGACCGAGTTATCTTTGTCATTAGACTCGTTAAAAACATTAAATAGCGACAAACTTGTCTTTAGACGAGAACGAGTTTCACTATCGCTAGGTTCGTTAAAACATAGCAATGGGTTTGCCCAAAGGGAAAATTATAGAACAAGCATATGTTATCCTCCTCAAGCTTGACAAAAATAAAGAGGTACTGGTCAGCAATGACTGGGGAAAAATTGGGAAGAAACTCAAATAACTTTATTGGTAGCAAGTCGCTCTTGAACATGACACTTCCACTCCGTGCCTGAGTCGGGTTGGGTTGTTTCATTCACCGGTCACATCGCCATGGTCTCGCCATACCATCCACCTTTGGGGTAAATGCTACCAATCCATCACACAAGTGTCGCCGATATGTTCAAGAGAAGTCATCCAGAGAAGTCAACCGTGTCCCATCCACTACCATACATTATCCTTCATTCTTTCATGACCGCCACCCTGAACCATATATCATCAGATCGTTTTCACCTCCATCAAAATCATTTGCTCCATTCCATGTCACTGATGTGGGATACATTAAGGCCCTCCTTTGACGGATCGCTTCTTGTCGACATCAGCTCATTATCCAAGAAGTTGATCTAGGAACAACCCCTTCAGTACTTTGAAGCTTGCATGCCTCAATGGCAAGTTTCTCACTTCCGGCGACAGGTATACATCAATGACCTTCGACCGAAAGATTTTGCGTGGTGTTCGACGCCAAGTCCTTTATTCACACCACGTGAATTGTACTGTAGTACCTTGAGGGTCATTATCATTATTGGTGATTCCTCTCGCGCTTGTTAACGGTTTACCTCATTGACCGGTAATCAAGCGATGTCTTTCCATGTTCGACTTCAGAACATCTCTCACATGGATCGACTTGTACTTAGAGTGAAGATCGAACGAGTTTGAAGACCCCGGATCTAGTTTCATCCATCCGGGCTGCGATATATATTCAGGAAAAATAAAGACATTGACATGTACAACATTGCGGCACAGACAATCATCCTACCAAAGGATGATGATTTCAGCAGGATCATCAGTCTATCATCAGACGATTGTCTGTCCTATGTACACAAAAATGAATTTATAAAGCTGAGCATGGGAATGCCCGCCTCAGCTAGATCATGAAAACAGTATGAAAAATAATGTATTCTATTGTATCTTATTACAGGTCTCCTCCCAGCATTGAATGAACTTCGGATCCTCCTAATAAAGCATTTCACCTGATAAACGGCCTCATACTTTAGGGGGCAAATGTTATAGACATTTTTGTGCCTTACAGCTATAAAGCATGAAATGTCCATAATTCAAGGGATCCAAAGTCCCTAAAGATGTTGTTACAGCTCCTAAAGGAACAAGGTCAACCAATGACAGCTTCTCCCAGAAGTTCTCCACCAAAAACCACTCAAAAACAGTCAATTAAGGATCAATTCAGAGGCTCCACTAGCTGCCTGCGTTGAAATGCAAAGTATACACTGGTTGGGTGCACTGCAACACAGGTGGAAGCACTACCAGGGTGCGCTGAGCGGGAAATGACAAATGGCAAGCTCATTCAACGAGGTGGAAAGACCCTGGAAGCTTCCAGAATCTTCTCCAATGACACTTGCCTCAATGAATTCGACTAGTGATGAGTAAGAGGTTCTCAACCTCCAAGTGGAAGCAAGAACTGACAGAGAGAAGCCACAAGTCAAAACATAAGCTGACTCATCCTCTCTGCTTACATCTATATATGGATCTCTCACCCAAAGGTTCAGGAGGCTGGAATTTTGTACTTTGCAGAGAATTGTTGTTGGTTTGAGATTGAGATTAGCACATTGGGTGATTTATGCTTTGTTGGAGGAGAGGAAGGGATTCCTTTGCTGGGAGGTAGATGCTGGATCGGAACTCACTTGGTTGTATCTCCTCTTGGACTTTCTTATTTCATCAATAAACTATTTGAGTTTCTCCTACATGTTGTGTACCAATGATGTTTTGTTATGCTTACATGTTTAGATTAATCTGATCTTGAGCATTTTATGAATGTATATCTGTATCTTTGTGTAGTTTCTCTCTCTTGTGATCTTGCAGGAATTCGGTGAAGCTCGGCCGGTGAAGGAGCAAGAAGCTGGGAGCTACTGAAGAGAGGAGTGATTTGGATCGACAAACTAGCGGAAGATACAGGTTAGTTAGATCCTTCTTCCTCACTTACATTTCATAAAGAAGAATACTCAAATAAGTTTACCTGTTTGTTGCTAAGGCACTATCACCTCTTAGAGTGGGATAGGGGCATTCCGAATTGGATACTTTTCCCAACAACACTTTTGAATTTCGTCTGGTGTGGATTCAGATGGTTTATCCTCAATGGTAGACGCTTCGACCGACCACAAGGGCGTGTCAGCCGGATTTTCAACTAGTGACGGACTCGGCAAGAGCTTCTTATATCCAGGAGGAAGTCGTAATGGTGAAACCGGAGGTCGTCCAAAACTCTTTTAGCCTCATCTAAGGAGGGACAACGGTGGACGGCGTGATCGCCTTCACACAGTTTACAAGGAAATTTACATCTTCCTTTTTGTCTAGGGGCTTCACTTTCACTAGTTGATGGTGTACCTTCAACATGATCATCAGAGGTTGACGACACCAGATTGTGCAAACGTGGAGACTAGTCCCTGAAGATCCGAGAGATGCAAGGACAATCTCGATGATAGTGGTCTCCTTTGCAAATGACACATGGTGATTTAGGCCTGGATGGTGTAGTGTGTGGATTTTCGCTAGATGATGCCTGGTCGCCCCTTTTCACCTTCGGCTCCTTCTTCTTCTCCTTCTTCTTCTCGGTTACTTGATTTTTGGCTTTACCAGCTTCATCAAGCGAAAAGGTAGGAGCAGAGGAAGAATTGGACGAAGTAGAAGGTTGGGGGGTAACTCTGGTATCGTTTAGTTGCTGACTTGATTTTTCAGGAATCACGGTGTTCTGAACGACACAGGTTGAGAAGAGCCATACGGGCAAGCCGATTGTCAATCCTGGAAACGACAATGTGGCCATATGGGGCGCACCAACATCTTCCCAAGAAGAGAAAGGACTAAGATTTCCCCCAAGGGGAATTCCTTGGTTGGTGAGCTCCATTTTTCTCAACCTAAGACCAACATAGGAAAGGTGATATTTATTCCGATTAAAATAAATTTTAGATTCTTTGACACAACTTGTTTTTTCAATTTTTAAGAGTCGAGAAAAAACAAAAGATTACTCTAGTCGCCTTCGATTTTTAATGAACTTGAAGTGACAAGTGCTCAGATGGACCTTTTCCTTTAAGGAGTCTGAAAAGGAATGAAAGAGACTGCTCTAGAAATCTAGAGAGAGGGATTACCAAACTAATCGCAAAACTGCAGAATACTTTTTATGGTACGGCAGTCAATCTTCTTGAATGTTGTGTTCAGTGCATTTCGATCGATAGGCAGCAGACACGGCTTCCGATGGATAAAGGATAAATCTTATTATGGCTTCCCAATATATACTCGACGGTACGTGGGAGCACAAGTCCGTATTGGCACTTATCGTCTCAAAGTGGAGGAATCACCCAACCAACAATGAAAACAACAGTTACCAGGCTTTACAACGCCGGAATACATCTCTAGCCTAGACTTCTAGATGTTGTGCGTTAGGTTCCAAAGCATTTTTAGATTCATTAAATTTATTTTACAGTTGATCTTGCTTAAGAAATTTTCCTTTCAGGTTCAATGCGTGATGTAGATGTACAATTCCTAAAATGCAATCTAAGATGATAAACAGTCGTTTAATCTTCTTTTTGCAATGAAAATCCTAGCTACTAAGGAAAGAGAGATTACGTTCTTTCAACATAGAGCAGAGAGCACACACTATATGCACTGTCCTAAATCAAACCAACAAACAGTCTAAATGCAAAATGCACGTGCATGTATTTGTTTTCAGCCTTCTTAATGTGTGAATGATAAAAATAAAGCTAAGCACAAATCTAAATTATTTTTCAAAGCGACATTACTAGCAAGTTTCTTTTCAAGACAAAATGAGGACAATGACGAAACTTTACGATTTGGAATTGAAAACTTGCTTTCGAGACTTGAAAAACTACTAATTCAAATAAAATACAAGAGTAACAATGTAATCGACTATCAAGAATAATCAGATTCTCTTTTATGACTAAAAACGACCCTTGCGACACTTTCAAATCAAGAAACGACAGTACAACTACGCTACATCTTTTTAAAAGAGAACTGAAAATGGCTCAAAATACATAAAAACATCTACAGGTCTTTGCAGAATGGAGGCAGAATAATGGCAAGGAAAGGGGTTTCAACAGAGGTGTACTGACTACAGGCAGCAAAACTCTTGAATAGAGCTTAAAAGAGTGAACACAGAAACCAAAATCTTGGAGCAGGAAAGGCCTTGTCTGATCAGCGCACCTGTAAAACAGTGAAAAAGAGATGCAGCACACCTACTACACTTAGGAAGTTTGATGCATCTAGAATTCACAGAAGAGACAGTGCGCTTGACTAGGGACGAGACTTTAACTGGGTTCCAAGTCACAGTTTGCAGCTCAGTTCAGGAATTTAGGCCGAGTAAGTGGTAATTAGTAAATCAATCACAGGGGTAGATCTAAAGAGCTTACTAGAGCCACCACAAGGGAAATTAGAGAGCTTGTAAATCAATTGTTCAGTTCATAAACAAAACTCGGAGATAGACTGAAGCAGCATTGATCTACTTTGCACTTGCATAGCAAATGCAGTTCGAAGGCTAGCTGGCTTGACTTCAGGCTCCGTCTGTAAGTTTATAAAGAAAACAAATGTAGATAAGCAAACAACCTATTCGCTCCCTAGCGGAGTCTCGATTTTGTTATCGGGAAAACTAGTGTCTATGTAGAGCTGCTAGTCCCACTAAGGCTGGTAACTACTTAGAAACAAACAAACTAAAACTACTTTCGTTTTCCTTTATGAGAAATGGATAAGAGGGGAATAAGGAGACCAACCTCTGTCTTGCGCTTGGTTCCTCGCTCGATACCTCTCCCTTCTGATAGATCTTTGCCACTCGCTTTCTAGTCTACCCAGCTTCAAAGAGCACATGTAGAATAAAAGTAGCATAACAATATCCAAGAACATAGATCTATTATCATAAACAATATAGGACGAAATATATATTGACCACACAAATGCATATAACATCAATCATACAAGAATGTGGAGGAAAACTTGAATAGCTTTATTGATAATCAAGAAAGAGCAAAGAGGATTACAATGAATTATTCTGACCCAGCATCATCCTCTCAGCAAGAAAGCCCTTCTTCACCTCATGAAAAGCTTAGATCACCCAACACTATGATATTGCAGCAAGAAACCAACAACACTTCCTTACAAGATACAAAATTCCAGCCTCCTGGATCTTTGGGATGAGGGATCCATATATAGATGTTTGCAAGGGGGGTGAGTCAGCTTTTGAGAGTTTATTAGTGTCCTCTCTCTGATAGTTCTTGATTCCACTTGGAGATTGATGATCTCTTACTCATCCCTGGGCGAATGCAGAGAGGCAAGTGTCACAGGAGAAGTTTCTAGAAGATTCCATGATCCTCCACCTTGCAGATTGACCTTGCCATTTGTCCACTCTCACCCATCGCACCCCATAGAAGGGATTTTCAACAAGCATCACACCTCCTGTGTGTATTTAGGTGGGATGCAGCGCACTTTGACCATGGAGCAGGTGAGATGGTCCAATTTTGACCAGTTCTGAGCAGTTTTTCATGGAGAACTTCTGGGAGAAGGTGTAATCAATTGACCTTGTTCTTTTAGAGGTTGGAACAACACTTTTAGGGACTTAAGAGCCCTTGGTTTATGGAAATTTATGATTGGGGTTGCAATGCCCAAAAATATCTCTAACAGTTGCCCCCTAAAGCATGAGGTCGTTAATCTGTTGATGTCGGGTGAAATGCTTTATCATGAGGATATGAAGTTCTTTCATGCTGGAAGGCGACCTGTAATAAGATACAATACAATACATTATCTTCATAATATTTTCATGATCTAGCTGAGGTAGGCATTCCCATGCTCATATTTGTAAATTCATTTTCATGTACATAAGACAGACAACTGTCTGAGTGTAGACTGATGATTCTGGTAGAGCCATCATCCCTTAGGTTGGATGATTATTTGTGCAGTAATGATGTACATTTGATGTCTTTATTTTCCTGAATATATATTGCAACCCGGATGGATGAAACTAGATTTGGGCTCTTCAATCTCATTCGATCTTCTCTCAAAGTACAAGTCGATCCATGTGAGAGATGTTCTGGAGTCTAACATGGAAAGACATTGCCTGATTACCAGCCAATGATGTAAGCTGTTAACAGGCGCGAGAGGAATCACCGCTAATGATGATGACCCTCAAGGTACTACAGTACAATTCACGTGGTGTGAATAAAGGACTTGGCCACGCAAAATATTTCGGTCGAAGGCCATTGATGTAAACCTGTTGTCGGAAGTGAGAAACTTGCCATTGAGGCAAGCAAGCTTCAAAGTACTGAAAGGGTTGTTCCTAGATCGACTTCTTCGATAATGAGCTGATGTCGACAAGAAGA
Source organism: Pinus tabuliformis (assembly GCA_031772625.1). NCBI lineage: Eukaryota > Viridiplantae > Streptophyta > Pinopsida > Pinales > Pinaceae > Pinus > Pinus tabuliformis. The sequence continues at coordinate 339,550,973 of CM062814.1, read as the reverse complement.
GATCCTTCATAGGAAGGCCTTAGTGAATCCCGCATCAATGAAATGGAAAGGAGCAAATGATTTTAATGGAGGTGAAAACGATCTGGTGATATAAGGTTCAGGGTGAAGGTCATGAAAGAATGGAGCGTAAATGTATTGCAGTGGGTGAGACAGAGGCGAATCTTTGAGCGACTTCTCTTGAACATATCGGCGACAATGACATGATGGATCGGTAGCATTAACCCCAAATATGGATGGTGTGACGGAACCATGGTGATGTGACCAGTGAATGGAACAACCCAACCCGACTCGGATGCGGAGTGAAAGTTTCATGTTCAAGAGCGACTTGCTACCGATAAAGTTTCTTCAAGTTTTCTTCCCAATTTTTCCCCAGTCATTGCTGACCAGTACCTCTTTATTTTTGTCATGCTTGATGAGGATAGCATATGCTTGTTCTATAATTTGCCCTTCAGGCAAACCCATCGCTATGTTTTAACGAGCCCAGCGATAGTGAAACTCATTCTTGTCTGTATGGACAAGTTTGTCGCTATTCGGTTTTAACTAGTTTAATGACAAGGATAACTCGGTCCTTTTCAATTTTAGAGAGTCTGAAAAAGGGACGTAAAGGAAACTCCAATGGTTCTTTTTCGTCATATGATCCCTTGAGTCCGAAAAAGTATAAAATGATACAAAAGGGATGAATTTTCGGTACTTTTAACGAGCCGAACAAAACAAGCGCTCGATCTTTTTGTGTAATAATCCCTCAAGTCCAAAAAGATTAAAATCTAAAGGAGGGATAGCACTTCCGGTCCCTTTAATGAGTTGGAGAGGCCAATTGCTTAGCAACCTTTTCATATTTTACGAGTTAGTTGAAAAGATCTTAAAGGAGACTCGTTTTTTGAGGAACGAGTGATAAATTCGGGTAGCAGCTAATTCTAGGTAAGGTTTGGAATTTTCCAATCACGGCAGTGTCACAAGGATGGCTAACAGGATCAATCTTTGCAGCTGTTCCTCAAAAAGGGTAAACAATCAAATGGAGGTGAATGATCGGCCAACACAGAGTGGAGGTGATTTTCTGGAGTATGCTCTCACTCCTCTCGCCGGGTATCATCCGAGTCTAATACCCTATTTTCTTCTTGTGCGAGAATCTGTTGGGAAATGTCATCGAAACAACTGAAGGTTCTAACTGTGTGTTGTGGGCGAGAAACCCCTGGGTCGGTTAATGGTTCGCCTGGTATGTTAAGCACTAGGTTCTCGAAGCCAAATATAACTTCTTTGGGTTCGCATAAACCCCCTATCGCCACGGATAATTCTCCTAGTCCAGATGTCTGATTTGCAATTTGTTCGAGTTCCCAATTTGTATCGTGAGACCAACTGGGGGTGGTAGTCCTCTAGGTTGAAATCAAAATCCGAAGCTACAGTGGGGTTGGTTGCGAAAATGCTAGTTCGTTGAAGGAGGTTTATGTCTCAACATGGTCATTCGATTCATGGGGGTTCACCAGTGAATGCTTGGCTGGACGCTGAGGTGGATCATCTGTCCATATTGGCATTGAATCCATCAAAATAGTGGAGTAGTCAACGAGCTCTTCCTCTATGATAACGAATCGGAAACGGTTGCTGCAGTGTTCTAATGTGGGCCTCGGAAATGATTGCTGCAGTGTTCTAATGTGGGCCTCAGAAATGGTTGTTGCCTCCTATTGACATTGCTACAGTGTTTTGATGTGGGCACTTAGAAACGATTGTTGCCTCCTGCCGACAATGTCCCCAACTATAGGATATACACGTCTTCTCCTTTCCAACCGATCAGTACCCCCTCACTGCCTGCTCCCCACCACGACTGTAAAGCCCACAGGTTATTGCAACGGTCGGGCGGCATGAGCGCGCCCACCCGGCATGCTTAAACAATGGAAACAAACGAGCGACGAGCGACTCATTGGGCGGCGACGAGCTGGTAGTCGACTCGATGAGTGAGCGTGTGCGCCCAATGAAGGTGACGAGCTGACAAAGTAACGTGAATTCGTGAAACCGAAATGCAACTTAGTGTTAGGGCCATGTTATATAGGCGGGTGGGTGATCCCGCGTGCGGGCGCCCCTACCCTGAGCCGACAGTGGAAACACTTAGTGGTGGGTTGGCTTGGCTCATGGTCGAAGCCCCCATCCAAACGAGTTAACACTCGTATAAAGGGGCAGTGATGGAGCGTTGTATGATGGCAAGCAAGTGCAAGCTTCGCATATACTTAGCTCTATAGTAGTGAAGAGTGGGTTGGCAGATGAGCCTGCACGATTGGCATGACTAAATGCAAAAACATGTAGACAGTCATGGGTAGGGCGACACGGGCATTTGTGCCTGTCAGGCGAGGTTGTGGTTGCGGTTGGTAGGGCGGCCCAGGGTGAGGGCGCCCGATGGTTGAACGATTGTGCGAAGGTGCGGTCGGGGCGACTCGTGGAGCGAGCGCCCGCTGAACGAAGTGTTGACACGGTGGAGTGTTGCGATGGGTGAGGCTACACAACGAACAGTGCAGGCCTGAACAGAGGCAGCATCTGAGGTACAAATGGAGGTTGTTCAGGTTAAGCTGAACGGTGCAGCGGCCGGAGGCCGAGTTGCACAACAGCTGAACGGAGAAAACTTGTATAACGCCGATTGAAGGTTTTCCTCCTGGTGAATGTAAAAATAGATTTTATAATATAAATCTTACTTTCATCTGATTATGTGTCTTCTGCTGGTGAATGTTATTTAATGTATTTCCTCACTTTAAATGTTTAATATGGTTAATGAAGTGAACGTTAGGCGTAGTTCACGGAACATGTTAACGAATGAAAAAGTTAAGTGTTTGGAAGATGTCGCACGAAAACCAATTTATGAGAAAAGAATTGGGGCCGTGACAAGTGGTATCAGAGATGATTGCAGAAACCAGGAATGTATGCAGTCTGAAGTTATGGAGAAATCATGGATTCATAATCTGGGTTTCGTAGACTTAGTGGTTCATGGTAAGACTATTCAAGCACTGGTGGACATGGGGGGCACGCATAACTTCATGATGACATGTCTATCAAAATAAGTTGGACTGAAGATTTTCCCATCAAATGTGGAGGTCAAGGCAGTGAACTCAAGAGCTAGAGTGGCAGGTTTGTCACACGAAGTGCCTGTGCAAATCAAGGATTGGCAAGGTCGGTTGGACTTCACGATGATGGAGATGAACGATTTTGGCATGATATTGGGGCAGGATTTCTTGAAGAGAAATAGGGAAATTATTGTTCCCTTTTGCAATGAGGTTAGGATAATTGGAGGGTCATAGACTTGGACTTTTCCTACTCATAAGAAAAGGAAGGAAGTCAAGGTGTAGCATGTTTCTGCACTAAGTTTGGAGAAGGCTATGCAACAGTTAGACGTGGAGACATATGCCACTATAATCAGAGAAGTCGATGGCGATGATGGAGTAGTGACGCCTGTTCGAGCTGAGATTTCGAAGGTGTTGGCTAAATATGCAAATTTGATGCTTGATGAGCTACCAAAGAAGCTTCCACCAAGGCATGCGGTGGACCATAACATCGAGCTTGAGCCAGGGAAACAACCTCCGGCTAAAGCTCCTTATCGGTTGTCAGGACTTGAGTTGGAGGAGTTGAAACGATAGTTAAAGGAGTTAACTGATGCGGGCTTCATTCGACCTTCAAGGTCCCCCTGTGGAGCTCCAATATTGTTTCAGTGGAAGAAAGATACAAATGAGCTATGGATGTGTTGTGATTATCATGCTCTCAACAAGAAAACAATAAAGAACAGGTATCCTTTGCCATTAGTTGTAGATTGGTTCGATAAGCTTGCGAAAGCCAGGTGTTTTCCAAGCTTGACTTGAGGCATGGGTATTATCAGGTGCGGATAGTGGAATGGGATGAGAGGAAGACCGTGATAGTAACAAGGTATGGAAGCTTTGAATTCCTTGTTATGCCATTCGGGTTGTGCAATGGTTATATTATGTTTTGCACATTGATGAATGATGTACCACATCCATACTTGGAGTCGTTCGTAGTAGTGTATTTGGACGATATCGTGGTGTACAGTGATAACATGGAGGATCATAAGAAGCACTAAGCATTGGTGTTCGAGGCACTGAAGAAGAGTCAGTGGTACTTGAAGAAGTCTAAGTGTGTGTTTGCTCAAACCAAGATTCCCTTCCTTGGACATATTGTGGGTCAAGGGTACATACGGATGGATCTGAACAGGGTGATGGCGATGGAGGATTGGGTTGAACCGAAGAATGTCCATGATATGAGGGTGTTTTTGGGCATGACCAACTACCAACGGAAGTGTGTAGAGGGGTACTCCAAGTTAACATCATCACTGACAGACCTATTGAAGAAAGACAAGCGATGGAGTTGGACGGACAAATGTCAGGTGGCATTTGATGATTTGAAGAAGAGTATGGCTTCAGCATCGATACTAAAGTTACTCGACTTCGAGCGACCATTTGAGGTACAAAAAGATGCTTCAGATTTTTCCATAGGAATGGTTCTTACGCAGGATGGGTATCTGGTGGTGTACGAGAGTCAGAATTTGCAGGATAGAGAGCGGAGGTATCCGGTCCATGAGAAGGAGATGGCTGTGATCATCCACTGTTTACAGGTATGGATGCATTACTTGATTGGGAAGCCTTTTGTTGTCAAGACTCACAACGTTGTAGAAAATTATTTTGCATCATAACCAAAGCTGTCAATGAAGCAAGCTCGTTGGCATGACTTCTTGGCCTAGTTCGACATGACTATTGAGTACAGGTCCGGTAGACTCAATGCGGTGGTAGATGCCCTTAGTAGAATGGGACAACTAGTAGCATTGGAGGGGGGAGAAGACTGGGTAGCATGAAGTAGTAGTCGAGTACAGATGATAGATGAGATGCAAAATAAGCTCAAGAAATCATTGAGACCGATACTTAGGCAGAGAATATAGTGAACCAGATAAAGGAGAGGAAGACACGAAAGTTCTTTCTCCGAGATGGATTCTTGTTCTTTGGAAACCAACTCTATGTTGGAAAGTCATATGGGCTTAGGAGGCACCTTTTGAAGGAATGCCGCGATTCTTTGTGGGATGGCCACCCAGGGCAGTGTCGTTCCTTAGCATTATTGGAGAGAGGGTTCTTTTGCAAGAAGATGAGAGAGGATGTGGAGGAGTATGTTCATATGTGCATCATTTGTCAGCAAGACAAATCAGATACTCAAAGGCAAGGAGGTCTGTTGCAGACTTTCCCTAAGAGACCATGGATGAGTGTCTCGATGGACTTAATCACTCAGTCACTGTAGGTACAGGGGTATAACGGGATCATGGTCGTGGTTAAATGTTTTTCCAAGTATGTTGTCTTTGTTTCAACAAAGATACCTTGTGGAGCCGAGAGGATTACGGAATTGTTCTTCAAGAACATAGTGAACTATTAGGGAATGCCGTTGAGCATTATATCAGACTGAGATCCGTGATCTACAGGCAGATTTTGGACCACATTGTTCAAGCTAGTTGGGACAGATTTGTTGATGAGTTCGAGTTACCATCCGCAGACAGATGGGTAGACTGAGAGGATCAACGCATTACTAGAGGATTACTTGAGACATTATGTGACGGTTGATCAGAAGAATTGGCCTGAACTCTTGGATGTAGCTCAGTTCAGCTACAACATACAAAAGAATTCTGCGACAGCGTATAGTCCATTTGAGTTGGTGAATGGGCAGATGCTAGTCACACCGCATACCGAAGTGATAGGAGGTTTGTTGAGGAGTCCTCATGCGAAGAAGTTCACGAGGCTTGGGATGAGACCTTGGAGTTAGCACGGTTGCGCTTACACGAAGCTGCAAGGAGAATGAAGAAATGGGCAAATAAGGATAGATGGGATGCACACTTCAGTGTGGGGAATATGGTTTTTCTCAAGATTACTGCAGAATCTTTGACGAGGAAATATGAGGGGCCATTCCAGGTTAAGGAACGAGTGGGGGAGGTTGCATATGAGTTGGAGCTTTCACACCATATGCACATGAAACATCTAGTTTTCCATATCAGTCATTTGAAGAAATGTCGACTTGATGCAGAACATCCAGAGAGAGTGGAACCACAGAGGGGACCAATCATGATTATTGACAGCCCAAACCTTGCGATGGAGAATATTTTGAATCTTCGGATGATAGGAATTGGGAGTCACATAAGACGGGAATTTCTTGTTAGATGGAAGGATGCACCAGAGGAGGATAACTGGGAAACGAAGGACTCACTTTGGAGATGGAAGCGAAAGATTGTGAAGTATGACATGAAGCTACAAAGGATAGTCGGATTGCCGACGACGACAATGACCTTAGGTGGGGGAGACTGTAACGCCTGCAGGTTATTGCGACGGTCGAGCGGCACGGGCGTGCCACCGGGCTTGCCTAAATGATGGAAATGAATGAGTGAGAGGCGACTCGTTGGGCGGCAGCGAGCTAGGAGGCGACTCAATGAGCGAGTGCACGCGCCCGATGAAGGCGACGAGTTGACGAAGTAATGCGAAGTCACGAAACCGAAATGCAACTAAGTGTTGGGCCATGTTATATAGGTGGGTGGGCGGTCCCATGTGCGGGCGCCCCTACCCCGATCCGACGGTGGAAACACTTAGCAGTGGGTCGGCTTGGCTCATGACCAAAGCCCCCACCCAAATGAGTTAACACTCATATAAAGGGTTGGTGATGGAGCGTTGTATGATGGAAAGTAAGTGCGAGCTCCGCATATGCTTAACTTTGCGGTAGTGAAGAGTGGGTTGGCAGATGAGCTCGCACGACGGGCAGGACTAAACGCGAAAACGTGCAAAGAGTCACAGGTAGGGCAAAACGGGCGTGAACGCCTGCCAGGCGAGGTTGCAGTTGCGGTTGGTAGGGCAGCCCAGGGTGAGGGCGCCCGACGGTTGAACGGTCGTGCGAAGGTGCAGTCGGGGTGACTCATGGAGTGAGTGCCCGCTAAACGAAGTGTTGACATGGTGGAGTGTTGCGACGGGTGAGGTTGCACGACGAGCGGTGCAGCCCTGAATGGACGCAGCGTCCGAGGTACAAAAGGAGGTCGTTCAAGTGAACCTGAACGGTTTAGTCGCTGGAGTCCGAGGTGCACGACAGCTGAACGGAGAAAACTTGTATAATGTCGGTTGAAGGTTTTCCTCCCAGTGAATGTAAAAACAGATTTTATAATATCAATCTTACTTGCATATGATTATGTGTCTTCTGCTGGTGAATGTTATTTAATGTATTTCCGTATATTAAATGTTTAATATTGTTAATGAAGTGAATGTTAGGTGTAGTTCGTGAAATATGTTAACTAATGGAAAAGTTAAGTGTTTGGCCGATGCCGCACAAAAGCGAATTTATGAAAAAAGAATGGAGGAAGTGACAACCACTGTTTTAACCCAAAATAACCTCTATTTCATTGTTTGAACACATGGTTAATTAATTAAATAGTCATAAATAATATGATTAATTATTATACGTTTTCAAAATAATTTATTTACTAGAACATGTAAACTTGTTATATAAAATATTATAAACTTTAATTTTAGTTGTACATAATTATGTTGTTTTAGTTTGATACTCAAATAAAGTATTATAAATAATTTGTTATATTAATATACCCGGTATTTATAGTCATAACAGATTAGTAACTATTATGGTACCTGCCCCCAATCTAATCCCTATCACATGAGTACGAAACCCAAAATGAACAGTTCTGATAACCCAAAAAAAATTAACATCTTGAAAAAAATGAACTCATTAATAATGGCCACACAGGAGAAAAAAGGTGCAGGAAAAATTTAAATTAAAAAAATTGATTGTAGACAACGGGGATTAGAATATTCATGGATGAACGATTTTGTCGCTGAAGAATATTAATTCTGAGTTTTTAAATTGGAATTTACGGAAAGCATCACGTGTTTTTAATTATTTTGTAAAAGTCACAACATTGAAAAAGGTCGAGTGCATGCTTAATGGTATGGGTGTGACCGATTACGGCCAGCTTTCTTTCATGAAATGAGAGAGGGTTGCATTGAGCTGGTAGCAAGCATTGGATCGTTTGGTCATCGTTGGGAAAATTGTAAAATAGAGCAAGCACTGCATTGTTAGGTCGTCAATAGAAAAGAGTTCGAGTTCGTCTGCTTTGCTGATGGCTGCTATATTGCTCGGCTGTTTAGCCTATCATGTGTTCGAAGTTTCAAGCCACAGAAACTTCCGAACGTTGGCGCAGTCACAAGTGAAACAAGTATTGGCAATAAAATATTTGATAATATTAGCAATTTCGCATTACCGGCCAGAATATCACTGAGGGCTTTGAATGTCTGCAGTGCTCTCACTGACCTGGGAAATAAATTTGTCAAAGCTCCATCTAAACTTTGATGACCAAGGTAACATGCTTGTATCGTTCCCTATGTATATGATTATGTAAGATTCTTTACTTCAATTAATTAGTCCGAAGGCTGCCAAAATCAATTCACTCAATCACTGCATGCATATAGAGAACGCGCAAGTAGAAGTCATGAAAATTTCATCTCCAGTAATTGCCAACAACGATAACGATGAAAATATGAAAGCGGCAAAGCGCCAATTTACAGAATTATGACAAATATGTGATTGATACAATATATCACCCACTGCAGTCAGCGCAGCAATATACACGAAGTGAATATCAATTCTATACAGCAAAAGCAATTAGAAGTGGTCGGCAATCCTGATATCCTTGGTTCAACACTAGGTATGAAAATGTACTCTCGGACAGGTTAGTTTTGATGCAGATGAAAATGGGTTAAAATTGCTGTCCTTCAAATGTCTGGCCGAATTACCAATTTGCAGGAGCGACGTTATACGAAGTGATAGTTCTCCCATCGCTGGTGATGACCTGGAAAGAGAGAGTCTGCCCATTCAAATAGGAGTTGCTCTCCCAATTCTGTCCCCAGTTGCGGGACATTGCTTGCCAACCAGTTTTGGAACCTTTGATGGAAACTGCCTCCACATCGCCTGCACCTCCTACGTTGGTAATGAGTACCAAATTGAAGTAGGAGTGACCATTGATCGTGAATCGAACTCCACCTTTCCTCACCCATCGTACTCTGCATACATAAATATTAACCTTGCCGTTTAGGATTTCATCCCAATTAAAGTCAAGTTGGGAATACATTTTCAAGATTGAAGAATAGGAATATAGTGTTGACTGACTAATTAGGGTAAAAATTAATTATCTTCGGAACATAATTGGAACAATGCCACTTCTGTATATGGCGATCTGTTGAAAAGCAGGTTGAGCCATGTCGAAGTGTGGGAGAGGTAGATTGCACCATCCTCCATTGTCGTTGGGAAGAGCAGAGTTAGGGGGCAGAGATTAGTAGCAGTGACTGTGACAGTGCCCGGTAGACATCACTAAGGGTCGGAGTGGTGGTTGCATTTCATTTGGTAGCAGGCTCCGCAAGTAGCGCCATTGTTGAAAAGCACCGTGCTCACAGCTGCAGTGTTCGTTCCATATCCTTGGCTGTACAAATTACCGTATCCGCACGCATCACCTGTCAAGTTATTTTCAAGATCGGTTTGCTTAGTTAGCATATGGTAGTAAATTCTATATCTAAAGCTGAAACAAGGGAATAGTTTTGTGCCTGTATCTACGCCCACCCAGAGGTCCATAGGACTAGAGTTTTGTGGAGGTATCAACTTACCCATTGTGCCCGATGCTTCGCTGCCACCGTAGAGCGTAGCATGTGCATATTGCCATCCACTATCTCGTGCATAACCTGCACCGACTATCGACAAGAAATTGAACATTGTGGCCACTGTTAGAAGGGCCATTTTACAAAGATACGCGCTTAGGATACGTAGACTTCACAGGCACTGATATCTGGCGTGAGCAATGCTGCCTGAATGGAGAACTGAATGGTGGACTCTATGAGCTTTCCAAATAAATAGAATGGGGAGGTGCATAGACAATCAAATTTTCTTGCGCGAATGCGGTAGTACGGCCCCCATCGCAACACGCGGAGATATGATTTGTGTTGAGTTATTTGGTGGACGTACACCGCACATTCAAACAAACGGTGGCCGGCGCCACGTTCATGACCCGCGATGGGGCGTTCCTTATAGCCGTAGTGTAACTAGCCAGAGGAATTGTCGAGGAAGTTATGAAATTCCGGTCATATTTAGATAAAATTTGGAGGAAGTTATGAAATTCCGGTCATATTTAGATAAAATTCGGTGAGGATTTTTGTAAATACAAGTTATAGTTGTTAAAATTTAAGATTGTAGCGGTCTTAGAAATTTTTTATGGTGCTGAATCCATTTTCATCATATAAATACAATTTAAACACTGTCTCTACAAAAATTTTAAAATTTTTTTTTTGCCCAAATTCCAACACTTTTGACCGTCGAGACAATTCCTCCCCTAGTTAAAAGACTCCTTTCTTATATTCAAAGGTCCGACCATCAGAAAACCGATACGGGGGTGGGCCACGATAAAGCGTATATTTTCTCCACTTATAAGTAAATTGAGACCGAAAGCTATATGCTTATTCATGTCCTCAGTGCAATTTAGGGATTATTTATATAAATTATATATAAAAATTTAAAGTAAAAATAATATATTTATTTTTGATGGTGGGAGAAATGTTTATTAATTTTCAGATCTATATTGTACATACACAGATTTGTTATTTTTTCAATGAAGTGGGCAGCGAAGCAAGAATTTTCAAATGCAAAACATGGATGCCAACTATATCAACGCTCTTTATTTGCAAAACATGGATGCCAACTATATAACCAGTGATCAATACTGAATGATGTGTCCAAGTGGTCGGAGAAATAGAGTACTTCGGAAGATTTCCAAGAAAAATATGGGGTTTTTGGAATGGTCAAAAGATGACTCATATTTCATTCACATTTCTAATGGATTAAAATTAGTAACAGATATGACATTGGGTTATTTCTCTATTTTTTTTCAATTAATGGAACAAGAAATAATATATATCCACTTCATGTTCTTAGGGTCGATAGGATTCTTCACTGATCTGAGGAACTTACGAATGGTGTTAAAGAGTCTAAAGGTTGAGGGGACATTATGCTTCTTAAGAATCCTCGCAATCTTATTAATGGTCCCCTGCACAAACGGAGGATGGACACCTGGGAACCGCTCTTTCGATTCTCTTTTACTTAACAAATTTTTGGCAGCTTTGAGGAAAGCTTTCATAAGTCCCTCAGATCACTGAAGGATCCTATCGACCCTAAGGACATGAAGGGGGTATATATTATTCCTTGTTCCTGTCGGACCCCCTATATTGGTGAGACTGGACGCTCCATTAATCATTAGTGAGCACGCAATTGACCTTAAACATAGGAGAACCAAGTCTTCTTCTTTAGCAGAGCATGCGGAGAAAACCAAACATCATGTTTGCATCAAGGAGGCGAGTGTTATCATTAGTGAGCACGCAATTGACCTTAAACATAGGAGAACCAAGTCTTCTTCTTTAGCAGAGCATGCGGAGAAAACCAAACATCATGTTTGCATCAAGGAGGCGAGTGTTATTGCTAAAGTTTCGCAGTTCCATCACCGTAAATTTAGGGAAGCCCTTGAGATTGAAAAAAGGCTGAGCAATCTAAATAGAGAGGATGGCTGGAAGATCAGTAGTTGCTGGTCCCAGCCCTCTCTTCCTAGTCGTATTCTTCACTTCCTCCCCTCCCTCTTTTTATAGCTTGTTATTGTTCTATTATAAGTTAGCCTTCCCTTGTTATTCCCTATCCTTCTCTCTTTGGCCTTTGTTCTTTCATGGGTTGTTTATATAGTATGAGATATTTTAATAGCATTTAGTTTATGCTATTAGCTATATAGTAATAATTTTAACTTAATTAATAAAAGAAAAATAATTACTTTAATATTGAAATCGATCTATGATAATATGTTTTTATTAATTTATAATTAAAATAATTAAGCAATTTAACAATTAAATAAATCTAAAAATTTAAAATATTATAGTTTTATTCTTTCTATATAATACTTAAATTATTATATATATATATATATATATATATATATGATAAAAATTAAAATAAATATAAAACAGTTAATACCTTTTATTTATAACTAACTATTAATTTAATAATCATTTAAATTAATTTATATATATATGTAAATTAAAATAATTATAAAATAGTTAAAACCCTTATGTAAATTCATATGTTCCATTAACTTTTAATTTAATAATAGTATAATTAACGATTAATTTAATAACCATTTAAATTAAATTATTTTAATTTTCTTATTATAAATAGTTATGCTCCAGGTCTTGTCCAACTAGCAATTTCCCAGTCAAATTTAGCCGTTAGTCAATATTGCCATTGCTTGGTAAAAAATTATAGCCATTGGATGTTCTGCTCTGACTATTTAACATGCAAACTGGATCTAATTCTTCAACTTGTCTTGACGATGAACCACACTGGTTGGTTCGAAACACGTCGACAAATGAAATATAATGTGATTTATGTCGAAAAATCTCTCATAAACAGATAACAATGTTATAACAACCTAAGAGAAAAATCATAATATGAAAAAGAAGATCATCAAAACAAAATGCTTGAAAATAAAACGAAGGATGTAATTTCAAGCTACCGAAATTGAAAGTTATTCATTATCATATATCTATCTATATACATGATTTGTATAAGGAGGCTCAACCAACAAAATAACAAATCATGAAAGGTCCATTTTGTTGATATGAAAATGGTTAGGAGGTTCTCAATTTTTTTAAATGTGTTTAATTGATGGTTTGTTTGTGCACTGATTGTTGATGATAATGGAGAATATGCAAATTTGGAGAGATTCGGTTCACTAGAGCCTTAGATTAGGAATTGGTTCATATTTCTTAGGTAGTTATTCTGACTTCCCTAGATGTGTGAAAACTATATATATTTGTGATTGTAAGATGATTGATGTAGATCATTCTGCCAGAGGTACTCTCTAGGTGGCGCTCCTCACCTGTGCATTGCCCAGTTTATCAATAGAGTTGATTCTTCAGTTTTTTAACATGGTATCGGAGCTACAAGTTTGAGAGGGCATGTGAATCCCTAAGTGGAGAGCTGGTGTGAAGAAAGACAATATGGTAAGGAGGCAAAGAAACAACACAATTTTTTTAATTTGCTCATAATTATCATCGCTCTGCCTGAAAGAAAATTAGAGATTATCATCGCCCCCATAAATCATGGATCTCAGAGGAGAAGTCGTGTCGGCCGGTGAAAACCAAATCAAGTGGTGGAAGGTTCTGCGTGAAGGCGAGAGTATTATGCTGTTGGAGGATCGGTGTTGTTGGCAGTTGTGTGAAGGCGAGAGCAGCGTTGAGGTGAGAGTAGTGTCGAGGAGAGAAACGTCATTTGAAGTTGCTAGAGGAGATCTGTCTGAGGAGATTTGTCCAAGAAGTGAAGGAGCCGTGGGTGGTTCTACTATTGGAAGGAGCCTGTAGTGGAGGTGAAGGGTGATCTCAGTCAACCAGGGCTAACGCCATGCGAGATGCAGAGAAATGATGAGGTATGTGACGACTGCCCACTGTTGGTAAGGGAATCATCACTCAATTCGTTAAGTTAGCAGTGCCCATTGTGTTCGAGGATCTTCCAGATCTGGAGATGATCGAAGTGTTGATTGAACCCCAAAATGTAGTGTTGCAGAGAGTAGAGAGTTTTGGAGCAGGCATAATTCGTGTGTGCGTGAAGGTATTGAGTTGCGTGTTTAGCAAGATCTACTCGAAAAATTTTAGAGCGAATGGGGCGGTGCGCCAAATCTGACAACGTTCATGTATGGTAACATTTAAAAAACGCAGTTGTCTATAATGAGACTTTTTGGAAGCTTTTCTGGTGGGTTTTTCCGGTCAAAATCCAGCAGCAATTTATTGGAATCACAAGTTTGATAGCTAGTTTCTGCACAATCAAAGCGTCCCAGGGGTTTTTCAGGGCGCTGAATCCAAATCTGCGGTTAAAAAACCATTTTAACTGCAACAAATCAAGATTTAACCTCAATTTCCTCTGCCAGATTCCGTCACCGGAATCTCCAAAAAGTCGCATTATAGACAACTCCTTAAAAAACAATGTTTTGGGATTATAATTTTGGTTGTATACATTTAAAAAGGGAAGGGTTAAAAAAAAATATGTTTATTGTTTAAAAGAAAAAACAAAGGGGCTCTTTTTTAATTGAATTTAGAAGTTTTTTAAATTGAATTGGGGGATGTTTTTTAAAGTGAATCTCAAACTTGCATTTTGAAATTTCTCTTCAGATCTGGGATAGATCTTGGTTTCCTTGTTGGAGGTCATTTTTTTTGTCAAGATGAACAATCAGATGGAAGAGGCCTATCTGAATGAGAGAAGTAAGCTCAGCAGTTCCAATTACTCCAATTGGAAATTTAAGTTGCAAACCATGTTAGAGGGGAAAAACGCATGGGTGATTGCAACCAGTGGTGAGTTGAAGCGACCGTATCTATAGGTGGAGCAATGACAAAAATCTATGATTAGGATAAGAGGGAGAAGAAGGAAAAGGTGTTTCTTAAATTGTTTGTCAAATATTTCATTATTCTTCATATTTGAGAATGTAAAGCTGCAGCAGACATCTATATAACTCTCAAAGGATTGTACGAGATCAAGAACACAAATCGCCTACTGTTTCTAAAGAGTAAGATTCTCTCCATTAAAATGGAGGAGAATGAATCAGTAGCAGCGTTCATCTCTCATATCAAGGAGCTTAAGAACAAGCTAGGCGACACTAGTGAAACAGTATCATATATTGATTTGGTCATGATTACCATGAATGGTATGAATCACGACTATCAAATGTTCATCACTGGGTTGAATGCGAGAGAGAAAGCCCCCAAGTTTGAAGAATTGACAAGGATCCTAATGCAAGAGGAGGAAAGGCAGATGACCCTGAAACCCCAGAGCTAAGATCTTTCCCTAATGCCAAAGAAGAAGCCCTTTAGAAAAAATATAAATGCAGCACACAAGAACAAAGGAACCCCACATAGAGAGCAACCTCCATCTCAAGGTATGTCTCCAAACAATTGTGATTCAGGACCAAAATGTTTTTATTTTGGTAAATTTGGTCATATGGCTAAACATTGCTAGAAGAAGAAGTTTGATGAAGGTCAACATAGACACAAGAAGCATGTAGGCCATCTGGATGATGCAAATCAAAATTCGAATATCAGATTGTTAATATATGATTATGCTCTGTTAATTAAGGAGGATGAAGCAAAAATCTTCTGCGTGGACTTAGGAGCCTCCTCCCATATGATAGGTAAGAGGAAATGGTTTAAAAATTTCGAAGAATCCAGCATTGGTACTAAGTCTTACCTTGGAGATGATACAGGGGATGAAATCAAGGGACATGGTGATGTCCCTGTTGTACTACCTGATCAAAACATTAGGCATATTCATGATGTTATGTACATACTCGAGATAAAAAAGAACCTAATTCTGTATCTAGAATAACAGATCATAATCCTAAGGTAGAGTTATTTAAATATTATTCTGTAATTAAAGACATGCTAGATTGGATGAAGTCCATTACAATAGTTGTACGTGTAGGAGGATTGTATAAACTAGATGTCAAAAGTGCGTCACATCAAGCGTTGGCATCATCAACCATGTCTGTAGAGAATCTATGGCATCAGAGATTTGGGCATATAAACCTCAGTGACCTACTACTTCTTCATAAAAATGTTATGGTGAATGGTATTCTTGTTTTAAAGAGTATTCATGTTGACTATGAAGCATGTGCCCTTGGTAAATTACATAGAGATGAATTTCCGACTATTGTTGATAGGAACAAGAGGGATATACTTGAACTTGTATACACTGATCTATGTGGGCCAATGCAGACAAGTTCATTAGGATGGGCCCACTATTTTCTTATTTTTGTTGATGAATGTACAAGGTTCACCTGGGTGTATTTCTTGAGGTAGAAAAGTAATGCTTTTGAATACTTCAAGCAATTCAGAAGTATGATTGAGAAGCAAACAAGAAAGTTCATCAAAATTCTTCCCTCAGACCAAGGTGGAGAATTCAAGAAGGGTGACTTCATCAAATACTACAAGGAACATGGAATACAGTAGCAGTTCCCAACACCATTCACTCGTCAGAAAAATAGGGTTGCGGAAAGGAAAAAGAGAACACTCGTGGAGTGTGCCCGTAGTATGTTGAAAGGTAAGAATCTGACCAATGGATTTTGGGCAGAAGCTGTAAACACTACAGTGTATCTTAAGAATAGGAGTCCTACTAAGTGTTTGGATTATAAAACTCCTTTCGAATAATTGTTTGGCTTCAAGCATGTAGCAAGTCATCTTAGAGTCTTTGGATGTAAGGCTTTTGCTCATGTCCCGAAAGAAGGTAGGAAGAAGTTAGATTCAAAATCCATTAAGTGTACTTTTGTTGAATATTGTAGTAAGTTTAAGGTTTATAAGTTGTTTAATCCTTCTATTCACAAGGTTTTTGCAAGAAGATATGTGGTATTCCATGAAAAGGTAGATGATGGGAACCCTGTTCGTAGTGATGAAGAATGGCATGTGCCTTTACTGTTAGAAGAAGGTGATGAAAAAGGGGTTGATGAGTAGCAGCAATAGGAGAAAGAAGAAGTGGCTAATCAAATCATGTTTGAAACTAGTCCGTAAAGGGGAGATTAGAACAGGTTTGAAGCCACTCCACCACTCAGAGGATCAGGTAGGCAAACTCAATTGCCAATAATATATAGGGAGAATGTTTTTATAACTTGTATGTTAAGTGTTGTTGAACTCTCTATTTATAAATAAGCTAGTCAATATAGTGAATTGAGGGCAGCCATGGAAGAGGAATACGAATCATTACTTAAAAACAAGCCCTGGGATCTAGTTTAATTACCTGAAGGAAAGCAACCCATAGGTTGTAAATGGTTATACAAGCCTAAATTTAAAGGAGATGTGAGTATAGACACATATAAATCTAGGTTGGTTCCAAAGGGGTACTCGCAGAAAGAAGGTATTGACTATGAGGAAACCTTCACCCCTATAGCTAAATTAAACACAATCAAAATGTTAATTTCTTTAGTTACTAAACATCATTGGGCAATACACCAACTATATGTGAAATATGCATTCTTAAATGGCGAATTAAAAGAAGAAGTGTATGTAGTGCAACTTAAGGGGTTTGTTAAGCAGGGCGAAGAACATTTATTTTGTAGATTGAAGAAAGCATTGTATGTACTAAAATAGGCACCCAAGTCATGGTATGCCAAAATTGATTCATTTTTCCCACATCATAATTATAAAAGAAACAAGAATGACCATAATCCATACATCGTGTTTGACAAAGGGGTGAATTTTTTTAATTTATTTATATGTATATGACCTTATTATTACAGGAAATGTAGATGAAATCATTAAAGAAATCAAAGAGTAGATGTCACAGGTTTTAGAGATGAAAGACTTTGGAGAGATGCACTACTCTTGGATCTGGAAGTCTAGAGGGATTCTGGCCAGACTTTATTGTCACAGGGTAAGTATGGCAAGAGCTTACTGGAAAAGTTCAGAATGGATCAGTGAAAAGCTTCGACAATGCCTTTACAACAGAATACAAGACTTCAGAATGATGATGGTTCTAAGGAGGCAGATGAAACATTTCATAGACAGCTGGTTGGGAGTCTAATCTAATTGACTACAACTAGGCTGGATTTGTCTTTTACAGTCAGTGTATTGAGCCAATTCATGTCAAAGACTTTTAAGAGTCATTGGGTTGCAATGAAAGGCATCCTAAGGTATCTGTACGGAACCTTAGACTTTGGTATTATTTATATTGATTTGTTTAATGTTAGATTGATAGGTTTTTCAGGCTCCGATTGGGCTGGAAATGTAGATGACAGACAATCCATAACAGACTATGCATTTAGCATTGGGTCCAAGGTCATTGGATGGAGCAGTAAAAAGCAAAACACAGTATCCTTGTCTTCAGCAGAAGCTGAGTATCAATCGATGTGTGCAGCAACTTGTGAAGCAGTTTGGTTCAGGAGACTTCTCCATGATGTTTGAGAAGAACAGAAGGTTGCAATAGTTATCAAATGCGATAACCAAATATCTATAAAACTTGCAAATAATCCAGTATTTCATAAAAACACAAAGCACATTAATACACAATTTCATTTTGTGAGGGAGAAATTTCACTCAAAAGAAATTCATATTGAATATTGTCATACATGTGACAATGTTGTTGATATTTTCACTAAGCCTCTCAGTAGAATCAGGTTTGAATTGTTTACGCAAATGTTAGGAATACTTGTGAACCTCTTTCTCCATTAAGGGGGAGTGTTGAAGATAATGGAAAATATGTAAATCTGGAGATTTGGTTCATTAGAGCCTTAGATTATGAATTATTTCCTATTTCTTAAGAAGTTGTTCTATCTTCCCTAGATGTGTGAAAACTATATATATATATATATATATATATATATATATATATATATATATGTAAGATGATTGATGTAGAGCTTTCTGCTAGAGGCAATCTCTAGGTGGAGCTCCTCGCCTGTGAGCTGCCCAGTTTATCAATAATGTTGATTTTTCAGTTTTTTAACACTGATAAATGCTAACAACTAAGTGACGATGGATAGTTTTGACTTTTGATTATTGGAGCATTATTTACTCCATTTTTTCCTAGAAAGAAATGTCTATTAACGCTAATTATGAATTTGAGTGTTCAAGAAGATACAAAAAATTTACTTATTTGATAACTAAATTAAAATTAAATTTCATTTGAATCCATTTAACATCAAGAACAAAATCATATATTTCAATTTTTTTGACATATATACATTGGGGTCTTAGTAAGAAATCTCTCAATGACGTTGACAATATCTATGCCTCTAATTGATGTGTGTTTATTAATATTTGTAAGGGTTTACTTGTTTTATCGACAAGTGATTTTATCTATTAATGAGAAACATCTTCTCCAGCAGAGACTCGAACTCATTTTGAATTTAACATAAGAAAGAAAGATATTCTTCTTGAGCAGAGATTTAAAGATTTAATCTATAGGAAGAATTAGTACATGAAAGAACTTTGATGAGAATAATATTATTAATTAATTATAACCATTTCGAGAGAAGCACAATGATTATCAATCCCACAAATCAATTGGATCACATATAATGCCATTAATAAATTTCCAATGAATTGACAAAAGCTTCAAAGAATGTTACGACGAGGAAGCTACGTAAGTTTGAAGTAGCAAAGGTTTTTGAAAATTATTCTAATTTAAATGAAAAATATAATTGTATCCCAAGATTTTGATGTAAAATGCTAAAGACATAAAACAATGCAAAATTGATTTGAAAAAGCAATTATTAGTCCCTGCCTAGGACTAATAGCGGTCGATCCATCGTTGACCATACATTAACTGGTCCTTTGACCAAAAAAATTTGTGCACTATCACAGTTTAACCAAAGTTTATCTCTCCAAATATCGGTGTAAGAAATTTATAACCAAAGTTGAGAATTGGAGGTCTTATTGCACGCTTCACGTGCCCCAATGTTAAAATGAAATTCCGTTGTAATCTTTTTACCCAAACTTTTCATTTGAAAAATTATCCACAATGAATTATCTGGTGTAATAGATTTATCCAAAGTTTCCGAGCATGAGCTTTGTTCAAACTTTGGTTAAAAGTTTTTTTTCCAATCCAGAATGTTTGCAACCATTCAATAAATGCGCATGAGGGTTTTCAAACTTTGGATACAGGATTTTTTCGATGCAGTAAGTTATGCAACCTCGCAATAAGACCTTCAAATTCGAACTTTGCATAAACACGAATTTTGCATGGCAGTAGCCACTTGTCTTCAGTTGGCCACTTGTCTTCCGTTGTTCTTCAATTCTAAATGCTATATGGCAGCGTGCTCGCCCTTTTGCAGATTTCTCAAATACTTCTCAAATACTATATGGCAGTCGGCATACCTGTCTTTCCCTTCCCCTTTTTCATTTTGCTGCAGGAGGCATTAGGTCTTCAGAGGCATTAGCCAAAGCTGAAAACCTTTTCTTGAATTTCTGATGGCTTGGTCTTAGTCACGTGGTTTCTTTCTTTGTTTATTAAAATGGCTGCAGTGGTTCCTTTAGGGTTTAGGGCCGCCGGAACACGACGATGGGAACTATCTGATGGTAAGGATGTGTCCGTGGCTTAACTGTATTTCAGAAAAAAAATGCCTATTTTTGTGGCCCCCTTTAATCTTTTGTTGTTTTACAGCTTGTATTATGGCTAGTGTTTTGGGTGATTGTTGTGGGGGTTCGTTGTTAATGGTAATTGTTGAACCGTTGGTAAAGGGGCTTCTGCATCTTGGCATCTAGCTCCTCTGTCACAAAATATCATCGTTTTGGTCGAATTAGTGGTAAGAATGAAATCTCCTTTTTTGGGCCAGTTGTTAGCTAATCTTTCCAGATCTGTGTAGGGTTTTATATTCAGTGAAGGATTGTTTAGGAACCTTTCATTTCGTAGGGAATGGTGGCCGTACCCTCTAGGATAGTTGTACCATGCAATAGTTTTGTTTTTAAAATAATATATTTTAACATATTCGGATTATGCAGAAGTTAGCATTCTCTTCGCAATCTGTCAGGTCTACTAAATTAACAATTTGACTTTAATTGTGACAGGCGGAGTCCATCAAAAGTGATCTGGAACCTTGAAAATAAAGGTAAAAGTTCAAAATAATTTCCAAAATTTTAAACATAAAAATACCCAATTAATCATTTGACTTGAATTATTAAAGACATTCCTTTCTTTTTTATTTAATATTTAATGGAAATATCCAAAAATATCTGTAAACATGAAAGCAAAAGTACAAACTTACACATAAAAATATTCGTGTTCCTCTGTCCGCCAATGCGAGTAATCTGCGTTCTCAAACCTTGGTTTCCCCTGTTTGAACTAACCACCCGGATACGACCCTCGCTTGCACCAGTCTTACTCCCTCTGGACGCGGCTCTAGTCTCTTTATTTTTCAAACTAATCTTCAAGAAGATTCTAATTATAACTTGGGCAGTAGAATCGTGATGCTATTCATAGATATTGAGAAAACTGGATTTCCAATGCTCGTTTGTCATCAATACTGTTGAGTTTTCCATGTCATTTTTATGGTATCATCAAGTCGCTCTACGCCAACTTCTGTTCTTAATTCGTTTTAATAGTGCGACACTTGAGAAATTTTGTAGGATTTAAAGAAGTGTACAAGAGATTTTTCGGGGCAATTTTTGATGTTTTCCTATTATAATCAACAAGAAAGTTCCAGGTTGCCTTGTTTATTGCATGCAGAACCTTTTTGAGGGAGCCCTCCAACTCTGGATAATATTCTTTCGAAAAATTCAGTGGTTTTATTTTGACTCCCTTATATGTGTTGGAGCCCTTCAAAGTCTGGAAATATTTTCTCTCTTCATATCAAACGTTTTGTTTTGTTTTGTTTTTTACCTACCTAATCAGCCAACGGACTCGCCTTTGTTGCCAGTATTTCCGTCAATATAACGGTCGCACTCTCAGACGCTTCTCGGTCTTCTCTTTAACGGACGGACAGCAGCGGCTTCTGTTCTAGGAAGAATGTAATTAAGATTCGGGACAATTCAACATTCAACGAACATTAACAGAGTTTATTGATGAGCAGGGAGATGAAAATCGGGCGTTCACACGTAGTCAGATGAACGGGCCCCATTTGACCAATTTGGTTCATGCAGTTGATAACGTGTCTGTGGTAAGAAACACGTGTCAAACTTTTTCATCCATTACCGGATTATTTACCGAAGTGCTAATAGAGAAGAGCTCAATCAAGATCAGGATCAAAATCAAGTTGTGTCGACCGGATCAACTACTAGAACACCTGGAACTGGAACTGGAACTGATAGCTCTGTGGCTGGATCTAAAAGTAAATATTTGTTTTTATATTAGTATTCTTTTTGTTAAAATGATAATATAATAAGGTGTAATGTTATTTAATTTAATCTTATAGAGTAGATGTGTAGTTATATAATCATGCTTAAGTAAATATTTGTTTTTATATCAGTATTCTTTTTGTTAAAATGATCATATAATAAGGTGTAAAGGTGAATATATATATATATATATATATATATATATAGAAAGAGTAGAAAGGGTATATCTATCATGATATGATAGAGTGTAGTGTATCTGATGTGAGGAATATAATTGCAATTTGGAGAATATTGATAAGCTTTAAAATTGTTTTTTGTAATTTCATTTTATTTTGAAAATACAATTTATAAATTTATTTTGATTGAATAAATTTATAAATTTATTTAGATTAATTGTGATGGTTTTAAAAATACAATTTATAAATTTATTTAGACTAATGATGAAAATGAGTTTTTTGTTTTTTTTTTTTTAAATCAAACCTCTTTTCTTTAATTTATAAAAGACAATAAAAATATTTCTATTCTTGAATTTACAATTGTTTTCAGAATTTTTTTTTTTCATTTTTAAAAGTTCTAGAAATTATAAAATATTAATGAAGATTTCCAGAATATTTTAGAATCTGCAAAGTCTAGAGTATTCTAGAAATCTATAGAACATAAGTCATTTTCAAAATATTTCAAAATGTCTAATCACTTTAAAATGATAATTCCATAAATTTATAAGACATAAGTCATTTTCAAAATATTTCAAAATGTGTAATTACATTAAAATGACAATTCCAATTCCAGAAATCTAGAGGACATAAGTCATTTTCAAAATATTTCAAAATGTGTAATCACTTTAAAATGATAATTCCTTAATTAATGACAATTCCAATTCCATAATTCAAATTTTCAAATATTCTATATATTATAAAACATAAGTCAAGATTTTCAGAATGGGCAATCACTTCAAAATGAAAATTAATTCCATAATCAAAAGTGTGTAAATCTATAATTGTTTTCAGGACAATAAAAAGCTTTCCCTTTTTTAATTTTTAATTGTTTTCTGGACAATAAAAAGCTTCCCATTTTTTAATTTATAATTGTTTTCAGGACAATAAAAAGCTTTCTATTTTTTAATTTATAATTGTTTTTAGGATGATAAAGTTTTTTATTTTTGTTTCAAATTCTAGAAATTACAAAACATTAATAAAGATTTTTTATAATTGTTTTCAGATAATAAAAAGTTTTTATTTTTGTTTCAAATAACAAATTCCAGAAATTACAAAACATTAATAAAGATTTCTTATAATTGTTTTCAAGATAATAAAAAATTTCTCATTTTTGTTTCAAATTCTAGAAATTACAGAACATTAATGAAAATTTTCAAGATTGTCAATGGATCCCCGGTTGAGCCATGGTTAAAGCATGTTGTCCAGATGGCGGAGATACTTGAGCTCGAGTGAAGAGAGGCACGTGGCTTGCATCCAAGATCAACGTGTCTCCTCAAATGTTTATTTACCGTTTTAGTTTTTTTCAATTATTACTTATTTCTACATATATTAATTGTTTTATTTTTTAAACAAATAAAATGTTTGTGGAGAGACAATACTCAAAGTGGATTTGGTCTTTCTGCGCTGGGCTATTTATTGGGGCTATTTAAGGGATGCACAACAGGAGCAACTCTATCTATAGCTTGAATATGTGATCTTGATATTTTACTTAATGAATAAAAAAAACATTTGATTAATGATAACCATAATAATGTCTTTCTACATTTTCTGTTTTACTGTTTTTGAGCATATATTTTCTTTAAAATTTTACATTTTTAATGTAACACTAGAATACCCATATCTTAACACATTCACTTCGAATACTGCCGCAAGAAACCAGATCTGGTCTTGTTATTCCATTCCGCTGAAAACCTACTTCGCCCTGCTCATGCGCTCGTCAACCTACTAAGCTTGGGGTGGGTTAGCATCTACCGATATAGTTCCTATTGAGTGCAATTACAGCAATCCATTTGTGTTGTCCCTGCAGACCCCGGCAAGGACTACCGCCACGGTAGTGGCTCCTTGTTATTAATATTACCTCAATAAAATGAAATTTAAATTTTCATAAATACCTTGATTAAAGTGACTAGATTAAAGTGACTAACAGGAAAGTGATTGGTAGATAGTTTGGTATGGGCTGCATACTTAGAGTGGCAGATGTGAATCGAGTTTTACCACCTTGTGTTAGTTAGAATTCGATTCTCTGCAAACTTAGTTGATATGGCATTACTCAAAAATCCCATGTATTTACGTTCTGTAAAGAAAAATAATGACGTGAGTACTAAGTACTAATCTATTGTGGCGTTTTTCCAGAAGTGAATGACAGTGTTTGACATTACCATTTCGTATGATTGCGACCCATTTTGGATATCAAGTGCAATTTTGGTGGTATTGAATGGAGGGTAAAACATCAAATTATGGGTCATACTTTGTACAAAGTTGGTATCTTTTGGAAACTTCCATGATCCCACTCTAATCCGAGTTAATTGTCGCTCAGTTTCCTTCCATTTCGAACATTTGTCTGAGTTAATTATCCCTGAGTATCCTTCCATATTAAATGTTGCGAATACTTTTTTAGTCTTTAGATCGCTTTAATGAGTTCCCCTTACGTTTCAATTTTCCCCACCCACATACTTAATCAGTCCATACCATGAGTCACTCCTATATATATATCTCAGTGATTCATATTTGCAAACATAATGTCCGGAGCATTGATAGGGTACTGGTGTATGTGAATCTTTGGATGATTATGATTTTATGCCCATTCAATTTAAGTTTTTCTCATGGATACCAAATATTTTGTGTCTTTCTTATGGATACCAAATATTGTGTGAATTCGTAGAGAATCAAAGAGATGAAAACCTTGATTGAAGTGAGAACTATATATATATGTAGGCATATTTTCATCTCGAGATGTTTTAATCAGATCGTGAAAGGCTAAATAGATTGAGACACTAATGGTAAATATAATTGGATATCAATAGAACAATTTTACTCTGCAAATTACTTCATCATCCATATTTCTCTATTATAACATTTAAATTGATGACATCATGAAAATTAAACTCCACCAACTGATATATGGAACTTTAATGTTAGTACAGAAAAGCATGTTATTGCATTAAATTGGAATTACAAAAGAATATTTTTCTTTCTTATTTGTTGTGTTCATATTCAGCTAGAATATTGTAATATGTTGTGTCGAATTACTTATCATCTCGAATGATTTATGTCAGAGAAGTAGTCATATTAAAATTGGTGCAACTTGTTTGTTGAGGTAATGGGAGCAAATTGGAAGTGAAACCCACTATTGAGTTGTCCAAATCAAATTGGATGAGATTCTCCCAATCACAATTGATGCCACCAAATAAAAAAATCTAGATACAATGCATTATGTTTGTACAACCGCTCCATAGAGTTATCTCCAAGGAACCTCCAAGTAGTGTTGCTCTGCAAAACAAGATTGATTGCCGACACGGTGGGACCTGGATCAGTGCTCCCTCTATAAGGAGCCTCTCCATTAGTGGTACTATATTATATTCAACTTCAAAATTCAAGTTTGGAAATTTATAAAATGAATCTAATTAGCATACTACTCTTTCTCTTTCTAACTATCATTATAATTGATTGAATCTTATCATTAAAGCTTCAAGATAGGCTACAAGATAGTAGACTTATTTCATTTGAAATTATTAAATTTCGAGATTTACAACAAAATTTGCCCTGGAATGACTTGCAATTCTAAAGCCTTTGCTCCATATCCAAGTCTTTATCATTTTACAGAGCTCAAGTAGTCCAGCCCCCTACCTCACATATATTACTTGGAAAATAAGCAAATGGTATGTTTTGTGCTCAAAATAAGTACTCGAAACGTGAAATTCTACTCAAAATAAGTTTTGAAAACGTCAAAATCTTCCGCTAAAGCTCCCACTCGCAATAATTTTGAAACGTTTTCTACAAGTTCCCAAGCTCTCAGGAATGCGGAAGCTGGGGTACGTACTCTCCAATACGTGAGAGCGATACCGTGCAACTATGAAGATGATCTAATATGTCAAGAATAACTTGAAAAAAAGGCCACATTTATTGTTTGTAAAATAGATTATAAAATAAAAATCTATTTAAAATTAAACATAAATACTCGTACTCCACAGATCACTTTGTAACCATTAATTAAACTCTGGAAAATGAGCCAGCAGCCTGGCCAGCTCTCCAACCCTAGGAGTACTGCTTAAAATACCACCGGGGATCATTTAAAAGCGGTTGATATTGTTGCAACACCCGAGTAGTAGTGCCTAAATTATATAGAAAGGGGGAGGTGGACAACCTTCCTTTCTTCTTACTCCCTAAACTATTAGTAAAGGATTGGCGACGGGAGACATTTAAGCCTTGACTATCGCTGCCAGCTATACTCTCACTTTATGAATGATGAAAGGCCCTCGGATTTTTCTCATCCTTTCGTTAATTTAATAATTAATTTTACATTAGGTAAATGGTCAATGAGCATGTAGGTGCAGACAGAATAAGTCCTGAGGGATTTGTTTTTCCAACGTACTGGAATTTGAATAGAATGGAATTCTTAAAAAAAAAAAAAAATTCTAACTTTCAATATTTTTTTTCTCTATTTTTTTTGAATGAATAAAATATTTCAAAATTTTATGTTCCGAATTTTAAAATAAATTAAAATTGGAAATTTTAAAATGTGTTATCTACAGTTCGATAAGCGAGTTGCATCACATAAAATATTTATGTTGTATTGTCCACAAGTTATCTTGTAACAATAATCTCTAGGTAAGCGAGTTGCATCACATAAAATATTTACATTGTATTGTTCATAAGGTTATCTTGTAACTATAATCTCTAGGTATTTTATTGAATTTTGAATTTAAATGCAATCAGAAAAGGTGTATGATAAGTGAATTTTAATTTTTGCAAGTTTTGGATTTTTTAAAGCAGGATATGACGATATAAATTCACGCTGATGAGTATCAATGTAATCTATTTTGTTATATAACAATACGATATAAATGCACTGTGATGGTTATTAATGTAAAGACAGCTAATATCTATTTTGCTCTATAATAATTTGTTATATTAAAACGGGTATGTATCTATATGATCTATATGATGGTGAAAATGTCTGGTTGAATTATCATGTAACAATAGGGTAAACAATGTTTACTGATATGGATATATCTTATGCTGATAATGATGCTGGATTAACTGCGTACTCACTTTATATAGGCCATTAAATTGAAGCAATTGTGAAATTGTTAAAATTATTCAGTGCAATAAGGTATTGGAAAAACATTTAAGGAATACAAATGAGTACTAACTACTTGTAACTATAACTATATAGGATAAGGATATAATAGATATTAAACATATAGGCTTTCTACATCTTTATTCACTAATATGCATTTTATATTGGAATTGGCCTTTTAAAGGTTTAACGTTATTTTGAAAAATATTCAAAGTTTTAACTTTGTTTTGAACATTTATCTTTTTAAAAGGTGAG
The DNA here is from genome assembly GCA_031772625.1 of Pinus tabuliformis. NCBI lineage: Eukaryota > Viridiplantae > Streptophyta > Pinopsida > Pinales > Pinaceae > Pinus > Pinus tabuliformis. Next base: position 339,523,527 of record CM062814.1, on the reverse strand, counting down.
TGGTTTAGATTTGTCTCAAACCCTAATATTGTATGTTTCTTTCTTTATTTAATTTCATAAATTAAATATTCTCTTTTCCTAAAAAAATCGTATGTTTCTTCACCATCTCTCACTCATCTCTCCATTTTAAGCTTTTTGCTTCCTTTCATATTCACTTCAATTTATTCCACTGATTTTCTTGGTGTATTTTCAAGGGAGCAACTTGATTGGTTAATTGACCTAGTTAGTGAAATTGTTGGATAGTGGAGCTCTTGGATTCATTGGTTGATTGCCCTAGTTAGTTGAGTTGTTGGATAGTGGAGCTCTTGGATTCAATTGTTGATAGAGGTGTGAACTCATTTTTTAATAAGATTGTGTAAGTTCACAAATCAGTTTAATAACTTTCTAAGGTTTAGATTTAATATCATTGTTTATTGTTACCATAAATTTCTAATGTTTCCATAAATTTGTAAAATTTAAGGTTTCATGGCCTTATGGCCTTATGTTTTCACTTAATTTTCATTATCTTATAAGCCTAGAGTTTTACAAAATAATATAGTTTATAATTCTTTTTTATTGTTTTATATAGTCTTATAGTTGAGAGGATATACAATAAAATACTTCAATACAATATAATAAAATACTTCATTCATTAATGTATAATATAGTTTTGTTTGGTATATTTTACTGTGCTTGTTTATAGTTGTAATTTAATATAAGTTAATGCTTTTATAATTTAATATAGATTTATATAATTTCCAATTTAACTTAGTTTTACAGTTTAATATAGTTTACAGTTAAACGATAAAAGCTTAAAAAAATCTATTTAATATAGTTTATACTGTTTTTTAGTAAGTTATCATTGTAATTTTTTTACTTTCCATTTGCAATTTAGGTTATAATAATGCTTAATGATTAATTGTTGATTTTACATTTCTTATTTTAAAAACAATAGGGATATAGGGGCAATATTTGAAACCTCACCCCGTACCCCAAATTCATGAAAATTTGTTTTTATTGTTTGGTGGGGGTGAGGAGGTTAAATGACTATCCCTAAATATTATTTTCATGGTGTTTTTTTAAAACCACCCCGTTTAAAGTCATGATTTTTTTTCTAACAACTACCTCTAAAAACCTTTTCTCGTGCTTTTTAGGGGTTCGGGCTTTTAAATGACTACCCCTAAATATAATTTTTATGGCATTTTTTCTTCGAAACTCCCCATAAAAGTCACGTGAATTTAACTTTTGGAGGTGGTTTTCGAAACCCCCCCGCTCCCACCCCTCCCCCGCAAAAAAAATGGTCATGAGAATTGAGCATTTGGAGGAGGTGATTTAACAACAACGTCTAAAATTTCAATTCTCATGACTTTTAGGGGGGTGGGGGATTGTCCAAGACCACCTCCAAAAGTTCAATTATTGTGAATTTTAAGGGGTCTTGTTTAACAACTCCCCTTAAAAGTCACACCAGTGTAACTTTTGGAGGCAATTTTGGACAAATTCCTCTAAAAGTCATGAGAATTGAACATTTAGAGGTTGTTGTTAGTTAGTCACCTATAAATGTTTAGTTCTCATGAATTTTGGGGGAGTGGGATCTTTTGTCGTATTGGACGGGGCAAGGGGACATAAGCATATCATGCATGAGTATAAATGGGATTTCCAAGCATGGTTTATTGATATCTTTAATCATAGCCTTAGAGAATGATAAGGCGGATTAGGACTTAATTGAATAAGGAGTAGGGGCTTAGAGGAAAGGGAGTGAGAGTAATTTATAGGGGAACCCCCAGTAGTTGTGATAATGGATTAGGGGAACCATTATCACAACCCACAAGCCCTTAACCCATAACCATTAAAATTTCTATCCCCTTAACCCCCAAGTCATAATCCCTAAAACCCTACACTCATAACTCATTAACTGCTTGATCCCTTAATTAACCCTAAGACACTAACCCCTTTAACCCTAACCTTGAACCTAGAATCCATGAACCCCCTAAGCCTTAATCCCTTCTTAAACCATGACACTTAAACATTAACCTCTACGCCTGAACACCTTAATCGCTAACACCTTAACCCGCTATAGCACTTAATCCCTTAAACCCCATGACCCATAAGCCCTTGGTGGTTAACCCTTAATTGTTACAGTCCTTAACCACTAACCCATACATCCCTTAGACCTCAACTCTTGGGCTTTCAACCCCCTAAGCCCTAACAATTTACCCTTTATCCTTGACCCTTCACTCTTAAAACCCTAAACCCCTTAACCGCTAGAAACCCTAAGTGTTTCTCCTAAACCACAACTATTCAAAATTAATCATATTTGTTCAATTATGTTTTCATCCACCAACCCCTTCAAATACATCCTCCAAACACTAATAGGGTCCAAGGAAAAGAGCCACACTTCCCCAAATCTAATCTACATTTTTCTAGATAGTCACATTTCTTGCAAATATCCCCCACATATTTGTTTTCAAAGGATAGAAATAAAATCTTCTAATGTCCACAAATGTATCTAGGTTCATAGGAATGAAGCAAGGTTCATATCCATGCACAACCCAAACGTAATTCATGTCCACTCGAAAGGAAAAAGAGGATATAACATTGTCCCTTAAATTTTCATCATCCTTTGACACTAGAACCTTGTTTTTAAAATGCACGGGTAGCACTAGAAATCCCATATAATGCTACAATATTTCTCAAAGTTTATGTCCACAAAATTCTCAAAACAACATTCAAATTCCCTTAGTTTACTCCATGTTTGTTCAAAACTAACACAAGTAATCATTAACTACATGAATGGTGCAATCTCCAAGTTATCCATATCTAAGCTCATCCCATTTTTGTGAATTCAATATAAAGTTGACCATGGTCATATTACAATTGAGTCTCCCATTCTCATCTAGTGAGAATATCGTTGGGTTCTTTAGGAAGGGATCATTTCTAAACAAAATTACACTAATACTCTCAACATATGTGGGGCTAGAAGATACATTAAGAGGAGAAAGCATTGGTTAAAATCAGCCTTATTATCAAGAATAGCTCAAACATAAATAAAAGATTAAATATTCTACACATGTAATCCTTACATTGTTCGATGGTTTTGGATCAACTGCACCAATTTGTTTCACCACCTCCATGGTATATTTCCCTTCCATTAATTATTCAACAATTTATTTCAAATTTCCAAGTTCCTTGTCCTATTCTCTCAATTTCTCTTAAGTATCACGTGATTTCAGTTGATAGGGGAACCCCCAATAATTGTGATAAGAGGATTAGAGGCTCCCTTTTCATAAACCATAATCCCTAATGCATTTAATACCTTAGCCAATGGGGACCAAGGGTGTAGTTTTAGGTGAATTAGGATCGAATTTAGGGGTTCATCACGTTAGGATAAGTGTAATGGTATGAATAAAAAGGTGGGAGTGGTATACTACGATGTATTGAATGGGGCATTGGGACACAAGGGTTACATGGATGGGTAGAAGTGGGAGGTATAAGAATTTCTTAGAAATATCTAGAATCCTAACATTAGAGAATGTGAAAAGGTATTATGAGCTAATGTCATAGGGGATAGGGCGCCTAAAGGGAAGGTAGTGAGAGAAATTGATTGGGGAACCCCCAATAGTGGTGATAAGGGGATTAGGGGCCCCATTATAACAACCCATGAGCCCTTAAACCATAACCGCTAAATTCCCTATCCCGTTAGCACCCAAGCAATAATCCCTCAACTCTTACACTCATAAATCATAACCCATTAACCCGTTGAATCAGTAAACCTAGAACCACTAACCTATAACCTAGAATCCATGAATTCCATAAGCCCTAACCCCTTATCCTCCTAAATGATCACCCTTAAACCCTAAAACCCTGTTGACGGTGCTGGAAATCCGTCAACCAAGGGGATCTCCCCGATATGAATTCCCAACTAGACCTCACACCGTTTGGTGTAGGAGTCCCATCCAGTATAAAGGCTTGGTTTCCATATAATTAGAGATCCACCTTGGCTATGGATATCAGCACATGAGAGTATTACGCAGGTATCTTCAAATAGCAAGGTAGGTCTACCTGGTGAGAGCGTAATGTAACTCATTTCTAGGTTCTCCTACTGCAAAGGGGAAGCATAATGTGAGCCTCTAAGTGAGAGATAATAGTACTACCTATGAAGAGACACACGCAAACCAAAAAGGTTTGTCGAGCCACGGGGCTTCACTCAATGAACCTCCGACATAGCACATGCGTTCATGGCATACTAAACAATACCCTTAATTTAACTAAATATTGGAAAATACCTTTAAAAATCACATTATTTAACCTCCTACTAATACAAACCCAATACACCTTCCCAATTTAAAAAACCCCTACTTTCACTAGATATTGTAGGTATCCATTTTTTCATTAATATTTTTTATTCCCCTTTATATTTTTCATTAACTTTCAACTCCATTCTTTATACCCGCCAATATAAAAACTCTTTACCCCCTATTATATGCTCAATATATTATGTCGTTTTTTACTCAATATATATATCCCCCAAAATGAATGCATGTAATATGGTATTGCTACCCTAGTGAAACCCCTGTGTGTCCACACCTAGCAGAATAGTCCACATCGGATGCGGCAGTCATCGAAACCGAAGTGAAGGTGACAGCATGTACACCACCTAGTGGAGTAGTCCACACAGAAGTGATGGTTGTTAAAACCGAAGAGAAGGTGACAACACATACACCAACCAGTGGAGTAGTCCACACAGATGTGATGGTCGTTAAAACCAAAAAACAAAAAATGTTTCACCGAGTATCCCATGTAGTCCACAAGGATGTGACAACAATGATAACCAATACACAAAGGTGGTCTATATAGTATCCCATGGAGTAGTCCACGGGGAAGAGACAATGGTGATAACCAAAATAGCACATTCCCAACAATTTAAGTACTAAAACAACTGAAGCAGTTCAACTATCTTAGTACAGGTGAAACAGACATGCATTAAGAATTCCTTAAGAATAGTCTTACAAACATATACAAACATGCATGAAAACGTCCTGGCCTTAACAAGCTTCTGAATTAAGAAAAATTCCCAAGACACATATGTACATCATACATCACTAGTTCCAGTAGTCGGACATTGGAGCCACTCCTCACTCCTCAAAGAACAAACTGTCTACTCTCAAGACTATGTGGGAGGAGCCAAGGTGAAAAGTCCTTCCTCATACAATGGGACGGGTATATACAGCCAATGGTGATGCTTGAACCTTGTGACTCTTAGACTACCCTCATGACCGTTCAACTTGCAATGAATTTTCAACTAACATGACTCTTCACCTTCTTGTGTGCATCCATTGGAATTTCACTTTATATGACATTTAGTTACAATAGATATAGCCCATAGAGGTGATTTTGCCTTGACAACTCATGACACGACACTACTGACATGTATTGGCTCACTGTGGTGTCCATGTCGAGATGTTAAGTGATGGATGTACTCTCGGGTGTGCTTCTCTTATCCTTTGCATGGCTTGATGTTGGCAAGTCTTCAATGGTATTGGTCTTATAAAATGGTTCCACGCATGTGTTCCTTTAGCTTGCTACTTGATGTGGTTCATTCGTCTGTCCAACTGCAAGTAAGTACTCTAGCATGTGTGCTCCTTCTTCATGCCATTTGTCATCTTGCCATGATCTATCAGTGTACCTGTTCCTGCAATTCAATCATGATGGGATGATATCAAATCCGAAACCTCCTAGTCTAGCATGATGCATTATTTTTCATGTTCCGGGCCTCGAACAGATGATAGGCTTGGACAGGGCTCAATAACTGTGCACTACGTAGTTCTAGGTGATAGGAAGGAGGAATGATCACTGAAACTGTGCAGGGCGCAACTCAGGCTTGGATAAGGAATTCCGGGCTACAGTGTTCACTGTCCGGGAAAACTATGTAGAGTCCACTAAGAGGCGAAATTGCGTAGTTAAGGACACTAGTGGTAGCTACAAGGTGGGACCTTGATGAACACCTCTATGTAGTTTCCAAAGGGAAGACAAGGTAGGACAAAAGGGGGACCAGATGAAAACTCTGCGTCATTTTTGAGAGCAGCGAGTCCTGGCTTAAGGAAGTCACTTGGAGGACATCTCTACACAATTTCTTAGAGAAGTGCAGACTCAGCTATCTATGTAATGTGGGGTTCCAACAAGAATGAAGGAGACTCGATGATTTTTCTTACGAAGTGCACAGTTGAGATCGGCAGTGATGCAATTTCTGCGTAGCTCTAGGAAGGAACACTGGGTACTCACCTCTAGGATTACGAAGTGCAGCTGACTTGGAGGACAACCTAAAGCATTACGTAGTTCCAGACAAAAGATCAGTACCACTGAGGATTGAGACTACGTAGTGTAGCTTAGTCAGGGTCCGGTTACGTGAAGTTGTTTTGTCGAGAGGCAAGTGAGCTTGTGATCACCGGACATTGTGATCACACACTTAGCGTACTTCGACAACATAAAAAACTAACCATTGGGACAAAATAACAAAGAATCACCCTCTTTGGGACTGTTTAGAGCTTAAAGTAACAAGTGCAACACTTGGGATAGACCTTTGGACGATCGTGGCGACACTTGCTTGAAAATGCTTACAGCTTTGCATGTCAGTACGATGGATGTTCATGTAGCTAGGACAACCCAAACACATAAAGACAAACCTTCGAAATCACATAAAAAAGATCACAAGCATGCAAATAAATCAACATGACAAAAGATGATAGTTGGTTGAGGCAGTGAAAGGGAGAAAGACATGTAGAGGAAACACATGGAATGACTTTCAGTGCATGAAACTATGCACGTCATTGAAGGCATAATGATATGAAAATGATAAACAATCGTTCAAGCTACACTAAGAGGTGTATTTCAAAATATGTACCTTGTTTTTTATATCTTCCCTCCAAGGGTTGTGCATCAGATGGAGTTTTCATGCGGTCCCGATCTTCTATCATACCTTGGGTTCCGTAGTCTTTTTATCTTCTTCCTCAACTCCTTGAGAGTCCTCTAGCATGTCATCCTTCTTGGGTTCATTGAGATACAAATATGCACAGTTTCAGTGCGCAGTGACTATTGTAGGATGAGGCCCTCAGAGGACACATTTGCGGAGTTTCAAGATGAAAGGTAGATGGAGCAGTAGAGGGAAAAAATGAGAAATTTTATGATGCAAGACACTACTGAGGGGTTAGGCCCTGAGAGGACACTTCTGCGTAGTTTCAGGAGGCAAAGCAGACTGAGTAGTTGAGGGAAAAAATTGCACAGTTTTAGGATGAAAGGAACTACTGTGGGATGAGGTCGTAGGAGGACACGTTTGCGCAGTTTCAGGATGTAAGGTAGACTGGGCAGCTGAGGGACAATACTGTGCAGTTTCTAGAGACAGTGGATTCTGGTAGAGGGAAGGACACGGGAGGAAACCACTGCGCAGTTTTCAATTCTAAGGGTGGTTGGGAATATTTCCCCTTGAGGCAAAATAAACTACCTTTTACATAACAAGAAATAATCCCCAGCTCACAAATATGACACATACTGTAGAAAGATAAATACATGAATTACTCTTAAGATTGAAAAGGGGAGCTTGAGGTCATCAACTTACCAATAAGTGACTAAGGAATTATTGATCACATGATGCACAATAGGCTCCAAAATTTGAGTACAGGGAAAAATTTTGGTGGGTGTTGCAGCCACTACAACACTTGGTGACACACTGGTTGAATTCGAGCTTCTATGTCTTGGTTCATTTAGTGCAAGGCCTTGATCCATCAGGGAGTATTAATTCATCATGTGTATTAGTTTATCTTTCCCACTTACCCCATGGACAAACATGGTTCACCTTATACCAACTCAGTTGATCATAACACGAGATTCAACCAGATCACAATGTTTCAAATTGGGAAGGGTAGTTTAGCTCGCGAGCTTAAGATTTTCAGAGTATAGTTTTTCATCTCTAGTGTTCCTTTGCTACCAATAGGCCTAGATAGTACCCTGTTGGAGTCAAGAAGGAACAAAAACATTGCTCAATTACCAGCGAGCCTAGACAGTACCCCATTGGAGTTGCTTCCTTCACCTCTCTGGGCAGGAAGAATTTATCTTCTTTCACCTTTTTTTGGAAATAGAACTATGCATTGACACTTATTTATTTTTGTGGTGGAAGATGGATCCTGAATTATTGAGAGTAGGAGAGTTTGTTCCTTCAGATACGTATGTAAAGACCTTTGATTCAGGTTTTCTTTTTTAGATTTTTCCCCTTCTCCTTTTCTACTAGTTGGATAAGCTTGAACACACCAAAGAAAAAATGAGTACTGGCATGAGATTTCCCACACTGGACACATGTTCATGGTTGGACCAAAGCTCTCCTTACGAAGAGATCGTATTTTTTGTCAAGACTTCATCAGCCAAAAGTTACAGCCAAACACAAGGAAGAAAAACACACGACTGACCAAGGGCTACAGTGTCACAAGAATATTTAAACGTCAGCCATGTAAACATTCAGAAACTATGACATAGGTCTAGGCACAACATATATTTACAGAGTGAAAAAAAAAAGGAAAACCAAACAAGGAAGCAAACAAAGAAAAAATAAATAAGGCACATAGCGAGGAAACCAAAATCGAAGGACAAGGGAATAAAATGAATAAAGCGAACATGATGTGAAACTATAATAAGAAAACCAGAAAGAACTAATGGGAATGAGTGCAAGGAAAGAAAAACGAAGATGCAACTAATATTTCTCCTATCCTAACAACTAGACGATTGGGGTTACATGTAATTAAATTTCAAGAGAATCCACCGTAGTTGTTCTTGACCTACATCAACAATGATATGAACGATTAAAACAGATAAACAGTGATGTGCAATAAAAAATAAGAAAACTTGAAAAACTTGCACATTGGAAGGAAGATCTTGCCTGTGGGTAGAAAGACGTGTCACAACCACTATTTTTCCCCAATGCACATGCTTACCTCTTTGATGGATAATGTTTTTCAACAAACCTCAAAATCTCTTGTGGGTGTGTCCTTGTCTGCACCGATGTTCTTGGAAAGCACGAGGAAGGATTGAAACTTGTTGCCTACAACGAAGCTCGCTAAGTAAGGTTGTTCCAGCCATTCAATGATTGGATCGTAGAATTCATAACGCCTGTCTTGAAAGACTTTTGATCTCTGAAAAGATAAATTTTTGATTCGAGAAGTGGGATCACAATGGGAATCTTGTAAAGAAAAATAGATTGGATCATCCTTAGCGGTCATGCCAAGATAGTGAGGACCTACCATAACCATCAGCAAGGGCTTAAGTACCTCACCTTCTTGAAGGAAATTTGAAGAGAGAGATTTTAAGAAATGAAGATCAAAGAGTGTGAAGCAACTATCATCAGATGTGCTGATGGGAAAATGATGAGCTAAATGACATTCACCAAAGATAGAGAAACAATCAGACGAGCTAGTTGAGATGGCAGATTCCCGATTTGCAATGAAAAATGGAAAATCCATTTTAACAATATTACGAACACACTGATTAATGGAACTAATTTCACTATTAGCTAGATATGACAGACAAATTTGCAGTGCAAGGTTTGCAAGAAGGTCGAGGAGATGACCATGAAGAGGGAAATTCGAGAAGTATGATTGTAGGAAACGATAGTCTTTGAGATGATAAACTTCACAATTCCATGAATTCATAAGAGATGAACATTCCCAACCCGAGTTTGACATAAGAGATTTGCATGAAGATGAATGAGATGTAACAGATTCGTGAATTTTACCATACATGAAATTTTGAAAATTTTAGAGATCACTCCTAGATTTCTTACATGAGGATCCACACTGAAGGAAACCATGTAGATAGACGGATTGTGCATGAGAAACCAGATCTGATTTTGTTTGGGGGGCTTACCAGATTCATTAAGTCCTAACATAACCATCAACGGATGTTGAAATGCCTTGACTCCTTGGCACGTCTTGGAAGTTTCCAGAATTGTAGAATCGCATTTTGAAACTTGAACCAGATCATGCATGGCTTGAGGGTGGTTGTTGTTGCTAATTTCAAAACTGGTCTTCGGATGGCAGCCATCTTTGTCACAGATTTCACTAGATTTTTCAGCTTCAACAACAATTAGATTACTCAATTGAAGAGGATCTTCTGATGGTACATCCAAAGATAAATGAATTGGTGAGCTCGCATGAGCAAGCTGATTTGACGAGTTGTCTTCGTGCAAAAGAAGGGATGACGGGGAATGGGTAGGACACTCTATGATTAGATTGTTTTCAATTTTATCATGGAAAACCTCACTACCTTGTGTTAATCGAGGAGATAACTCATCAGATGAAGAAGTAAGAGAACATGGAGTATCTATGTCGCATGTAGATGTGTTGCGAATGGTAGGACGCAAGGGGAAGTGAGATGAAGAGGAAGTTTCAATATGGATGTCTTTTCCGACCAGAGAACACTCTAGATCTATGTTAGAGTATTCATGAGAAAACGGAAGATCACATGATGTGCTTGGGCATTCGTCATGACATATGAGAGCATGAGAGTGATGACTGCCCAAGACTGGGAGTTGATTGAAAGAGTTGATTGTACAAGATGTTCCACTGAGATTAGAAGATTGAGAATCATTCAAGAATGGAAGCTCATTGTTTTGATGCAGATAATTTTGGAACGGAGAGGGAAGATTGATAGTGTCCTCACCTTTCTACTCCTCTACCCGTGTAGTGTGAATTCCTTGTGCTTGATCGCAATTTTAGCGAGCATCTTGAGAATCAAGAGAATGCGAACAATTGGCTTGTGAAGCAGATGGATTAAGTGAGCCATGGTACAAGGAGTCATGGGTTGTAGATGATAGAGGATGGGAGAGATGAAGATCATATTCAAGACTTGAGTTATGAACAATGACGTCTTCTTGCGAAATGGAGGGGTGAGTCTTCATTGTAGGCTTACTCAGCCATTCTAGAATTTCCTCCATTGAAACAGGAGACAGACGTGGAGGTGGGCTGGGGACATGCTGTGTAGATTTTTAAGCTTCATGATCACTACAAGGGGGCACCAATATCGTGATCAGAAAAGGAGGAGGACATTGAACAAATGGGGTAGTGGGCTCCTCCTCTACAATCTGAGGTGCCTCATGATTCGCAGGAGTTGGGGAGGAAGTCAAAACAAGAGGTTTGCCGTATCGGGATACATGAACCAAGCGTTTAAACTCTTGTCTCAAGAAATATTAGTTCAAAATTTTGTCAGGAATTTCACAACAAAGGTGAAGGAACCGATAAAAAAATCCTCAACTGATTGATCTGGCTTCATTCTTAAATGAAGGATTCTTTCACAGACATCTTGGTGGTTATACTTATCGAAATCCTTATGCAACATCTTGCCAAGATGAATGATTGAACATATGGAAGCAATGGGTAATGTATGACACCATTGTTTAACATGACGATTGAATGTGAGGGTGAGTAATCTAGCCATGACATCTTCAGAACCTACTTTGTGATAGAGACAGAGATGGATAAATTGAAACGAATGTTCATGAATAGTTGATTCATCCTCACCATCAAACTTAAGTTCAGACAGGTCATGAATAACTTCTGCAGGGATTGTACAATTAAGCTCTTTAGAAAAACATCCTGAGATTATGATTCCAGGAAAAGCCATTTTACAATAAGAGATTCGAACCAGACTCTACGAGTGCATCATGACATATGGCCCTCCTTCTAGCGCCATTTTTTTTATCATGTTCGAAATTGGTCAACCAAGGGGATCTCCCCCATATGAAGTCCCAACTAGACCTCACACCATTTGTTGTAGGAGTCCTAGCTGGTATAAAGTCCCGATTTCCATATACTTAGAGATCTACCTTGGCTCTAGCTGTCAGCACATGAGAGTGTTACGCTGGTATCTTCAAACAACAAGGTAAGTGTGCTTGGTGAGTGCGTAATGTAACTAGTGTCTAAGTTCTCTTACTACAAAGGGGAAGAGTAAAGTGAGCCTCTAAGTGAGAGCTAATAGTACCACCCAGGAAGAGACACACGTGAACTAGAAAGGTCTGTCCAGCACCCATTAGAATAGTCCATGATGGATGCGACAATCATTAGAACTGAAGTGTAGGTGACAACGTGTACACCACCAGGTGAAGTAGTCCACATGGATGTGACGGTCGTTAAAGCTGAAGTGAAGGTGACAACACATACACCACCTAGTGGAGTAGTCGACATGGATGTGATAGTCGTTAAAAATGAAAAAAAAAATGTTCTATCGAGTATCCCATAGAGTAGTCCACAAGGATGTGATAGCAGTAATAAGAAATACACAAAGGTGATCTATCTATTATCTCACAGAGTAGTCCATAAGGATTAGACATCGGTGATAACCAATACATCACATTCCCAACAATGTGTACTAAAACAATTGAAGTAGTTCAACTATCTTAGTATAAGTGAAACAAAAATTCATTAGAAATGCTGAAAGAATAGTCTTACAAACATCTACAAAAAATGCATGAAAACGTGTTGGCCTTAACAAGCTTTTGAATTAAGAAAAAGTCCCAAGACACATTTGTACACCATACATCACTAGTCCCAGTAGTGGGACGTTGGAGCCACTCCTCACTCCTCAAAGAATTGGTTGTCTACTCTCAAGGCTATGTGGAGGAGCCAAGTTGAAAAGTCCTTATACAATGGGAAGGGTATAAATAGCTAAGGGTGATGTTTGACCCTTGTGACTCTTGGACTACCCTCATGACCATTCAACTCCTATGAATTTTCAACTGACATGACTCTTAAACTTCTTGTGTGTGTCCATTGGACTTTCACTTTACATTACATTTAGTTACAACAGATATGGCCCATAATGGTGATGTGTCCTTGAAAACTCATGACACAACTTGACACGACATTTCTGACATGAGATGGCTAGCTATGGTGTCCATGTTGAGCTACTGCACTACTAATTGGTGGATGTACTCTCGGTTGTGCTTTGTATTATCCACCGCATGGCTTGATGCTGTGGGATATTCAATGGTCTTGGTCTTGTAAAATGGTTCCATGAATGTGTTCCTTTCGCTTGCTACTTGATGCGCTTCATTCAACCTTATAGCTACAAGTAAGTCTTCTAACATGTGTGATCCTTATTCATACCATTTGTCATCTCACCATGATCTATTAGTGTATCTGTTACTGCAATTCCCTCATGGTAGGACGACATCAAATCCAAAACCTCCAAGTCTAGCATGATGCATTATTTTTTGTGTCTCGTGCTCGAGATAGATGAAAGGCTGGGAGAGGGTCATGGAACTATGCACTACGCAGTTCCAGGTGACGGGGAGGAGGACTGATCACTAAGACTAATGCAGGCCGCAGCTCAGGTTTGGACAAGGAACTCTGGGGTATAGTCTTCACTATCTGGGAAAACTGTGTAGAGGCCACGAGGAGGTGAAATTGTGGAGTTAAGGACACTAGTGGAAGCTACAAGGTGGGATAATGAGGAACACCTTTGCACTATTTCTAGAGTGAAGACAAGGCAGTAAAAGAGAGGGAGCAAAGGAAAACTCTGCGCAATTTTTGAGAGCAGTGTGTCTCGGTTAAGGGAAGTCATTGGGAGGACATATCTGCACAATTTTTGGGAGCAGTGAAGACTCATGTCTATGCACAATGCAAGGTTCTATCAAGCAGGAAGTTGACTTGATGATTGTTCTTGTGATGTGCATAGTGCAGGTAGGCAGTGAGGCAGTTTCTTTGCAGTTCTAGGAAGGAAGACCGGTTTCTCACCTATAGGATTGCACAGTGAAACTGACCTAGAGGATAGGCTCAATCACTGCATAGTTCCAGACAACAGAGAAACACGAATAAGGGTTGAGACTAGTGCCGCATAGTTGGGGTCTGTGAAGTGAAGTTGTTCCATTGAGAGATTTTTAAGAAAATTTATCTATGAGAGGCAAGTGAACTTGTAATGACTCGACATTTTGATCACGCACTTAGCATACTTCGACAACATGACAACACTGACTACCGGGACAACATAACAAATCATGAACTTTTGCGAGACTATCTAGAGCTGAACATGACAAGTGCGACACTTGGGATAGACCTTTGGACGACTGTGGCGACACTTGCACGACAATGCTTACAACTTTGTGTGTAAGTACGGTGAATAGTCACATAGCCAGGAAAACCCAACATCACAAAGGAAAACCTTTGAAATCACCAAAACAAGATCGCAAGCATGACAAAGAAGTCAATGTGCCAAAATACGATAGTTGGTTGAGAAAGTGAAATGGAGCAATATACATACAGGAAACACATGAAATGACCTTCAATGCCTACAACTATGCATGTCATTGAATAAATAATGATATGACAATGATAAGAAATCCTTCAAGCTATACTAATAGGTGTATTTCAAAAGATGTACTTTGTTTTACATACCTACCCTCCAAGTGTTGTGCATAAGATGGAGTCTTCATGCGGTCCCGATATTCTATCATACCTTAGTTTCCTTGATTTGCTTATCTTCTTCCTCAGCTCCTTGAGAGTTTTCTAGTAGGTCTTCCTTCTTATGATCACTAAGAGACACATTTGCGTAGTTTCAATGGGCAGTGACTGCTGCAGGATGAGTCCCTGGGAGAACATATCTGCGTAGTTTCAGGATGCAAGGTATACTGAGAAACTTAGGAGCAAAACTGCGTAGTTTTAGGATGAAAGACACTGCTATGGGATGAGGCTTTGGGAGGACACATCTGGAAGTCTCAGGCAGACTAAGCTCTCGAGGGACAAAACTACACAGTTTTAGAATGCAAGGCACTGCTATGGGATGAGGTCCTGGGAGGACACATCTGGGAAGTTGTAGGATGCAAGTCAGACTAGGGAGCTGAGGGACAAAACTGTGTAGTTTCTGGAGATAGTGGGTTTTAGTTGAGGGAAGGACACTGGAGGAAACCACTGCGTAGCTTTGAATGTTAAGGGAGACTGGGTAGATTTCCCCTTGAAGCAAAAGAAACTTCCCTTTGCATAACAAGTGATAATCCCCATCCCTAAAAGATGACACATACTGTAGAAATATAAAAACATGAACAACTCTTAAGATCGAAAAGGGGAGCTTGAGGTCATCAACTTACCAGTAAGTGACTAAGGAATGATTGATCACAAGATCCATGGTAGGCTTTGAAATTTGAGTACAGGCCTAAAGTTTGAAGGGTGTTGCATCCGCTACAACACACCCCTAAACATCTTAATGCTAACACCTAAATCCCATAACTCTTAGACCTCTAACCCCCAAATCCCTTGGCCCTTAACCCTTAACCCATGAAGCCTTTAACCACTAAGAATACAAGGCCAAAAGCAACACCTCAAACCAACACACTAACCTCCTAGGAGAATCTTTCACTGCTAACTTAGCATATTGGTAACATTTTATTTTTAAAAAACTAGGTATTGGTCTTCAGGGTATGCATTCATTGGTAATTTCGTTTTTACCATGTATATCAAATGTAGAACAAATGGATAATTTGAAAGGCGTCAATCTAAGTTGCTCACAATATATGCACTTCTTCTTGATATGGAGCTTATAGTTCTCTCCGACATAAGGAGTTTGGAATGAATAAATCACCCATAAATGCAAGGCCTCTCTAGCACTAATGCATAAGGAGTTAACCGTTGAAAAAATATTTTTTTTGCTAAAACAATTCAATTGTGTCAATATAGAATAATGTACATAAGATAAAATAAAATGATATTATCCACATCAATGCCTGAAATAGCCTCACATTAGCCATGATTGGTGAGACAGGGCATGAATCTGGGGCATTATTAAAGTTACATCATGTTTAAATTCCTCTTACATCATGAGGTTGTTATCTAGTAGGGTTGACGCATCATTGCAAGAGAGCATGATGGATTTGCAGGGGAGTGAGTATAGTTGTAACATAATTCAAGTGATATACACCTTGAATGTAAATGAAATCATTGAATGTTTGTGTTGGGTTTTTAGATAGGCTATTATAGATAATACATGTAGTTCACTTGGACTTCATCTTTTCATGGTGTCAACTCTAATATGTATTTGTACTAGGAACAATTCATGCAAATGAGAAGGGGACTTATTATTTAACTCACATACGCACAAAAGCACTGGATGCTTTCCTTAAGATCCCCACTATAGGTGTCGCACTGAACGTGTCGATCTTGCAGACAAGATAGACCTTCCTAGAATCTAAAGAAGACCTAACGACAAGCAAACCAACCAGACACTATCTTTCTCTAAATATGTTTCAATAAACAATTAACAAACAAGTGTTTTTAGGGCCTACCTTTGGTCCAACGCAAGCTTGTGGATGCCCTCTCTCCTTTGATCCAAATGAGCTCCTTTTCGCGAATATGAAAACACAAACAAGGCAAACAAATTAAATAGCACCTGAAAAACCAATTGCATAAAACATATTTAACATGAAAGTCAAGGAGTCCATGAAACAAATAACATAAGGTACTTGTTGAGAAAAATGAGTTTGATTGTATTAATTCAAAAGAAGAAGAACCTTACAACCTTTTCCTTGACGCTGTACAAGCTCCTCCCAGGGTCCAACAAGATGTCTCCTCTATTTTGACAAGTTTCACTCACTCTCCAATGGAACCAAGAGGTATGTGATCTCTCCTCTCAAGCTCAACCAAAGAGTCTCAATTTCACCACCATTTACCCTCAAAATGTTCAGCTTCTAACCTCTCTAGACCTCACCCTAATGCCTGTATTTATAGTGCAATGGAGGGAAGTTACTAGGTCCTCCTTCAAAGGGATAAAGCCCTCCTTCAAAGGGATAGCTCCTTTAGTCAAGGGATTAGCTCCTTCTCTTTTGGGATGCATGAACCACCTCAGAGCGAACAATCGACGTCAAAATTCCTTCTAGAAAACTCTAGAATTAACCCAAAGTGAGTTTTTTAAGATAAAACTTGCTCCTTTTGACTTTCACAGGGGTCTGCACCTACACCGTTAGGAACAGAGTGGGTAGGTACGCAGCTTTTGTACACAGAAGGTGTGGGACCGCAGGCGACTATGAGAGAAAGTGCAGAACCAGAGTTACATTGATATTTAATGTCTTTCTCCCACTTCTAAAGCTTGATTTGAAGAGCTGAGGTCTTAGACTTGCTTAGGAGGACAGTACAAGTGATGATAGACCCATACTGACTGCAAATAATCATGGTGACAATATTTTTGTGTAACAGATTGCCCCCTAAAGTGCGAAGTCTGTAGTAGATGAGGATTTTATTTATCATATAGGAAGAGTGAAGTACTTTATCATTTCGAGGATGATCTTGTGGAGAGCCCGGTCGGAACCTGTAAAAACATTCAATGTAAGATATATATATGAGATCATATCATCGCTGAGGTAGGCATTCCCATACTTAGATCAAAACTAACTAGAAAACTATCTACTGCTCTGATACAGGAATGATCTTGTAAAACATCATAAGTATAGACTCGTGTGAACACAGTATGGATGCAACCATCTTTTTATGAATAGTCCACAACATAATGAATACAAAATTCCTCGCAGCCTGGATGGTGGAAACTAGATCCAGGGTCTTCATTTCTATATCCCGAAATAGTACGATTCTATCCATGCGAATAAATGTGTTAAAGTCGAACATGGTAGAAACCACTTGATTACCAGTCAATGATGTAAACTGTTAACAAGTGTGAGAGAAACCACCAGTGATATCAATGGCTCTCAAAGTACCCAGTACAATCCATGAGATGTGAATAAATGTGTTGATTTTGAACATGTCACAGAACCCTTCGATCAAAAGTCAATGATGTAAACTGTCGTCAAAGGCGAGAAACCTGCCATTGAGGCATGCAGATCTCAAGGTACTGACGATTCCTAGATCATCTTTCTAGATAATGTGCTGATGTCGATAGAAAGCGATCCATCGTAGGCAAGCGCACAACACGAAATCATAGATCAAGTTGAAGAAATTTAGTTGCAAGGACTGACTCAGGGATGGTCATGATGGATGACAGATATTTTGCAGATGAATGGCTTATTGGCAGTGACCTCTTGAACACATAACGACACGACAGATGGCTTGGTAACAATTGACCCAAAGTTAATACCCAGAAACCGGCTGAAGACTTTCAACGTGGTTTGACCAACTGTTAGGCAAAGGATTTCCCAACCCAGGTGAATGAAAGTGTCGTGTTCAAGAGTGGTTACAAAGTATGACAAACAGACTCATTTTTCTCCCTTTCCCCCACCATTTCTGGCAAGTACCTCTTTACTTTTGACAAGCTTGAGGAGGATAACATTTGCTTGATTATAAGCTCATCCTTCGGATGAGTCCAACTTAGTTTAGATTCAAACCCTAAGAAGGAGTGGTTCGTTCCTGTTTGTAATTGAACAGGTCCTTTACTGTGAAATTTTAATGAGTCCAGTATAGGAGAAACTCGGCGTTTTTCAATTTTAGAGAGTCTGAAAAAACTTAAGAAGACTCCAGGGTTGACCTTTTTCGTAAATTTGTGTCTCCCAAGCCCGAAAAAGTATAAAATAATACTTGAGAGAACCGTTTGATATTTTACGACCAAGGAGTACTTTTCATTATTAGTGTCACTGATCTGAAAAAGTAAAAAAAAAATCAATGACACGTCGTTTTATAACCAATATCTAATTCGAAACGACAAAAATCCGGCAATCTTTTCATGTTTTTACGGTCGGAAAAGAGCTGTAAGTGGACCGTCTTTTAATTCCGTTTTAACGAGTGTAAAAGAAACACTCGGCAATCTTCTCATATTTTAGGAGTCAAAAAAGGGCTTAAAGATGACTCTACTTGTTTTTTCGTTGAAAATGATAGATTTCGCCTGAATAATCCTTTATTCTACACAAAAACACAAACATTACTCATACCTGTTTGAAATGGATAAAAGTGTTGCAAAATACCTTTTCAAAGTGAAACATAAACAAATTTCGATTTATTTACTCAAAAAACTTATAAAAAGGGCCTTTGTCAATTCATTTTTACCGTTCGAGTTTGGGTGAGAAAATAGTGCTTTTGCTTAGAAAACTTCCCGTGAAGATTGTGGAAAATCCAACCGTCAGAATCGAGCGCCGTCTTCTCTAGGTAATCCACATCATCCTACTCTTCATTTTCAACCATTTAGTTTTTTGATTTAGTCCCTTATTTCATTTTTTGGGAGGGTTTTTAGCCGCAAAACCCGCGCACGGGGGTCCGCAAGTTTACCATTACGGACCCGCGGACCCCGACATTTTCTCCATTGGGAAAAAGCTTAGGGTCCGCACCTTCCATGTAGACAAAGTGCAGACCCACGCACTGTGTCTAACGTGGAGGGTGCGTACCCCGCAGCAAGGGTTTTGAACCCAAAATTCCTCAAAAATGGACCAATCAAAGTGTTTTCTAGCAATCTAATTAATCTTTATACTTGATGCAGAGAGTACATCATGCTAGATTGGCGTGAACGAGAGCATGAGGACATGGATACTGCCGCATGGAATCATCAGCCTTCACTTGATGCTTTGAGGGCGTGCGGACTGTACAAATTCTGGACCATTCCTGGCATGAGGGCTCAAGTGGATTTCTTACAATGGCTGGTTGACAGATGGAGCATACAGGACCAATGTTTTTTTATTGTCGCACATCGGCTTGAAATCGAGTCGGAGGACATTTATTTCTTGATTGGTTTGCCTAAGAGAGGCGAAGACTTGAATCTATACGGGACTAGGCCAGGTGGCTAGTCTGTCGATAGCCTCTGGCTAGAGTACTGCAACAGCCAGGCTAAAGACAAAGGGATAGACATAAAGACCATATCCCGTCCTGAGCTCATGGTGATTGCGTTTACTGTCACCAGAATTTGCGGAACTGCCACATTACATGTTGCCACCGGATCCCAGATGCGTATGGTAGTTGATTGCTTTCAAGGCACCATCTTCAACTGGTGCAATGCTGTGCTGGCCAATGTGAAAGGCCAACTGACCAGGGCCAAGAGCGGACGACTAAAGACCTTTGGTTATGGGGCTTTGGTCGTGAGGTTTGGCCTGGAGAGGGTTCCTATGGTGATCCCACAGCATCTTACTGTTGGAGCTGGGCTTCCTCGATAGCCCAAACTGATGCGATGGGTCGCAGTCATGGCCCGTCACCCGGACGAGAGGACAGAGGTTGCTCAGTTCAAACCCGAGTATTTCCAATGGTTGGAAAACCAGGTTTTTTCCATTCAGGACTTCCCTTACGCTGGGATAGATTTTCGTGGTGACCCAGACATGGCTCTTCCACCAGGAGAGCAGTGGGACGAGTCAGGTAAAGTCCTTTTCAACTTTTCCTATCTAATTTTTTTTTTCATTGTCTCAAAACTGATAGTAAAAATTTCAAATGCGGATGTGGGTCCACAGCGACCAGCCGCTCTCCGGCCTTTCGAGAGGAGGCAACCAGTTGCACCCGCGCCAACCCCACAGGACGAATCAGCAGAGGTTTTGGCCGAGTTGGAGGGCGATCTTGAGTGCTTGACAGGGGATATTCCTGAGACCACTATAGACGACATTCCTCGTCGACTTCAGCGCTATGTGATTGGAGTCCCGGGACCTTTTAGGAGGTTCCTTCGCAAGGTGGCCCGGGCAGTGGTTTCTTATAGAGATCATCACCAGTGATAGGATGATCGCCTTTTGTGGGCACATGTGACATTTTTGTTTTTTGTACTTATCATTTTTGTCGATCATAAGGTGTTTTTCAACCTATGATCGAAGACGATGTATTTTTTGACACACTCCTATATATATATATCACTATTCCCGGCTTATCTTGTAAATCATGTTATGAAATGGTTTTAAATTTACATGTATGATTATTGCAAATGTCTATTTAACATTCGAGAAGCAATTGCATTTGCTAATGTATTTAAAGACCTTGGAATATGTTGATATTCAATGTAATCAAACTCACGTTCCAAGAGACACACTCTCAAAAATAATCTTAATAACACTGGATTTCTAATGGCATACACTCTATTAAGTTGTAATACAACGAGTTCAGAATCCAACCTCACTATCAAACTCCGAATCCCAAATGAAATAGATTCAGATAATAACTCAATCACTGCACTGTACTCTGCAATGTTGTTTGTTGTTTGACCGAGGCTTACCCCATGCATAGAAACTAACTCGTCAGAGGGCGAATAGATAACCCAAGCTGCGGAAGAGATGTTCCGTGTATTACGACAAGCACCATAAGCAAATCCAATGTATGTTTTGGAGAGGCATCGACATCTGCAATATCAAGAATAAAACCAAGATAAGTAGGAATAATGATGGAAAAAACACTCTCTAAGCTAAGCACACTTTGTAAACTAAAACACACCAGCTAGAAAGAAAAAAAAAACTATCCTAACTAAAATTCTCCATACCCATTCTTTTAAGCATAGTACCTCTTCAAGTAAAGGCCATTTCTGGGTTTACCCAAAGAGTCCCCATCAAAGTATACCAATTCATAGGCCCCTTTTGCTAGCTTTCGCTTAACAATATAGGGACCATGCCACATAGGAACGAATTTCCCAGCGCCTAATTTATCATTAGCTTGATCATACAATAACACTAGGTCTCCTTCCGAAAAATTTCGAGGAGTCACATTCCGATCATACTGAGTTTTCATACGTTTTGCGTGAGTCTCGATCGCCAATGCAGCATCACGTCGATTCTCATCTAATCGAGCTAAGTATAACAAACGCTTTTCCTCTTCGGAAGTGGCTGGAAGTAACTCGATGGCCATTTGCAGTGATGGGATTTCGCATTCAATGGGTAACACAGCTTCCAAACCATAGACTAGTTGGAAAGGAGTGAACCCTGTTGATGTTTTTACCGAAGTTCGGTATGCCCAAAGCGCTGAAAATAGCATGTTGTGCCAATTCGACCGATGAATCCCAATGATTCGTCGGATCATGATAACTAAAACTTTGTTGATGGATTCAACCAGACCATTCGCTTGTGGATAATAAGGGGTTGAACTATCGTGACGTAAACCGGGCTGGGCTGTAAGTTCGGTCATCATAACGTTTCGAAAATGACGCCCATGATCAGTGATTATCGCTTGTGGGACACCAAATCTAGCAATTATATGATTGGACACGAAAATTGCAGCTGTCTTGCCATCTGCCTCGAATGTAGGCATCGCCTCGGCCCACTTAGTAAAATAATCTACCGCAAGGATGATATACGCATGCCCCCCGGCCGAGTGAGGGTTACATGTAATAAAATCGATACCCCATTTGGCAAAAGTACCAACGGCAATTATAGGGTGGAGAGGAGCAGGTGGAGTGCGCATCTTACGATCAAAAATCTGGCAGTTGTGGCATTTTCGGACCGCCGTAATACAATATTTAAACAAGGACGGCCATAAATAGCCAGCGCGCAATATCTTTTGGGCTGTGGCATACCTAGACATATGAACGCCACACGCTCTAGAGTGACAGTCATTTAGAACCCTTTCAGCCTCTTCGTGAGTTAAGCAACGTCGAAGAATAGAGTCCGCCCCATGGCGATAAAGAGTATCTCCAATAATTTTGAATTGTTAGGACTGGAAGCGAATTTTCCGACGTTCCGACTTTGAAATTTCTGGCCGAAAGGATTGGGTCTGGAGATAGACGATGATATCCCCATACCATGGATCTAAAGTGCTGATTAGAAACAAAGA
This sequence comes from Pinus tabuliformis, assembly GCA_031772625.1. Taxonomy (NCBI): domain Eukaryota; kingdom Viridiplantae; phylum Streptophyta; class Pinopsida; order Pinales; family Pinaceae; genus Pinus; species Pinus tabuliformis. The sequence continues at coordinate 339,500,869 of CM062814.1, read as the reverse complement.
TTCATCTGCAATGGGCTCCTCTGCCACAGTTTCCGTGTCAGCACGCGGGAAGTCACACATTAACTCTGCAAAAACTAAAGATTTCTTAGACTTAGATTTCTCAAAGTCCAAGTTGAACTCCTGCAGGATAACGATCCATTTAGAGTACTTGCCCCCTAGCAATTGTTTGGTCAAAATGTAGATCATAGGGTTCCAATCCGAAATTACCGTAGTTTTACGTAGTAAAATGTAGTGACGAAAACGTTGGACAGCTTGAACCGCTCCCAATGCCAATTTCTCCACATGTGAGTATTTTAGCTCAGTTGGATTTAGCGTTCGACTAAGGTAATATATCACATGTTCTGTTCCGAATTCATCTTCCTGAACTAAGACCATTCCAATGGTGGAATGGGAGGTGGCGAGATACAAAAAGTAATCCCGGTTGTAGTTGGGAGGATGCACCAACGGTGCATGGGTCAACGCGTGTTTGAGTGCATCAAAAGATTTCTGAGCTATCTCATCCCAAGAGAATTGAGTGTTCTGTTTCAACAACCGTGTAAAACCCTTTGTAACCTCGGCATAGTTAGGAATGAATCGTCGTAAAAAGTTTGCTTTCCCCTGCAAACTTTGGAGTTGGCGAAGACTCGAAGGAGGAGGCAAATTGATGATAGCTTCGACCTTCGAGGGATCAATGCGAATGTCGGCTTTTGAAACTACAAATCCCGACAATCGACCCGTTTCTATACAAAAGACACATTTGTGTGGGTTCAACCGAATACGATAATGCCTACACCTCATAAAGATTGCTCGTAAATGGACGAGGTGATCAGCTCGATGTAATGAATGAGCAGGCAAGTCATCGAGATAGGGTTGCACAACGTGCTTGATGTCATGAAACGCATAATACATCGCCCTCTGAAAAGTTGCTCCAGCATTCTTAAGCCCAAAAGGTAATTTGCAATAAGCAAATGTCCCCCATGGACAAATGAAAGCCATTTTTGGTTGATCGGTAGGTAGAATGTTGATTTGATTGTATCTGGAAAAACCGTCCATAAAGGAAAATATTTCGCTGCCAGCACAATCGTCAATGATTTGATCGATATAGGGAGTTGGGTAATTGTCCTTTGGACAGGCTTGATTAATGTCCCTATAATCGATGCATATTCTTATTGTTCCCTGTTTTGTTAACCAGAACAATATTCGATACCCAATCCGTTAACGGGATCGGATAAATGAAACCTGCTTTCAACAGTTTCTCAACTTCTGCTTTAATTGCAGCAGCTTTTCGTGGGTGAATCTGACGCAAACGTTGCCGGACAGGTTTAGCGTCCGGATAAGTCTTGATCTCATGAACAACAATCGCGGGATCAATTCCTGGCATTTCCTCATAGGACCAGGCAAACACGTCGCAGAATTCTTGAAATAGGGCCTTATATAATTGAATTTCGTCATCTATACACGAGGCACCTATATGAATGTTTTCAACAATTCTGGGCTTAACCGAAATGTCAATGGGGATAGTTCGAGAGATGTTTCCGAAATTTAACTCTGAATCAGGATGTTTCATTGGATTCTGAGGTTCCTTGACATATTCAGTCGTAAAGATTGATGAGAAATCATTTTCAAAATGATCATCCTCAGGTAAAAACAAAGATCTGTGATGGAGATCTTCCCATGGTAAATCATCTACACATAGGATTTCACGAATTTTCTCATCAGAGTGAACAAGTTCAGAAAACGTAGTTAAATCCGAGGTTGATGTGAAAAGTGATTTCTCACGGACCACATTCATTAAGTCATTTTCGGTTGAACACGGGTCGGCAAAAGACTGCACGGTTTCATAGGCAATTTCATATGGACTCAAAGGCATGGAATTAGCAAATGAGTCTATTTCAGGTTCAGAAGGAACGATCCAAGGATCGTCATAAAAAATAGTATCTGATGTAATCATATGAATGGTTGCAAATGAAGATGATGTGTTGATTGGAGGAAAAGGAAAAGTTCCCAGTAAACCGGCATCTTTAACTAATCCTACTCCAACATCCTTATATGGGATAGTCGTTTTACCGACATGCTGAATACTCTCCGAAGAGGCTGGGTCGGATGAAAAGTAAGCCAGATGGTCTATTGTTACGATCTTTCCATTATGTGGAAACTTTATGACTCTAAAGACCGATGAAACGAGCGCTGTCATAGCGTAGACCAACTTCGACCCAATAGAAGGTTGTAATCTAGAGGGGCATCAACCACCTCCACATATAGATTAACGATTTTTCCTTCAACCCCTATAGGCAAATCCTATAGAATGCCAAAAGGATGAAACCCATGACCATCAAAGGCCTTAAGAATTGTCGGGGATTGATTTAGTGAAGGAGAACCAAGCGATCTCCAACACTGTATCGACATAATACATGTTGAGGCTCCCTCATCAATTACAGTCCGATGAATAGGCCTGTCTTTGACTATCACTGGGATCTGGAAAGCCATTTGATGAGGCAACCGTGGTGTACTATTTTCTAGATCGAAAATTATTAGGTTCGGGTCCTGAACATCAACAACTCCTATAGCCGACAAAATTAATTTACGCTGTGCTGGGCACGATTGCAGCACTTCCAAAGCCGACATGGCCGAGGGTGAAACAGCTAAATCCTCAACAATGTTATAATTCTGGGCCGCTCTCGCATGTGGATTGAAGGCAGACTTTCGAAGTATACCCTTGGCGAGCGGTTTGATTACGAAGTCCGGGTTAGGTTTCTTGATCTGTAGTGGATCGGAACCGGGAGCTGAGGTTGATGGGTTAGAATGAGAAGATTCTGCTTCTTTGCCATCAACAGGACTCTTACTACCATAATCTTGCGACCGAGTCAGAATCCTTACATGGGACATCATCAATATGGGTTCTTCATTGGCACTCGAGGAAGAACCTATCAACTTACTATCTTGACTTGGAAATGGATCCTTCAAAACAGCAGGAGTTTGGGAACCTTTGACAATCTTCGCAACCTCTGCTCGATGAGGGCAGTCTCTTGTAAAATGTTCTTCGTCACACATGAGACAAGGATAACGAGGTTTGTGTTTTTCATCATTGGATTCCGCCTTTTCAGGTTTCTCCTTTGAATTTTTGTCCATTTTATTCTTCTTCTTTCCTTTCTTCTTCCCACTGGATTTTGATTTAGCCGTTGATGACTCTACAACGTGAATATCGGCAAAAACCTCTGCAGAAGAATCTCCTGTCGGGGAATCAGGCAAGGTTATGATAGGAGAAGAATTCTTGGAAGACTTCTTCTTACTTTTAGTGTTAACCGTACCAATCATACCGTCAGTGGCATGAGATCCCGAAGGAGCTGTAGTGATTTGATTTGACTTGGGAAGATCAGGGATCTTTTCGTGTAACGTACCTGACTGAGTATAGACCAAGTCAAGGTACTGTGCTTGAGCAATCACTTGCTCCTTAGTAACAACTCCGGATTTAGCAACATCTTCAGTGATCCTTGGCAACAAAGATTTTACAAACCACTCAGCCAAGGTTTGATCCGGAATAAATACCTTCACTAAACGTCGTCGACGTCTCCACTCATGAATATGATCTGAAATATACGTGGATGTCGATTGTTTTAGCGAAGTTAACAATTCCGTGCCATTGTCATATCGGACTGGCAACTGGAAATGAGTTAAAAACGAGGTAGCTAACTGACTAAAATTATAAAAAGTGCCTCGCGGTAACTCAATGTACCACTTGGCCGCGAGACCAATTAGAGTGCGCTGGAAAAGTCTAAGACGGATCGAATCATCTGTGATGGAGTTAGACGCACACCAGAGGTGGCAAGTCATCACATGGTTCGACGGGTCCTCTCCAGATTTACCTTCGAACTTGGGAATGTCACTGGGCAACTTATTCGGCATTGGCGGCCAAAACAGAAGATAATTGATCGGATCGTTCATTAGGCACGACAAATCAGGTAAGTCCAAAGTTGCGATAAACGGTAACTGTTGATTAGGATCCCTAAAACTCTGGGTGATGAGACTAACCCCAGGAGGAGGATATCCGCGATAACTAGGAATAGGAATCGCGTTCGGGATATTGTATCCTCCCGGAAAACCAGGATTAACCGGACCATACCGGGGTTGTTGAGGTTGTTGATAAGTGTACCCAGGATACGGTTGATACTGATAAACTGGCTGCTGGACAGCAGGACCAAATTGGTACTGTCCCTGGTACGACTGATAGGTGAATTGTGGTTGACTTGTAGCAACCGTACTTAAACCGGGTTGTCCTACAGGCATCTGAACCGTAGTTTGAATCGTGGATCCAGACGGTGGTAAAGATATCTGAGGGGTAGATACAGGAACAGTAGAAACCGGAGCTGTCGATACTCCAGAAGTAGGGGGGGTAGATTGAACAGATGTTGCGGCAGTTGCAGCAGTCGTTTGAGATGGAGTACGAGGCGCAGTAGGCCCAGACTGAGAAACTACCGAAGGTACAGAAGTTTGAATGTTAGACTGGACTGGTTGCTGGGGTGAACCAGAAACTAAGGGTTGTCCAGTTTGAGATGACAACTGTACACTTGGCTGCAACACCGGTTGAGTTTGCGATGGATCCCACACTATGTTCATTCCGGGGTACTGACCCATAATAGGTTGAGAATATTGAGGACCATAACCAGGTTGAGGGTAGGATTGATAATTGAAAGGTACAATTCCCATTCCTTGAACATAAGATTGACCTTGGGGTGGTTGGAAACCTTGGTTCGAGTACTGACCTTGGGGTATATACCCTTGAGGCACGTACTGATACTGGGGTTGACCTTGAGGTATAAATTGATACTGGGGTTGACCTTGGGGTACATATTGAGTCTCGGGTTGACCTTGAGGAACGTATTGTACCATAGGTACGTACTGTCCTTGAGGTTGCCCCCCAGATGCAAATTGTGTACCTTGAGGTTGCCCCCCAGGCGTTAATTGAGGCTGCCCCCCAGGCGGTAACTGGCTACCTTCAGGTTGAGAATTGGGAATAGAACCTGACATCATAAGAATGTCCTCTACGCTCAACGACTTTGCACCATTGCTTCCAGTGAATAACCCTTGTTCAATGGGTTGAGGAGATGCTCCCGAAAAAGTACCAGAAAGTGACTGATACCCAGAGGGAACAGAAGGACCGCCGTATAAAAAAGATTCAGGCGATTGAGTAAACATGGACGATTGACCTGACATATTTACAGAAGTATAAAAACCTCTAGGATGATAAGGAGCACGAGGTGGTGAAAAACTTAACGCTGGGTTTTCCAAATAATTAGTCAAATAAAGATACCAAGTAGTACTTCTAGGTGGACTGTAAAAAATTGATTCACGCTCCCTTAGATCAATAACAGGTTGATTTTCAAGGATAGGGATGCCTACTTCTTCTTCCGGAGCAAGTTCTTCAATAGCTATCAAACCAGAAGGAAGATTTTCAGTGATTACTCTTTCTACCCTAGGTGAATTAGGACCACTAGAAGTTGGAGAGACAAACCCTGATGTTGGAGTAACAAGTTCAGATATCTCAGGTTCTTCACCTATATCACTAGTAGATGAAAAGCTACAAGCAAGTTCAGAAACTGAAATAGATTCAGGATTATAGCCTATTACTAGAGTTTGGTAATCAGGATGTACAACCAACGAAGACTCTCCTTCTTCAGGTGACCCAACTTTACTACCACTAGGAGTTACGAGGACTTTCAAGCCTTCAAGCTGGCTCGGGACTTCTTCAGGAGGTTGGTCCCGAAGTCTACGGGACTTCCTCGGGAAATCAACCACGGTTACAAACTCAGGAGACTGGCACCGAAGTCTACGGGACTGTCTTGGTAATTCAGCCACAGTTAAAAACTTTTAACTACTTCACACGCAAACAAAGTAAAATCTCAATGAAAACCACCTAAAGCCTCTAAAGAACCAAACAAATTTGAATCACACGCCTAAAGAATTTAGAGATCAAACACACACAAACAGTAACTTTCCGGACCGAAAACACTAGTTGGTGATGAAATCCAACGTCGCAGAATTCAGTACAGAAATGGCGGTTGGAACAGTTACCCCAACAACCTGCTTAATGAATAGACTGGACCAAGTTGCTCCACTTAACCGTCTCGAGTGAAGTGAACCCCCCAGAAAATCCAAGTGAGTCTAGCCGACGTCTGCTCCAGGTACAGTGGGATCTTCCCACCACTGTCACCTTAGGAAGAATCCTAAAGAATATGGTCACTAAGGCTACCAACTGAGACAAATACACCTGGGGGAACAGTCTAAGATCCGATACGCACGCAATGGTAGAGTAGCAAGCTCAATCACCTTGAAGGCTCCTTGACATAATCCAAGGTTTACAAACAAGTGACCCCAGGCTCCTCGACAATGGTTAATCCGAGGTTTATCGTTTTTAATACGTGAATATCTGGCATCGTTCTAATGAGGAAGGATTGATTGCCACACTGGTTCGGACACTATCTCGTGCTTCTACTTTAAGAGGAGCTTTCCCAGAGCATAAATGCAACAATTGGATTTCTTCCTACCACAAGATACAACTACTTGTTTGTTTTTACTGTCTTGGAGAGTTAATTACTTTCCTACTCCAAGACACTAGCCTAAGCTAAGTTGGTGTATCAGAGCCCTAGAAATAAAATGTTACTAGGTGAATTTTACTTTAAGCGTTAATTTTAGTCGTTGTTGTTTAAGTCAAGAGGTGGTGGAGATGAAACTCGTGGTGTAAAGACTCGACTCGAAATCACTAAAAAGATGCACCTAAGATGATTTAAATAATCTTTTCTCTTCGATGAACTTCTAAACTAATAAAGAGTTTGAGAATGCAAATACTTTGTAAACACAAATCTTTCTCAATTAAACAAATTAAAAGAAGAGTTTTTCCTTTCCAAAGCACTCAAAAACGAGACAACTAGCTATTTCACACAAATTTCCCTTTTCTTTTCAAAGCACTCAATCACTACAAAAACAAACTTTTCCAAAAGAGATTTTTTTTTTATATTTTGTAAATAAAACACTCAAAACTAATGAAAATGACTAACTTTGAGAGCTACAAACTATAAAAAACTACTTGAAGTCAAAGCCTACTAAAAGTCTTTTTGAGGATGTTTTACTTAGCTAAATGTGAGCTAAGGACTAATTTATGCAGAATCACAATTAGTCAAAAAACAACCAATCTTTCGTTTTTTTTTTTTTTTAAATGAAAATTCCAAACTTTCAACTACAAGCTTTTCGAAATTTTGAAATGAGAAAACTCAAAGCGGATTCCTCAACAAGGGGAGATTTCATAAATGGTCAGACTCATAAGAAGACTGGTAGACACCAAGGTAATATGAGGTCCTTACGGCTTCTAAGCTCAGAGCCACTACACAACCAAAAATGAAAAACAAACCCAACAAGCAAAATTCCTAGGAATTCCACCTAAAACCCTAATGCTAATGAAATCAAACCAAGGAAAGTTTTTGACAGGGACAAGCAGGTCTGGGCAATGGCTAAAACCTATAAACAAATTCTAAACTGATAAAAAAGAGAAAAAATTAAAATTTTTCAAATTTTTGATAGGGTATGCAGGCAACCTGTTTACACAGGTGCGTCTACGCTCTGTGCACAAAGCAAAAGTGCATACTAGTACGCACTGTGCTTAACTCAGAGGGTGCGTACCTCTCCCAAAATTATGAAAAATGAAAACTAACTCAAAATTAATTAAATTCACCCAATCCCACAATCATCAAGTTAAAAACAGAAACAGAAAAAACAGTTTCTCAGGTCAAAGTATAGACAAAGAAAACAATCAAGTCCCCAGCGGAGTCGCCATTTTGTCGCACGGAATGTGTCGATCTTGCGGACAAGATAGACCTTCCTAGAATCTAAGAAGACCTAACGACAAGCAAACCAACCAGACACTATCTTTCTCTAAATATGTTTCAATAAACAATTAAAAAACAAGTGTTTTTAGGGCCTACCTTTGGTCCAACGCAAGCTTGTGGATTCCCTCGCTCCTTTGATCCAAATGACCTCCTTTTTGCGAATGTGCAAACACAAACAAGGCAAAAAAATTAAATATCACCTGAAAAACCAATTGCATAAAACATATTTAACATGAAAGTCAAGGAGTGCATGAAACAAATAACATAAGATACTTGTTGAGAAAAATGAGTTTGATTGTATTAATTCAAAAGAAGAAGAACCTTACAACCTTTGCCTTGACGCTGTACAAGCTCCTCCCAGGGTCCAACAAGATGTCTCCTCTACTTTGACAAGTTTCACTCACTCTCCAATGGAACCAAGAGGTATGTGATCTCTCCTCTCAAGCTCAACTAAAGAGTCTCAATTTCACCACCATTTACCCTCAAAATGTTCAGCTTCTAACCTCTCTAGACCTCACCCCAATGCCTGTATTTATAGTGCAATGGAGGGAAGTTACTAGGTCCTCCTTCAAAGGGATAAAGCCCTCCTTCAAAGGGATAGCTCCTTTAGTCAAGGGATTAGCTCCTTCTCTTTTGGATGCATGAACCACCTCAGAGCGAACAATCCATGTCAAAATTCCTTCTAGAAAACTCTAGAATTAACCCAAATTGAGTTTTTTAAGATAAAACTTGCGCCTTTTGACTTTCACAGGGGTCCGCACCTACACCGTTAGGAACAGAGCGCGTAGGTACTCAGCTTTTGTACACAGAAGGTGCGGGACCACAGGTGACTATGAGAGAAAGTGCGGAACCAGAGTTACATTGATATTTAATGTCTTTCTCCCACTTCTAAAGCTTAATTTGAAGAGCTGAGGTCTTAGACTTGTTTAGGATGACAGTACAAGTGATGATAGACCCATACTGACTGCAAATAATCATGGTGACGATATTTTTGTGTAACAATAGGGTTCAAAATTGGTTTACATTTCCATCAACCTCTTCTCAATACCATCTTCTAGATTTTCCATATACATGAGATAGAGTTAGAAGATCACCTCATCTGTAGATGCCCCATCTATTATGAGATTCAGGGGATGCTTTACTATATTTATCAAGTTTTGCATAGGTCATTGTCTACATTCTTTCAATACATGTCTAGCTCTCTTTATGAGGGATTTTCTTGGAATTAGATAGTTGCATATGGACTTATGTGGCCTTCCCATTTTTAACTCTTCCAAGGGGGTCACCTCCCATGTTGCCTCGCCTACTAAAGGTCAAAATTGACAAACCAAGATTCAAAATTATTCAAATATAAAATTGGTGAGGCCAAATACCTCTTCTTGACCCCCTTAATGGGACATATTCCTTCAGAGATACTTTTGATTATTTCCCATCATAGATCAGAGGCTGGATGTCATAGGACCTATTACACAACTTCCTATATGGATTTTTAGAGGATATTTTAAACTTTTTATTTTCATCTCAATGCTTTCCATATTGGAAATATTGGGGGGGTGAATCAATATTTCTTTTCAATTGTTATTTTTACCAGTTAAAACATTTATATTCAGAACACAAGATGAACAACAAGAATAAATGCTTTTATTAATATAATCTTTGTAATAAAATAGATACAATATATATATATGATTCTAATCTATTTCCAAGCACCCACTTGGACTTTCTGTAGCTCCAACCTCCAAAGCACCAAATTTGTTTTGTCAAGGCACCAACCTTGGACTTAGGAGCACCAACTCCGAGGACACCAATCCTTCCAGTTCTGAGGCACCAACCTCAAGGGCTCCAACCCTCTACTGCAAACTGTCTGGATCTATTTTTTCAAGGCACCAACCTTGGATATAGGAGCACCAACTCCAAGGACACCAATCCTTCAAACTTCTGAGGCACCAACACCAAGGGCTCCAACCCTCTTGTCAAGGCATGTTTGATAGTAATGTTCTGCTCTCAGAACTCTTCTTTACTGAGTTCTGTCTATTTACAACTTCACTGTAGTCTCCATGCTACAACATCAATGACAATCAGTCTTGATATGAAGAATTCTATGCAACTCTTCATACTATCCACACAGAGTCTGCAATAGCCATCATGATCTCTGATAATGTCTCCACACAGCTTTAGTGAGTCTGCTATTAGCTGCACTAAGCTCTGATTAAATCATCGCTGCTCTGAGCCTTTCCCAGGTTAGCTCGATCAACAGAGTTGCTCGTCCGTCGGCTTCCTCCTGTCCTACTGGACCTTCGGCTTCCTCATGTCGTGCTGGACCTTCAACTTCCTCCTTTCCTACTGGACCTACCATTGCCTCTGTTTCTTCCAGTTTTTTTCAACCTCTAAAAAATCCTTGTTCTTGGTTTTATATTCCTAATACCCTTGACCTTTGGCTTCGTCAATGCTAGCTTGATCTTTCAACTTCCTCTGTGCTCACTCTTTAGCTTCCTCTGTCTATTCAAATCCATCAATACACATAGGACATGTCAATGTTGAAGAGAGTGTTGGACACAGATTGTCATTGATGTCAATATGGCAATATTCAAGAGGAGGAGACGGAGCCACTTGAGGAGCAGACGCAGCAAGAGGAGCAAATGGAGCCAAGAGGAGTAGACCAAGCCAGAGGTGCTACAATGGAGACGAGAGGAGCACACAGAGTCATCGGAAGAGCAATGAATGCATTTAATAGCAAACAATGCTAAGATAGAGCCATTGAGAGCCATCAGGAGCCATATAGTCCACAAAAGATTTATATGCATACAAATATACTATCGGAGGCCAAAAACCATATAAATATGCATTTAACGCAAACGGAGGTAGAAAGACTTGTATCTATATGTATTTACACTATCGGCAACAAAACTCACGTATATATGCCGTTACACTATCGCAGGCGGAAACCAGACTTGAAAATATATGCACGAGAGATTTGGGATCCTATCGGGTCCGGCACATCGCATCGGCACTTCGGAAGCGGGCGTTACAGTGTGTCAAAGTGGCCCCTTTGTGATCGCCGATAGCGATTATCGCATCAGGAAATTGGAGCGGAGGTAAGGCCCTGACCATATACGACTTGCGATCGCCGATAGCAATATCGCATTGGACCTCTGCCAAGGGCAAACCCCGATTGCGATGAATGGTTGCGGACCCGACGAGAATATCAACTACAGTTTATATAATATCACGTCCAATAGGGGAATCGACCATTGGCAATCGACTGTGTTATGTGTGAGCCTCCGGAGGCGGCGATTGCGATAAAAGGATGATGTGGCATGTGGGACCTCTATATGGCTATAGCCTCGTTCATATGGTTTCCGTGAAGTAATAAATCTGTGAATGAATATATATATAGGTCATATATATATATATATATATATATATACTATATATATATATACTATATATATATATATATATATATATATATATATATATATATATATATATATATATATATATATATATATATATATATATATATATATATATATGTTGAAACACCTCATTTCTGGAATTGATCTCGGGCATCTATATTACAAACAAATAACAGTTCATGACTCGTGAACTTGAAAAAAAAAAGAGGGACCTCTCTGATATTTTTTCAATAAGCATCATTTCTATTGTATTTTGGCCCCTCTTCCTCTTGAACATGTCCCGTGAAGCATTGGTTAAATCGAGCGCAGAGGAAACTAAAGAAAATGGAGAAGGGAAGCCAGAAGGTCGAGCGAGTGTTAAGGAAGCCGAAGCTCAAGCGAGCGAGGAGGAAGCCAAAGAGCCAGCGAGCTAGCAGAAACGAATGGACAAAGGCATGAGAATGTATAAAAACAATAAAAACATAGAACAATGATGTTGTTATTGTGTTGAATAACCTGAGTATGAGATAGTGGAAGCAGTGGAGGCAAAAGTGGCAACAGAAGCAGCGGAAGTTGAATAGAGTGCAACAGGATACCAGTGTATACCAAAGTTGGGTTGGAGCCTCAGAATTGAATAGAACTGAAGTCATTGGGGGTAGGTGCTCCTAAGTGCAGAACGACTACAAGACAGAGTTGGTGCTCTCGAGGTTGGAGCCTCACTGAAGTCCAAGTTGGAGCTTGGCAACTATTCACAATCAGATTTATACTTATATGGTATTTGTTTCATTGCACTGTCTTGAGTTTTTAATAAAAGCATTTATTCCAATTGTTGATTTCTATGTTCTGTGTATACATATACATATCGATATATGCTTTTGGCAATCACTAGAACAAAAAATAATAAATACTAATTCACCCCCCTCTCAGTATTTCCAACAATTGGTATCAGAGCCAGCTTCTTCATACTAGCCTAACAGATTGAAGAAGGATCCACAACCATGATGATAAATCACGAAGCATCAGGAAGACCTCCTTTGTTCGATGGCACTAACTTTGGTTTCTAGAAGAAAAGAATGACCTACTACTTAATGTCCCTTGGACCTGAAGTCTGGCATTTTTGTCAAAATGAATACCAAACAACTTCCACTCTTCCAACAGACCAAGACGACAGGAAAGCCTACATCGCAAATGCAAAGGCCATGAACTCCATCACTAGTGGAATCACTGATTCTGAGTTTACAAAAATCATGCACTGTACCTCTGCCAAAGAAATGTGGGAGCAGCTAGTTGGCTTGTATGATGGAGACTCAAAAATCAAAAAGGCGAAGCTTCAAACTCACAGAAGACAATTTGAAAGTTTGAGGATGGAAGATGAAGAATCATACCTCATCCGAGTAGCTGAAGTGGTAAATTCCCTAAAAGGATTGGACAAAAAAGTGGAAGAAAGTACCATTGTTCAAAAGGTATTAAGGTCTCTTCCAGACATATTTGACTCCAAAATAACGCTATAGAAGAAGCAAAGGATCTAGATACCCTCAAAATGGATGAACTCCATGGAATTCTCACTGCCTATGAAATGAGGAAAGGTGGCCCAAGCTCCAAAGATGCAGCATTCAAGGCCTCAAAGTCAAAGAAAGGGAAAGAAAGGAATGACTTTAGTGATGAGTCAGATGTGGAATCCAAATTGGCCCAATTTGTACGAAATCTGAAGAGAGGATCTAAGCTTAAAGGCAAGTAGCCTCTTATCTGTTTTAGATGTGGTAAAATAGGACATTATGCAACAAAATGTCCTCATAAACATGACAGTGATGATGAAGGAAATTCTAAAAGAATGGCACACAAAAAGAAAGGGTTCAATAAGAAAAAATTCTTCTCCAAGCAAGATGAGTCTGATGAGGATGAGTTTATGGTCATCAAAAAGAAATTAGATGAGGAAGGTGATCATGATGAAAGCCAAGAATCATTATTCATGGCACTCGCAGATGATGATGACTCAGGGCTGGAAGGAAATGTAGATGAACTATTAATAAGCGCCATTGAAGAAAATGAGAAACTACGGAACAAAATCATTTCTCTCAAAGTGGAAAACAAGGAAATAAGAAGGAGAGAAGATATCTTGGAAGAAAAGCTTAAAGAAAAAGAAGAGAGTTGTGAGGAACGCGAGGCCGAAATAGTGTCTCTGAGAAAGGAGTTGGAGCAAATTAAAAAGGGCTGTAAAAGCTCTCAAATACTTGAAACTATTCTGAAAAATCAAAAACCTCAACATGACAAGTCTGGAATAGGTTTCAAAGGAGAATCCTCAAGCACTAAGAATAGTGCAAAAAGCTATGCTGATGCACTCTCTTGCAATCCAAAAGATGAAAAAGTATGCTATGAAAAGTGCATCCCAGATCCCAATAATGAAGAGAGAATTACTCCAAAGAAGAATGTGGAGTCGAATCATGGACACTAAAGCAAATACAAACCTGTACTCCACCAAGAGCCCATCGCAAATCCAAAGGACGAGGGAGGAGTAATTCCCAGGTAGGAAATCGATTCAAACTGTGGTTGCTTCAAAACCATCTTTCTTGGACACTGCTTTCACTGTAAAAACTTCGGTCATCAAGCCAGACATTGTATGGCTTGCATAAGTGAAAAAAAAATGCTAAAGGACTGAGTAATCAACTCTTATGCCCCCAAAAGGTAGGGGCAAATCAAAACCTTCAATTCATTTGATCCCTTGACCAAATTTGATCTGATTTTCTCTTTCTTCTACAATAATGGACACTATGAACAAGACTGCCCACTCAAAGGAAGAAAGACGAGTAGCAAGAACTGCAGCATGGACAAATGCGGCTTGGCTCTATTTGCTCAAAATAATGGAAACCAGTGGTTTGTAGAAAGTGGGTGCTCCAGACACATGACAAGAGACAGAAGGAAGTTTGTCTCACTGAGAAAAAAGGAAGGGAATATGTCCTTTGGAAGCGGAACTAGCAGAATTGTAGGAAAAGGAACAGTTACTCTGGTCAATGGAAAAGGAAAAGCTCAAGATGCTCTGCTAGTTGACGGACTCAAACACAACCTTCTGAGTGTCAGCCAAATCTGTGATCAAGGACATAAGGTTGTTTTCAGCACCAAAGATTGTGAAATAAGGAACTCTGCCTCAGGGAAACTTGTGGGAAAAGGGGTGAGAACACCAGACAACATTTACATTCTCAAAAAGATTCAGGAAAAGAAATTCTACTTGAGTCAGACAGATGAGAGTTGGTTGTGGCACAAGCGACTTGGACATACAAGCTTTGAAAATCTGATCAATATCAGCAAGATCAAAGTTGTACAAGACATCCCAAGGCTGTTCAAACCAAATCAAGCAGTGTGTGGTTCATGTCAACATGGAAAGTAGACGAGAACAAGCCACAAGACAAAGGAACACTGTACATCGAAGCCCTCAGAAATCATCCATGCTAATGTGTGTGGGCCAACTAGAAATCAAGCACTCCAAGGAGAAAGGTACTTTGTGTTACTTGTTGATGATTATACTAAAATGATGTGGATATATTTCATAAAGTATAAATCTGAAACTTTTGAGTGTTTTAAGAATCTAAAATCCCTTGTAGAAAATGAAAAAGATTCAAAAATTAAGTGCCTCAGAACAGACAGAGGAGGAGAATTCACATCAAACGAGTTTAGTGAGTTCTGTAATATTCATGGAATGAAAAGGGAATTCTCAGCTGCCATAACACCTCAGCGAAATGGGGTAGTCGAAAGAAGAAATCGACAGTCCAAGAAATGGCAAAAACAATGTTATTAGCAGCAGACTTACAACCTAAATTCTGGAGAGAAGCAGTAGGGACAACTGTCTATACACTGAATCAAACTCAATTAAGACCAAATTTTGAAAAAACCCCTTATGAGCTATGGAAAGGAAGACCTGCTTCGGTGAAGTACTTCAAGGTCTTTGGAAGCAAGTGCTTCATAAAAATAAATGATGGCTCACCCGGAAAGTTTGATTCTCGGGTTGATGAAGGGATATTTCTTGGATACTCTACACAGAGCAAGGCTTACAAGTGCTAGAATTATCGACTGAAGAAAATAGTGGAAAGCATTGATGTAAAGGTTGATGAAGATCTTCTAGAAAGGAAAATTAAAGAACATGAAGATGACTCTCTCATTGAAGAAGAAGAACCTAAAGAAGAAGAAATAGATGAGGAAGAAGAAGAAGAAGAGGAGGAAGGAGAACCACCTAATACCCCTTCAAAGATGAAGTATGTCCAAAGACATCATCCAGAAGAGCAGATCATTGGAGATAAAGATGAAGGTGTGCAGACTCGAAGAAGGATATCAACCACACCCAAGAGAAAATTCATTGCCCTCCTATCTATGACAGAACCAAAAGCATAATAGGAACCAAATGGGTGTTTAGAAATAAAATGAATGAGGAAGGACAGGTTATCAGAAACAAGGCAAGACTTGTCTGCAAAGGCTATTCACAAATTGAAGGAGTTGACTTTGAAGAGACATTTGCACCAGTGGCCCATATGGAAGCTATCAGGATGTTCTTGGCATTTGCTTGCTCAAAAGGATTCAAAATCTATCAAATGGACGTGAAATCAGCATTTCTAAATGGGGAACTCAAGGAGGAAGTCTACATGGAGCAGCCAGAAGGTTTTGATCTAACAACAAGAAAGGACTTAGTCTGTAAATTGAAAAAGGCTTTATATGGGTTGAAACAAGCTCCTAGAGCTTGGTATGCAAGAGTGGATAACTATCTACAACAACAAGGCCTCAAAAAAAGGAGTGGCTGGAAGCAATCTATACATAAAGACAGATCAAGGTAAGTTACTAGTTGCTCTTGTTTATGTTGATGATCTAATTTTTGCTAGTAATAATAATGAAATGAGCCATGAATTTTCTCAAAGCATGGCAAATGCGTTTGAGATGTCAATGATAGGAGATCTGTCCCACTTCCTTGGACTTCAAGTATCTCAAACCAAAGCAGGATTGTGTATATCTCAAGCCAAATATCTAAGAGACATGCTCAAAAAATATGGAATGGAGGACTGTGCACCCGTGAGCACACCTATGACCACAAACTGCAAATTGAGCAAAGATGATGACTCCCCTCTAGTAGATGCAACCCATTACAGGTCAATGATTGGAGCCCTTCTATACTTAACAGCTACACGACCATACATAATGCAAGTAGTAGGAATGGTGGGAAGATTTCAATCTGCTCCCAAACAATCCCATTTATTAGCTGTAAAAAGAATTCTCAAATATCTGAAGGGAACTTCTGATTTCGGTCTTTGGTACCCAAAGGAATCAACACTGACTGTAACTGCATACACCAATGCTGATTGGGCTGGAAGTATAGATGATCAGAAAAGTACTAGTGGAAATTCATTCTTCCTAGGAGACTATTTGGTATCCTGGCTCAGCAAAAAACATTCATCCATATCATTATCCATAGCCGAAGCCGAGTATATTGCTGCAGCAAATTGTTATACTCAGATACTATGGATGAAGGAAGCTCTAAAAGATGTCGACATATGTACAGATCAACAAATTACCGTTTATTTTGACAACACAAGTGCCATCAGTCTCAGCAAATATCCATTGATGCAGTCAAGAAGCAAACACATACCGATCAAGTATCATTTCCTCCGTGAGAAAGTAGCTGAACAAAATATCCTCTTGGAATATATCAGTACTAAGGAGCATATAGCTGATATTTTCACAAAACCTCTTCCTTGAGAAGCATTTGAATATCCGCGTCAAAAGATGGGGGTTATTTCTTTATCATCACTCAAGTTCATTCATAAAGATGCAGCAGGACAGGGGGAGCAGTTTGACAGGGGGAGTTCGTATGCATTCCTTTGCCATTGATGTCAAAGGGGGAGAGAGCAGAAGAATATTGCCATCAATAACAAAGGGGGAGATTGTTGGACACAGATTGTCATTGATGTCAATATGGAAATATTCAAGAGGAGGAGACAGAGCCACCAGAGGAGCAGACGAAGCAAGAGGAGAAAATGGAGCCAGGAGGAGCAGACCAAGCCAGAGGTGCCACAATGAAGACGAGAGGAGCACACAAAGTCATCGGAGGAGCAATGGATGCATTTAACAGCAAATAATGCCAAGACAGAGCCATTGGGAGCCGTATAGTCCACAAAAGAATTATATGCATACAAATATACTATCGGAGGCCAAAAACCATATAAATATGCATTTAACGCAAACTGAGGTAGAAAGAATTGTATCTATATGTATTTACACTATCGGCGGAAAAACTCACGTATATATGCTGTTATACTATCGCAGGCAGAAACTGGACTTGAAAATATATGCACGGGAGATTTGGGATCCTATCGGGTCCAGCACATCGCATCGGAACTTCGGAAGCGGGTGATACAGTGTGTCAAAGTGGCCCCTTTGTGTCGCCGATAGCGATTATCGCATCAGGAAATCGGAGCGGAGGTAAGGCCATATGTGGCTTGCGATTGCTGATAGCGATATCGCATTGGACCTCAGCCAAGGGCAAACCCCAATTGTGATGAACGGTTGTGGACTCGACGAGAATATCAACTGCAGTTTATATAATATCGTGTCTAGCAGGGGAATTAGCCATTGGCAATCGACTGTGTTATGTGCGAACCTCTGGAAGCGGCGATTGCGATAAAAGGATGATGTGGCATGTGGGACCTCTATATGGCTATAGCCTCGTTCATATGGTTTCCGTGAAGTAATAAATCTGTGAATAAAAGAAGTCATATATATATATATCTGTTGAAACGCCTCATTTCGGGAATTGATCTCGGGAATCTATATTACAAACAAATAACAGTTCACGACTCGTGAACTTGAAAAAAAAAAAGAGGGAACTCTCTGATATTTTTTCAATAAGCATCATTTCTATTGTAATTCGGCCCCTCTTCCTCTTGAACGTGTCCCGTGAAGCATTGGTTATTCAAGTGCAGAGGAAGTTAAAGTGAATGGAGAAGGGAAGCCAGAACGTCGAGTGAGTGTTGAGGAAGCCAAAGCTCAAGCGAGCGAGGAGGAAGCCAAAGAGCCATCGAGCTAGCGGAAAGGAATGGAAAAAGGCATGAGAATGTATAAAAACAAATAAAACATAGAACAATGTTGTTGTTGTTGTGTTGAATAACTTGAGTATGAGGTAGTGGAAGCATGAGAGGCAAAAGTGGCAGCAGAAGCAACGGAAGTTGAATAGAGTGCAGCGGCATACCAGTGTATACCAAAGTTGGGTTGGAGCCCAAGAGGTTGGAGCCTCAGAATTGAATAGGACTGAAGTCATTGGGGGTAGGTGCTCCTAAGTGCAGAACCACTGCAAAACAAAGTTGGTGCTCTGGAGGTTGGAGCCTCACTGAAGTCCAAGTTGGAGCTTGGCAACTATTCACAATCAAATTTATACTTATATTGTATTTATTTCATTGCACTCTCTTGAGTTTTTAATAAAAGCATTTATTCCAATTGTTGGTTTCTGTGTTCTGTGTATACATATACATATCTATATATGCTTTTGGCAATCACTAGAACAAAAAATAATAAATACTGATTCACCCCCCTCTCAGTATTTCCAAAAGAGAGGCCAAATTACAATAATGTTTCATATTAAATAAAATATCAGAGAGGCCCCCTTTTATAGTTTTCATACAATATATATTAATAATCCCACAATCGCAATCGGAGATTTAATATGACAATTCCTTAAGCCTTTAAACCGAGGACCACAAAACATATCAGAATACGGGGATACACATGTAATACACGGGAAACCCCGCTTTGAAGCACTTAGCTGGATTTCAAATATCTATACACCCGTACATATATATATCATCGAGTCCGCACATCAAAGACACCACTGCAGCACTATTCCTTCGTTTCTTCGATCTCTGATCAACCCTTCACCTGCGCTATTAGCATTTAAATCGCGAGCGTCGATCTAGCGCTCGATCCGACAGTTTACATTGATTTTGGGTTCATATATATATAGATATATATATATATATATATATATATATATATATATATATATATATATATATATATATATATCGCAATCGGTGCTTTCAATGTGGCAAGGCTTTACAAGAGGCTTGCGATATGCGATGGATGTGATAATATCTTAAATCATATTGCAATGGTGTAGTCGGGTCCGCATGCATATTGCTATCACAGTTTTAACGTGACAAGGCTTAAAACACTACGATACATAACTCCTGATATGGCGGACGTGATATATCATTAGGGCGCGATATATTAGGACCATCGGGTCCGCAACTGTATATCGCAATCAGAGGTTTCGGGGGTGACAACCCTTTGAGACTAGTGACACAGCGGATGCAATATTACATTAGGGCAGTTTATAATGGAGCTGTGGGTCTGTGTTATTAAAGCATTCTATATAATATATATACTCCTATGTTCTTAACTTTGGTTAATGCGGACTTAACCCATAACCCTTTATCCCCTTTAATTCTATTATAACCCTCGTATAATGGGAATATACACAAACACACGGGAACTTGCATTTTCTACTTTCCCATAGCCTTGGCGCATTTATCAATGCTTACCTTTATCAGGCTCATTCTCCACCATAGATTTCCCTCCACCAGATTTGGCGGTTGATATTACACTCGAATTTTCAAATAGTCCGTTGATCCTCCACTGTCAATCACCTCTTGCAAGATCCAATGGTTCACAAGGATTTTGGGTGGACAAATAGCTCGAGGATTACCCACTTGAAAAACGGTTTCCTCTCTCCTCCTCGTTGCCACATGTTTCTCAGTTAATGGAATCAGGTGCTCTCCTCTAAATCCCACATATCGCCTAGTGTCCACCTGAAAATCACTACCATTGTTACAAATCCGCCTTTTGGAACATACCCACGTGCATTCACTTTGACTTTAAACTAATATTATATACTTTAACTCGATATATGTGGTTATATAACTTAACCCGGTATATACTCCTCTGCTCTTTTCTGGTCCGATATGACTCCGCGATCGCTTCTGATGCACTACTCCAATAGCTCTTCTCTAATATTCCTATGGTATCACATGATATGGCTCCTCTGTTAATTTCTCTTCCACTGGCTTTTCCTACTGATGCGTGTTCCTCTTTGTTCCTTCTAATGAACAATATCGCTCCTTTGTTAATTGCTCTTCTGTTGGCTTCTCCTCCTGATGCGTGTTTCTCTTCTGATGGCTTCCCTAATGGCTTTTGATACTGCTCCAATACTTCTTCTCTGCTTTGATAGCTCCTATGCCTTCCGATATTCTCTCCAATGGCTTAAAAGCCTTGGCTTTCCTCTGGTTTCTCCTCATGGCTTCTTGCTCCTGTTTCTTCACGGATCTGCTCTACTTCTCCTTGGCCTCACATCATTGTTTACTCATCCAGAATATTGCCATATTGACATCAATGAAAATCTAGGTCAACAATCTCCCCCTTTGTTATTAATGTCAATATTCTTCTTCTCTCCCCCTTTGACATCAATGCAAAGGAGTGCTCAGGGACTCCCCCTGTCAAACTGCTTCTGTTCTTTATGAATTGTAGATCTTCATGAGTATGTTACTCCCTCTGTAGTAGTGCCCTTCTTTTTCCTCAAGATAGAGGGATTGATGCTTTATCATCAATTAGCACATTATCCCCTATTCATGTTTCAGAACTACTTTATCATGGCTTCAACAATGCTTAAGGATGCTCCACTTCAATGCTTTCAAATAGATTGCAAATAGACACACATCAAATGATCAAGTCCAAGTTTTAATGCTTCAATCCATATTCTGTTGTCTCCACAATCAGAATTAATAGGCCTTCATAGTCCGAATCAAGAGAAAATGCCATTGAAGTTGTCTTTCTTGCTATCTCTCTTTAGATCAGAGTTCCTTTGTATTTATGTGCTTCTCCTTAAGTTGTTGAGCTAGATTCGACTGCACAATATTCTCCTTTCTATAGTCTTTTGATGAGCCATCTTTTCCTTATGTTCTTGAAAAAAAAAATCTCTGCAAGTTATCTCCACAAGCAGATTTTGATATCCAATCTATGACTGTCTTTTAAATTCTTTTTACTGATTGGCATATTTTTGCAATGCTTCAGTTTTGTTAGATGCTGCCAACTGCTCTTGCTTCAGGCTTCATTCCCAGATATATTTGTTTGTTTGAAGGTTGCCTCTATTTGTGTCCATAATCTACCTGTTCTCACATCAAATCCCTGAGTCGAAACATTTAACATATGTAATATCAACACCATAGTTATTTGCCCTATTTCTCTAGTATTAGATGACCTTCTCTATTGCTCCAATTACTACTTAGTGATCAAGTGGAAAACATCTTCAACAACAGTTCAAGGAATAGTTAAGAGATCAATTCTTCAATGGAGTGCTCCTGAGAGATGATCTTTATCAAAGAATGATTGTTAATATAGCTCAATAAGGATTTCATAAGGACACTTTCACTAATAGATTCTGCAATAATGATCAAGAATCACAGGCTCCCCCTAACTATATACATCATCTCTTTTGGCAGAGTCTTCACATTACATGCTTAGATTGTCAAAAACCAGGCCAATAACATGTGTTGTTGGCTGGATAGTTCAAAGGACTTTCGGATTGTATTTGCTTCCTTATCCATACTTCTGTAACCTTCTTCATTTGCATGGTTCTAGCTTGTGTAAGATCCCAAGTTAAATTACAATCACATGCCATATGACCAATGTTATGACACTTGAAGCATTCTACATTGCTCATGAATAAGAATTCATGATTTCTTCCTGCAAAGTTGTTCCTTGGAGATTTTTGGGGACCATAATATCTATCTTTATGATATGGTTGGGGACCATAAGATCTATCTTTATGATATGATGTACAATCCTTTGCCATGTGAACAAATTTTGTACAAGAATAACAATAACCAAGAAATAGACTTTGGTACCTAGGAGATGGAGATTTCCTTGATGTACTTCTGAAGTCTTTCTATCTTGAGATCCTTTGATGATAACCATTGCTTCTAGCATCCTTGAAATTATCTACATTTCTTCTTGGAGTAGGTTTTCTTCTATTGCTACCTTGATTTTTCTCCTTGCCTTTGCTGGAACTGGGAGCATCACCATTTCTTTTTGGCTTCTTCACATCCCTTTTGTTTGAAGAATTATCATTCTTGTTTAAGGATTCAATTGCATACCCGAGACCTGATTTATCAAATGGACATATTCGATGGTTGAGCATATCATCCAAGGATTGGGAGCTCTTCAAGGTTTTGTTCATCCGTTCAACCTTTTTCTGAGGAAGACAATCTCTTCTTCCAATCTTTCACACTCATTATTCTTCTTAGCAAGTTGTTTCTTAGTTTCTTCCTTCATATGAGCAGCTTCATTTGCTTCTATTTTAAGGGAGATGATATCTAACTTCATTTTGAAGATTTCCTCATTTTCCTTTGCTAGACTGCTCTCGATTTCTTCCTTGATCCTTGTAGCTTTACATGTTTCAGCCTTGAGAAGTTTGATGTTAGAATTAATTTAAAAATTTCTTCATTCCTAACTTTTAGTTGACATATCGTGGTGTTTCTCTCCTTTTCTACTTCATCAACCTATTCTTCTATGATTTCCAATGCTTCCATTGTCTTCTCAGCTCCTTGCGCTAACTTTATTGCTTCTTGTAGTTGAGATTTGAGAGAGGAGACCTCTACCTTGTATTGACGAATCTCTTCTTCAAGTGTTTTCAAGATATTGTGCCTTTGTTCAAGTTGACTTGACAAGGTGTCTTCCCATTTCTTTGCTTTATCCAATTTATTTTTCATGGATATGACTTCTTCGTGCTGCTTTATTTTGCTTTGATGAAATTCCTTCTTAAGCTTGGCAAGCTCTTCATCCATTCCTTGTACTTGAAGCTTGATAAGGTCAACTTTCTTCCTTGTTTGGTCTTGGTCACCAGCTGGTGCTTTCTTCTTAAGTTCCTCGTTTTCCTTTTTCAAATTGATAATCTCTTCCATGGCAGCCATAAGTTGGGCGAGGAGATCTTCTACAAAATCTTTTTCATTTTCTTCATCTTCTAGGTCTTCTTTAGCCTTGATGTCATCATTCTCACTTTCAGCTTCTATGATGAGTTCTGGATTTTCTTCTTCAGTTCCATCATCTTCCTGACTGATGTGCTATGCTCTTTCCACGTAGTTAACAGGGGGTTTGAAGGGCACCCGTAACCCCACTTTATGGGGTCTGGGGCAGCGCCCCCGAAAATTTAGGTCTTGGACCCTATGTTAGGTTGGGCGGACCCACCTATGGTTTTGTGAATGATTTTCGCACATGTTTTTTTGGAAGCAATAGTTTTTCAGTCCATGGTATTGGACGCGATGGTTTTCAGTCCATGGTATTGGATGCTTTGGCATGTATAAATATGTATTGTAACATTGAAAGGAACATAATGAAAAGTCAAGATGGTAGTCTCGGTTTTGGGATCCAGGGGAAAATATCTGTGTATATGTGTTTTATGTGTTCTGCTTTCACATTATTTATTTTTTGTGTTTTAGAATTCATATGCAAGTGATTTTTGTACAGGGTTAAAACCTACATTTGGTATCAGGGCAGTTTTGGCTTCAAGGGGACGCCTTTGTTGCTTAGGGGTTTCGCTCGGTCTTGTGGTGGACCCTGTTCAGTGGGAGATCTGCGAGATTGATGCTGGTGGTGAAACAATATTGCGAGCAGTGGAAAGATAGAGATTGAGAAATTTAATAGTCAGAGTTTTGAGTTGTGGAAACTCAAGATGGAGGATCTATTGGTGGATAAAGATCAATGAATCGCAGTAGATTTGGGTACTAAACCAATGGGAGTGTCCGATGAAGAATGGAAGAAGTTGGATCGAAAGGCAAAGATCACAATACGATTGTGTGTCTCAGATTCAGTATTGCTGAATGTATTAGGGGAAGCTATGGTTAAGGCTTTGTGGTACAAGTTAGGGACTTTGTACCAATCTAAGTCTCTGGTGAATAAACTGTTCCTGTGGAAAAAGCTATATAACCTGAGGATGAGGGATGGAGACTAGGTGACAGAGCATCTGAACGCATTTCATATTATGGTAAGTCAGTTAGCATCTGTTGATATTAAAATTTCAGATTAAGATAAGTGCATCAATTTGTTGTGTTCTCTACCAGATTCGTGGGATAGTCTAGTTATTGCAATAGGTAGCAATGCAACTGCGTTGCAGTTTAATGAAATAGTCTCATCTTTGCTGACAGAGGAGATGAGATGGAAAAATATGGAGAGCCAGAATGGTGATGCCTCGTTTGTATGAGGACGGTCCCAGAACAGAAACAAAAATAAGTCACCGAGTGGGAGATCTAAATCTAGAGGGAGATCTAAATCTCCAGGAAAACCTGTAAAGGTGGTGTGCTGGAAATGTGGAAAGGAAGGCCACTTTAAAAGGGACTGTAAATCTAAAGTTCCTAACAAAGGAAAGGGATTTGATGAGGCTCCTTCCGCAAAGGCAAAAACCACCTCAGATGAAGGTGGGGGTGTGTACTTGGCTTCTTCAAGTACACATGTAGATCATGAGGCATGGTTGATTGACTCAGGTGCATCCTTTCACTTCACTCCCCATAGAGAGTGGTTCTGCGAGTATGAGAAATATGATGGTGGTGATGTCTTCTTGGGTGATGACAGGAAGTATAGAATCATAAGTCACAAAAAAGTAAAGTTGTAGTTGCAAGGAGGAAGAGTTAGAACAATTTCGGGTGTTCTACACATTCCTACATTGCCCAAAAATCTGATTTCTGTAAGCAAGATGGATGATGCAGGTGTAAAAACAATGTTCAAGAAGGATACCTCCAATATGGTTCAGGGAGCACTGGTATTGATGCGGGGAGTTTGGATTGGAACTCTATACAAGCTACAACGTAGCACTGTTATTGATGGGTGCAATAGTTCTATGGTTCATGAAAGTGGAGCAAAATATCTAGTGGTCTCTAGAGAGAAGACCATGCTGTGGCATCAAAGGCTTGGACATATTGGAGAGAAGCGCCTTCAAATACTTCATGGTAAAGGTATGGTAGAAGGTATGAGTAATAACTCTTTGGATTTTGATTTCTGTGAAAATTGTGTATATGGGAAGTAGAATCGGGTGAGTTTCCCCTCTGGTGGTAAGAGGGCAAAATAGATATTAGAACTTGTGCATAGTGATATGTTTAGACCTGTGAAGGTTCCATCACTGGGTAAGTCTGTGTACTATGTATCATTTATAGATAACTTATCAAGGAATACATGGATATATTTCCTTAAGAAGAAATTTGAAGTCTTTGACATGTTTAAAGAATTTAAGGCTCTGGTGGAAAACCAGACAGAGAAGAAGATAAAGGTGCTGAGGACAGATAATGGTGGAGAGTTTTGCAGCAAGGAATTTGAAGAATTCTGTTAGAAGTGTGGTATATCATGGTAGAAGAATACTCCATATACACCTCAGCAAAATGGATTTGTAGAAAGAATGAACAAGACGTTGATGGAAAGGGCAAGACGCATGCTCAGTGGTGCCGGGTTAGAACAGGAATTCTTGGCAGAGGCAGTGGATACTGTATGTTACTTGGTCAACAGGTCACCTTCATCAGTGTTGGAGGATAAGACTCCACAAGAGGTATGGAGTGGTAACAAACCCTCTCTTTCACATCTAAGGATATTTGGATGTGATGCATATGTACATGTTCCAAAGGAGAAAAGAACCAAGTTGGATAGTAAATCTGAAAAGTGCATCTTTATTGGGTATAAGGATGGTTTAAAGGGTTATAAGCTTTGGAACCCAGTAACAAGGAAGGTTGTGTACAGTTGAGATGTGGTGTTCATAGAGGTGAAGGATGATATTAAACATGAAGTCCAACCAAAGGAACCTGAGAAGATAGAGTTTGAGCTAAAGGAGGTAGAATCAGAGTCTGCAGCAGAGGAGGAATCAGAATATGAAGAGACACAAACTCCAACTGTGAGAATATCAGTTCGAGAAAGAAGGCATCCAGAAAGGTATAGTCCATCTACGTTTTGTTCAAATTTTGCTTTGTCTGTTACTAATGATGATCCCAGAACTGTGAAGGAAGCAGTGGATTTAGAGGATGGAAAACTTTGTAAAGAGGTCATGGTTGATGAAATGGAATCTTTGCACAAAAATGAGGCTTGGGATCTGGTGGAGTTGCCAGCTGGAAGGAAACCCATTGGCAGCAAATCGGTGTTCAAAAAGAAGTCAAATGCATAAGGAAAAGTGGAGAAATACAAAGCTCGGTTGGTAGAAAAATGTTATTCCCAAGTGCTAGGAATTGATTTTGGCGATATTTTTTCTCCTGTTTCCAAGGTAACTTCTATTAGATTACTTTTATCTGTTGTTGTTTCTTTTGATTTTGAGGTAGAACAGATGGATGTAAAGACAACATTTCTTCGCGGGGATCTGGGAGAGGAAATCCACATGAATAAAACTGAAGGATTTGCGGTGAAGGGTAAGAAAGAACTGGTATGCAAGTTAAAGAAGTCTATGTATGGGTTAAAATAGTCACCAAGGATGTGGTATCAGAAATTTGATACATTTATACGGGGACTTCGCTTCACCAGAAGCAAAGAAAATCACCGTGTGTATTTAAAATTAATTGGTGACCGTGTTATTTATCTGGTCTTGTATGTGGATGATATGTTGCTGGTTGGAAATGACAAAGAAATTATCCAGGATTTGAAGACACAATTGTCCTCCAAATTCGACATGAAAGATCTTGGTGCTGCAAACTATATTTTGGGCCTGGAAACTAAAAGAGATTGGGCAAATAGGAAGCTCTGGTTAAACCAGAGGAAGTATGTCGAGACAATACTACAGAGGTTTAATATGCAGGATAGTAAACCGGTGAAGGCTCCTATTCCTGTATGTTTGAGGTTATCTGCTGAACAATGTCCCAAGACACAAGAAGAGGAAGAAGACATGTCCTATGTTCCATATGCAAGTGCAGTCTGTAGCCTGATGTATGCAATGGTCTATACTAGACCAGACATTGCACATGCAGTGGGAGTATTGAGCACATTTATGTCAAAACTAGGAAAGGAGCATTGGACAGCAGTGAAGCAGGTTTTTAGGTACTTGTGTGGCACTAGTGATTATGGTCTGTGCTACCAAGGAAGACCAGGATTGGACATAGTGTTGGATATTCGTGGCGTTGTTGATGCAGACTGGGCTAGAGATTTGGATAAGAGAAGATCTACAAGTGGGTATGTGTTTAACCTATTTGGAGGTGCATTCAATTGGATGAGTAAGAAACAATCCGTAGTGGCACTATCAACTACAGAGGCAAAATACATGGCAACCACTCATGCAATCAAGGAAGTAGTTTGGTTGCAGAGATTGTGTTCAAGTATAGGGTTAGTACATGAAGCTATAAGGATAGACTGTGATAGTCAAAGTGCAATTTTCTTGGCAAAGAACCCTGCATATCATTCAAAGACAAAGCACATTGATGTTCAATATGAATTTGTGAGGGATATGATAGAAGACAAAAAGGTGTTGCTGGTAGAGGTGGACACTTTGAAGAATACTACAGATGCATTGACAAAATCTGTGAGCTCTGAGAAGTTCTCTTGGTGTAGAGAGACAATGGGCATTTCAGGGCTGGGAAAATGACTAAGCTCTCTTGTGGCCCCCTGTGGAAAGAAAAAACCAAGTGGGAGAATGTTGGGTTGTGTTATATTCTTTCCACATAGTTAACAAGGGCTTTGAAGGGCACCCGTAACCCCACTTTATGGGGTCCGGGGTAACACCCCAGAAAATTTTGGTTTTGGACCCTATTTTAGGTTGGGCAGACCCACCTATGGTTTTGTGCATGATTTTTGCACATGATTTTTTGGATGCGATGGTTTTTCGGTCCATGGTATTGGACGCAATGGTTTTTGGTCCATGGTATTGGATGCTTCGGCATGTATAAATATGTATTGTAACATTGAAAGGAACATAATGAAAAATCAGGCTGGTAGTCCCGGTTTTGGGATCCAGGGGAAAATATCTGTGTATATGTGTTTTATGTGTTCTACTCTCGCATTATTTATTTTCTATATTTTACAATTCATATGCAAGTAATTTTTGTACGGGGTTAGAACCTACATGATCGTCATGGTCAATGCTCCTTTTGAGTGAAGGTCATGGAGTTTGTCCCATATACCATTTGCTGAGGAACATTTTCCTAAATTGTTCTTTATAGGATTAGGTATCCCATTCAAGATTGCCTTCATTGATTTTTCATTGTACTCCTTGGATTCTCCATCCATCATGCTATCAACAATCACTGATTTCCAGATTTCAATGCCTTGAGTCTTTACGAAATTCCTCATTCTTGCTTCCCATATATTAAAGTTTCCATGGAACCATGGAGCCTTCTCAAATTGATTGTCTTCTATTTTAGTGGAAGAGGGAGACACATCCTTAGGAGGATTGGAGTCTTTCTTCATTGACTTCACCATTTGTGTTCTAAAGGTCAACATTCAAGCTGTTAGGCTTGAGTGAAGGAACTGGCTCTGATGCCAATTCTTGGAAATACTGGGGGGGGTGAATCAATATTTCTTTTCTATTGTTATTTTTACCAGTTAAAACATTTATATTCAGAACACAAGATGAACAACAAGAATAAATGCTTTTATTGATATAATCTTTGCAATAAAATAGATACAATATATATATGATTCCAATCTGTTTCCAAGCACCAACTTGGACTTTTGTGTGGCTCCAACCTCTAAAGCACCAACTCTGTTTTGTCAAGGAACCAAACTTGGATTTAGGAGCACCAACTCCCAGGACACCAATCCTTCCAGTTTTGAGGCACCAACCTCAAGGGCTTCAACCCTCTATTGCAAATTGTCTGGATCTATTTTTCCAAGGCACCAACCTTGGATATAGGAGCACCAACTCCAAGGACACCAATCCTTCAAACTTCTGAGGCACCAACACCAAGGGCTCCAACCCTCTTGTGAAGGCATGTTTGATAGTAATGTTCTGCTCTCAGAAATCTTCTTTACTGAGTTCTGTTTGTTTGCGTCTTCACTGTAGTCCCCATGCTACAACATCAATGGAAATTAGTCTTCATATGAAGAAGTCTATGCAAATCTTCATACTGTCCATAAAGAGTCTGCAATAGCCATCATGATCTCTGATAATGTCTCCACACAACTTTAGTGAGTCTACTATTAGCTGCACTAAGCTCTGATTAATTCATCGTTGGTCTGAGCCTTTCACAGGTTAGCCCGATCAGCAGAGTTACTCATCCATCAACTTCCTCCTGTCCTGCTGAACCTTTGGATTCCTCTTGTCTTGCTAGACCTTCGGCTTCCTCCTATCCTGCTGGACCTATCGCTGCCTCTATTTCTTCCAGTTTTTTTCAACCTCTAAACTTTCCTTGTTCTCTGTTTTATATTCCTCATACCCCTGACCTTTGGCTTCCTCAACGCTCACTTGATCTTTCAGCTTCCTCTGCGCTCACTCTTCGACTTCCTCTGTCTCTTCAAATCCATCAATACACACAGGACACGTTAATGTGGAAGAGAGGCTGAATTACAATAATGTTGCATATTAAAGAAAATATCAGAGAGGCCCCCTTTTATAATATTCATACAATATATATTAATAATCCTGCAATCGCAATTGGAGCTTTAATATGACAAGGCCTTAAGCCTTTAAACCCGGGACCACACAACATATCAAAATACAGGGATACACATGGAATACACGAAAAACCCTGCTTTGAAACACTTAGCCGAACTTCAAATATTTATACACTCGAACATATACATATCGTCGGGTCCACACATCAAACACACCTCCACAACACTACTCCTTCCTTTCACCGATCTCGGATCAACCCCTCACCTTCATGATTAGCATTTAAATCGCGACCGTCGATCTGGCACGCAATCTGACGGTTGTCGCTTATCCTTATCACCAACCAATTCGCTCGATCTCCACCATTGATATGCTTTTATTTGATCCGATGGTTGACATTGATTTCGGGTCCATATATATATATATATATATATATATATATATATATATATATATATATATCTATTTATATATTTAGATAGATAGATATATATATCGAAATTGCAGTTTATAGTGTGTCATCCCTTTATAACTTGCGATGCATAACCTCTGATATGGCAGACGCGATATGATTATAAGCTGTTTTTTAATACCTCCATCAGGTCCATATATATATATATATATATGTATATATCGCAATTAGCGCTTTCAATGTGGCAAGGCTTTACAAGAGGCTTGCGATATGTGATGGATGTGATGATATATTAAATCATATTGCAATTGGTGTAGTCAGGTCCACATGCATATCACTATCCGAGTTTTAACATGACAAGGCTTAAAACACCGCGATACATAACTCACGATATGGCGGACTTGATATATCATTAGGGCGTGATATAATATGACCATCGGGCTTGCAATTGTATATCACAACTGGAGGTTTCGAGGGTGACATCCCTTTGAGACTAGCGACACAGCGGATGCGATATTACAATAGGGTTGTTTATAATGGAGCCGCGGGTCTGTGTTATTATCACATCTATTGTTGGGTGTGGAGCCTAATTATCTTATGTATTCAAAGGTATCGCCACATTGGACCCCAGTTTGAAATGGGGCGGCAACGCCGCTCGAAAAAATATTTGCTGCAGGGGGGTCCGGGGGGGGGGCGGGCAGCTGCGATATTTTGGGGAGCCCCCCCCTAGCGGGGGGTTTCAGGGGCAGTGCCCCCAAAGCTAAGAATAGATATAAAAATGCCTTGTAAAAGTATAGTAATTTCTAGTCAATCTGGGCCATTCATTAGGCGGAGATCTAACGATAGAAGTTATGTTAAATTTAGGGTTTTTTTCCCTAGAAGGAAACCCCTCACTATATATGAGGGAATTGTATTGCGTCTATGTAGATCTGTATTCTGAGTGCGAAAGAGAGAGGAGATTGAGAGTGAAGAGGGTGTTACAGCGGATATGTTGTAGGTTGTATATCTTCAATTTGCTGGATAATATAAAAGGAAGGACTGGTTGTTTCTTCGTGGATGTAGCCCAAACTAGGTGAACCACGTATATCTGTGTCTCTCTTGTTTTATACGTTTTCTATGTTTATATTTATGCAATATTTTATGTGTTCCATTGCTCCGTAAATATATAATTTTCTAACAATTGGTATCAGCGCCAAAGGTCTTTTTTTTTGGCTGACAAACTCGCAGGAGAGAAGGATTCCTGGTTCAAGTGAGAGCAATGACGGAAGATGGTAAGTTTAGGGTCGAGAAATTTAATGGCCAAAACTTCTCACTGTGTAAGCTGCAGATGGAAGATTATATGTATCAGAAAGATTTGTACCTACCATTGGGTGGAAAAACAAAGATACCAACGGTTATGACAGATGAAGAATGGAACCTTCTCGATAGAAAGGCACTCGGAACAGTACGGTTATGCCTCAAAACATCGGTTGCCTTCGACATTTCAAAGGAAACAATGATAAAGGGTTTGATTAAGGTGTTGGCAAAACTATATGAAAAACCCTCGGCCTCAAACAAGCGAGGAAATGCGACGAAAAAGCCCCGGTGAGACATCGGGTAATGCTTTAAGTGTAGAGTCTAGGGGAAGAAAAATGGAAAGAGGAAAGAGCCTAGGATATCGCAGTAAATCAAGGAAAGGCATATCAAAGTCTAGATTAGGGATAGTGTGCTGGAAATGTGGAAATAAAGGATACCTAAAGAAAAACTGTAGATCTTGGAAGGGAAAAGAAGGAGATGCACAACAAGAAAACAATCATGAAGCAAATGTGATAGGTGAGGTGTTACAAGATGCTTTGATTCTTTCTTTCGAAAATATTACTGATTCCTAGGTGGTAGATTCAGGGGCCTCATTCCATGCCACACCTGATAAGAAATACTTTCATGACTATGTTCAAGGAGATTTTGGACAAGTCCGTTTCAGTGATGATAAACCTTGTAAAATCGTTGGAATGGGTAAGGTTCTTGTAAAACAACAGAATGGAAACCAATGGCTACTAAAGGAGGTAAGGCATGTTCCAGATCTAAAGAAAAATCTGATTTCAAGAGGGCAATTAGGCAGTGAAGGTTTTGTGACAACTTTCACAGATAAATCTTGGAAGGTCACCGAAGGAGCCCTGGTAATAGAAAAAGGCGAAAAGGTTGGTACATTGTATTTATGCAATGGTATTTCTAACTCTGTTAATGCTTTAACTTCCAAAGGAGAAGATGCATCATTATGGCATCATAGGCTCGGACACATGAGTGAGAGGGGGATGAAGATTATTCACTCAAGGAATTTGTTGCCAGGTTTGAAGAATGTTGATTTGAACTTCTGCGAGAATTGCATTTATGGAAAACAAAAGAGAGTCGGATTTCTCAAAGTTGGGAAAGAAAAGAAGAGCGAAAAATTAGAGTTTGTGCATACAGATGTTTGGGGACTTGCTCAGGTATCATCTCTCGGTGGCTCTCGTTATTATGTTACTTTTATTGATGATGCAACTAGAAAAACTTGGATTTATTGCATTAAGAATAAATCTGAAATATTTAATACTTTCAAGAAATGAAAAGCTTTGGTTGAGATTGAGACAGGAAAGAAATTGAAGTGTCTCAGATCAGACAATGGAGGTGAATATTGCAGCAACGAGTTTGATAGGTACTGTTCAGAGCATGGAATTCACAGAGAGAAGATAGTTCCAAGAACACCACAAGAAAAAGGTGTGTCAGAAAGGATGAACAGAACAATCATGGAGCGTGCAAGGTGCATGAGATTTCATGCAAGATTGCCTTTACAATTTTGGGTAGATGCTGTAGATACTGTTGTTTATCTAATAAACAGAGGGCCTTCAAGTTTCCTAGATGGTGGTGTTCCAGAGGAAGCATGGACAGGTAAAAAGGTAAACTACTCTTTTTAAAGCCTTTTGGTTGTGAGGCCTTTGTCCATATTAATAAAGAAAATAGAACAAAGCTTGAGGCAAAATCAAAGAAATGTACCTTTATTGGATATGGTGTTAATGATTTTGGTTATCGCTTATATGATTATGAAAATCACAAAATCATTAGGAGCAGAGATGTAATATTCAATGAAAAGGTCTTGTATAAGAAGCAGTTGGAGGAAAAGAAGCAGGAAAAAGAAAACAAGGAATACACAGTTCTTGATGAGATCACTGAAAAAGTAAAGGTGCCTGAAAATAATAATAATCAACAACCACAACAACAACAACCACCACAATAGCAACAGGCACCCCAAACACCTGAAAGTGGTGTTAGAAGATCTACCAAGATAGGTAGGCCCCCTGAATGATACTCTCCTTCATTATATTATTTATTGTTAACTAATTCTGGTGAACCTGAATGTTATGAAGAAGCAATGCAGGTTGAAAGTAGGAAGAAGTGGGAGCTAGCCATGGAAGATGAGATGGACTCCTTAATGCATAACTAGACTTGGGACTTAGTCAGGTTGCCTGTAGGTAAAACTACATTGCAAAATAAAGGGGTTTACAGGCTGAAGGAAGAAGATGGAGGAAAACAGAGGTACAAAGCTAGACTTGTGGTGAAGGGGTTTGCACAAAAGAAATGTATTGATTTTGATGAAATATTTTAGCCTGTTGTTAAAATGACTTCAATCAGAACTATTCTAAGTCTAGTAGCAGCTGAAGATTTGCATCTTGAGCAGTTAGATGTAAAGACAACCTTTCTCCATGGGGATTTGGAGGAAGAGATATATATGCAACAACCACAATGATATGAGGTAAAAGGGAAGGATAAACTAGTGTGAAAGTTGAAGAAGAGCTTGTATGGCTTAAAACAGGCTCCAAGGCAGTGGTATCTAAAATTTGACAACTTTATGTCTGAACAAGGTTATACTAGATGTCACTCTGATCATTGTGTCTATCTGAAAAAGAAAAATGATGGCAGCTATATTATATTGTTATTGTATGTAGATGACATGCTTGTTGCAGGGTCTAACATGCAGGAAATAAATGTGCTCAAAAGAAAATTAGCAAATTCATTTGCAATGAAGGATTTGGGAGCTGCAAAACAAATCCTTGGTATGAGAATAACTAGAGACAGGACAAATCGCAAACTAACATTGTCTCAGAATGAGTACATACAAAAGGTGTTGAAAATATTTAATATGCACAATGCAAAACTACTTAGTACACCTTTTGCTAGCCATTTTAAACTTAGTAAGGAAATGTGCCCAAAGAACCAAGAAGACATGGATTATATGTCTAAATTTCCATATGCATCAGCAGTTGGAAGCTTAATGTATGCAATGGTCTGCACAAGGCCTGATATTGCACATGCAGTGGGAGTTGTAAGCAAGTACATGAACAATCCAGGAAAGGAACATTGGATGGCAGTGAAATGGATTCTCAGATATTTGAAAGATACAACAAATCAAGCATTATGCTTTGGTGGTTCAAACATTTCTCTACAGGGATATGTTGATGTAGATATGGCAGGAAACAGAGATAATAGGAGGAGCACTACAGGATATGTATTTACTGTAGGTGGAACAGCTGTCAGTTGGGTTTCAAAAATCCAAAGTGTTGTTACACTTTCAACAACAGAAGCAGAGTATGTTGCTGCGACAGAGGCTAGTAAAGAAATCATTTGGTTACAAAGGTTTATGGGTGAATTGGGTAAGGAGCATGATATGGGCACATTATACAGTGATAGCCAAAGTGCCATTCATCTTGCAAAGAACTCAACATTTCATTCTAGGACTAAACACATACAGCTCAAGTACCATTTCATATGATCAGTGTTGGAATATGGAGAGTTGAATATGCAAAAGATACACACTAGCCATAATCATGCAGATACGCTAACAAAAGTTGTGACTAGGGAGAAACTGAGAATATGCTCAGTTTCAATTGGTCTTCAAGTATGATGAAGAAGATGAGAAACAACCAGGTCCAAAGAGGAGTCATTGTCCAGCAAATGAAGCAGCGATGGAGTTACTATAATCAATCTGCAAGTGGGAGATTATTGGGTGTGGAGCCTGATTATCTTTTGTATTCAAAGGTATCGCCACATTGGACCCCAGTTCGAACTGCCCGAAAAAATATTCGCTGCAGGGGGCTCTAGGGGGGGTGGCTGCAAACTTTTGGGGAGCCCCCCCCCTAGCAGGGGGTTTTGTGGGCAGTGCCCCCGAAGCTA
This sequence comes from Pinus tabuliformis, assembly GCA_031772625.1. NCBI lineage: Eukaryota > Viridiplantae > Streptophyta > Pinopsida > Pinales > Pinaceae > Pinus > Pinus tabuliformis. The sequence continues at coordinate 339,465,436 of CM062814.1, read as the reverse complement.
AGAATAGATGTAAAAATGCCTTGTAACAGTATAGTAATTTCTAGTCAATCTGGGCTGTTCATTAGGCGGAGATCTGACAATAGAAGTTATGTAGGGTTTTTTTCCATAGAAGGCAACCCCTCACTATATGAGGGAATTGTATTGCGTCTATGTAGATCTGTATTCTGAGTGAGAAAGAGAGAGGAGATTGAGAGTGAAGAGGGTGTTACAGCAGATCTGCTGTAGGTTGTATCTCTTTAGTTTGCTAGATAATATAAATGGAAGGACTGGTTGTTTCTCCATGGACGTAGCCCAAACTGGGTGAACCACGTATATCTGTGTCTCTCTTGTTTTATGTGTTTTCTGTGTTTATATTTCTGCAATATTTTATGTGTTCCATTGCTTCGTAATATATAATTTTCTAACATCTATATAATATATATACTCCTCCATTCTTAACTTTGGTTAATGTGGACTTAACCCATAACCCTTTATCCCCTTTAAATCTATTATAACCCTCGTATAATGGGAATATACACAAACACACGGTAACTTGCTTTTTCCGCTTTTCCATAGCCTTGGCGCATTTATCGATGCTTACCTTTATGAGGCTCATTATCCACCATAGATTTCCCTCCATCAAATCTAACGGTTGATATTACACCCGAAGTTTCAAACAGCCCGTTGATCCTTCGCCGTCGATCACCTCCAGCAAGACCCAACGGTTCAGAAGGATTTTGGGTGGACAAATAGCTCAAGGATTACCCACCCCAAAAACGGTTTCCTCTCTCCTCCTCGCTACTACGTGTCGCTCGGTTAATGGAATCGGGTGCTCTCCTCTAAATACCACTTACCGCCTAGCGTCCGCCCGAAAACCACTGTCACTGTTACAAATCCACCTTTTGGAATATAAGCATCTGCATTCACTTTGACTTTAACCCGATATTATATACTTTAACTCGATATATGTGGTTATATACTTTAACCCGATATATACTCCTCTGCTCTTTTCTAGTCTGATATGACTCCGCGATGGATTTCAATGCACTGCTCTAATAGCTCTTCTCTGATATTCCTCTGATATCGCATGATATGGCTCCTATGTTAACTCCTCTTCTACTAGCTTCTCCTCCTGATGCGTGTTTCTCTTTGTTCCTTCTAATGAACAATATGGCTTCTCTGTTAACTGCTCTTTTGCTGTCTTCTCCTCCTGATGCGTGTTCCTCTTCTGATGGCTTCCCTGATGGCTTATGATGCCACTCCAATACCTCTTCTTCGCTTTGATAGCTCTGCTCTGATAGATCCTATGACTTCCGATATTCTCTCTAGTGGCTTGACTGTCTTGCCTTTCCTCTAGTTTCTCCTCATGGCTTCTTGCTCCTATTTCTTCACAGATCTGCTCTACTTCTCCTTGGCCTCACATCATTGTTTACTCATCTAGAATATTGACATATTGACATCAATGACAATCTAGGTCAACATTCCATTCTCGTCACATTGATCATTTTCCAATTGAAGTATATGGATCTATGTGTAATTCATCAATGTTTCATTGGTTTGATGACAACTTTCCTTTCCCAACTAGGAAACTAGGTGTATGGAGATGTTGCTTTAGCTACCACATTTAACTTGATATGTATGATCCATGTGTATATGATATCTCCAATGTGTATTATTTTTATTGTTATCACTTAAGCACTATATTATAAAACTTAATTCTTAGGTTACCAGTTCTAACCTAAGTTGTTGCATTATGTTTCATAATTTTACTCAAAGAATTGTCTGATTGTAATGGTTTGGGTATATAGTTGGTGATTTGAGTAGGTGTTACATATCGATATTACTGATATAATTATTCATGTATTTGAAGATCTTTGTCACCTCCTTAAGGGTTATTCGATAATTCTCCTATGTTTAAAACTCGTGTCTCCTTTCCCTCCTTATACAGGTATATAGAAAATGATTCGTCTTCATAGTCCAGTCCTTGATCTTTAGCATTCCATGTTGTCTATTAATTCCTTGTTTTGATGTTGATGTCCATCAAATGATGATGATGATGATGGTTAGCATCCACTAACATCAATGTGGTGTATCCGACCTTACAAAAGTAAAATATTAAGTGTGACTCTTTAATATGTTATTTCTATGATAAAAATAAGGCAAAGAAGCGTTCCTATATCATTATATTTTTGCTGACATAACAAGTCAATAAGGTTTGTAGTGGGGAAAATGATTTGGAAATCATAATATATGTGAGTAAAATCTATTTAATCTAAGATAATTTTTTTTCATCTTCAAAACTCCTAGTATCGAAAAGGTGACAAATTATTCCATCCCAAGGTCTTTTACGAATAGACCAATGCCAAATTTCACTTTGAAGCTCATGAGAATTAGTTCTTATATTTGGAGTTTTCATTTTCTTCTTAGCACTAGTCAAGATAAAAATATAATTTTGGTTAGCAAGAGTGGGGTTGATCACCTCCTTATAATACCTTAGCTTCATTTTTCCCTCTAGCTCCTTATCATCCCACAACTTATCCTTAAATTTGGAAGTAATAGTATTTTTAATATTATCCTTATTCTCCAATATGATCTCCTCCTTTATCCCCCAATGGTCAAGCCAAGATTGGACATCCTTACATTGGCCCCACTTGAGCCGAAGATGGGGGTTTTGGATAGAGTTAGAAGAAATTTCAGGGAACCTCTTAGATTTCATGTTGTAAAGATTCTTCTTATACATCAGATACATAAACATAGGGATGCCTTAAATGGGGGAAATGATAGATTCAATCAAGAGGATAAGATAAGGAACATTTAGTTTAACCTTGAGGCCGTAGGTTATAAATTTCTTTTGGATCAATTGAATCTTCCTCCATGATTCTTTAGATATACTACAACCCCAAACGTCACATCCATATAAAATAACAGAGGTTTCGATAGTCTCAAAGAGGAACGTTTTTTCGTCCAAATCCAAATATCATTTGACTTACAATTGTTTTCAAGCTCATAATAAGCTTTCCAACCTCCAAAAATCCCTTTTTCAATGCTATAGTTGTTGTTGAGCTAGTGATGAAATTCAATACCTAAATATTTTTATGAATAAAACTATTCTTGGTGCTTTTTATCATAGATGAAGTTATCATGGTTGAGATTTTTTGGATTTAATTATCATTACTTTAGTATCGTCATTATAAATAGTCATACCCATCTTGGAGTAGTAATCATGGATGATTTTAAGTTGCTTGTCGAGATCATCTTGGATTTTGGATAGAAGAACAATATTGTTAGCATAAAGGAGAAGATCAATTACCATACTAGCAAGCTTGGGGCCATCATAGCCCATAGCTTCAAAACACTTTTCTAGCTTATCAATGTGAACACTAAAAAGTGTATGGGATAGGGGATACCCTTGATTAACTCGAATATTTCATTTAATTTCTTAACACCAACCCTCGGTGGTATTAAGCTTAGCGACAAAATTACCGTATAACCGAATCTCAACAACTCTCAACTTGAGAGGAACCATTATCTCTTTAAGCCTTTTCCATAGCTTATCCCAAGTACCTATGTCAAAATATTTTCTAAATCCAACAAAACAACAAAAGATATCATTTTTACTATGTGACATTACTCATCAATGGTCCTAAGTGTAACAATATGCTCAACAATTGAGTGATGTCTCCTAAAACCCACTTACCCTTTATCTCTTTTACAGGTTTGGCTTTCAAGCCAGAGGCTAATATTTTTTTCCAAAATGAGCCAGATAGTTTGGTTAAAATGTAGCTAATCACAATGGTCCTATAGTTAGAGGGAAGGTTTTTCTCCCCATTTTTAAAGATAGGCACAAGAAGGATTTATGTCCAAGGCTTATGAAAGTATTTTTTACTGTGAAATTGTGAAGTTTGTGAATATGAAGGATGATGGTAGACCTTCCCATTTCAAAAATTTCATCTTGTTAGCCTTTAGTATCCCCATTATAGGCAATTTAATCACATCCAATCAATGATCCTCCTAATGGGATCAATCAACATCCTATTCCCCCTTGTCACCATATTGCACAAAGCCTTAAGCATGTTCCCTGCATCCCTCAGAATTTCAGCCCTAAATTGCATCATTTGAGCTAATTTGCGGACCAATGCTCCTTGTAATCCTACTCGGGTGCATTCACCTACAATTTTCTTCACTGTGACCTGCATTGGTCACCAATAGATTGCTCCCCTTTGCACCTGTGTTGGTTCTAGAAATCTGGAAGAATGGTCGGGATTCTGGAACCTTCCTCTTCTAGGAATTTCCAAAAGTTGTTTTAACTACTTACCTTGGATAAAACATTCAGATCTTACCCTTCCCTACTTTGGATTTTTCACCACTTATTAATTGATCATATCCCTCCATCAAAGGTGGATCTGAGGCCTATATTAGTAAATGAATAAGAATTCATGAAATACCTCTCCTTGCTATAGCACCTGGTTAGTTTTTAGGTTGGCTTTTGGAGACAAATTCTACCCTTATGTTGTTGTAGTGAGTGGTCATCATCTCATGCATTTAGCATGATTGGAGGTTCATATTGTGATAAGCAAAGGACAAGTCAACAACTTGGAGTAGCTCTTCTACAAGATAAACTAATACTTATGGTTGTAATCTCCTTCCATTTATATTAATCCAAATAATTCATTGTTTTCGTATATGCAATGTTGTTATTTCACTTATTTCAATATCATGTTGATATATTGAATGCATTACTTAGATGGTAGTGTATATACCTTGTAGTTTCTTGGATTTTGTTATCTAACTATGCTTGTTCTAATTTTGGCAATCAAAGCTGGAATTGGAGCTTCCAAGCTAAAGGAGTTAAGTTTGTGAAGGATTCCAGATAGGCCTCACTCCGTCATTTATTTACTTTAAGGAAAATCATTGTATTCCTTTTCTCTTTGTTGTTCTATTTTAGCCACTGACTTAGGGGAGATACCTTTGTCCGCAGTTGTAAATCATGTATAACAAAGTCGTGACTATACTGGGGAACAAAGAATTCCCTTGGTGGTATCCTTTTCCATTGTGTTTGATTACCTCCTTGACAGACCTTTGTTGTATCATCCAACTAAGATCAGACCTAGGAAGTGATTTCATTGAGCCTTTTTAACAATTTTTGTGCCCGAATTCTCTTTTCTAGGCCAAATATTTCACAGAGCATTGCAACTCACCGTAGCATACTCTGCACAAGTGTTGTAATGCACTGGTGCCCCTTTTGAACCAATGTTGGCCCTTATTTTTGCATGAATTTTTCCTTGGTTCTTGAGCTTATCTTTGGTTAGCCTACTTCCAGATGAACTTCCTTGAGTATTCAATGTCTTGTATCTCTCTAAAGCCTTCGTTTGGTTTTCTTTTATGTTGTTTTCCTTTGGTAATAATTTGTTTTGATTTTTGTTTGTTTTTATCATTTGGTATTTTGCAAACTTATTTTGTTTGATTGTTGATCTCTTAGATGAATTGTTGTTCTAGTCCTCATTTTGAGAAGTGTAATTGAATCAGTAATTGAACATTTCCATCTTAGTTTTCTTCATTTTTAAAATTAAGTGTGGTGAAAATAAAATATCTTGCATTTGCATCTAGGGTTTTGTGTGTGAAATTGGAGTTCCCTAGTGTGAATTGTGTATGGTTGTTAATTGCCTTTAAGTGACATCTCTTTTGATTTTTGGAATATTCACCCAATTTCAGGTTGAGCCTCTGTTCATAAAATCTGCTATTACATTTGATTTCATTGGAATCCGCGTCTTTGCTTTGAAGAATTCTTTTGCATAGATCACATTTGCATAGGTAGAATTCTCATTTTCATAACTGGAAAGGAAATTGCGCATAGATTACATTTTCATAGTTTTCAGGGGAATCATGCATATATTACATTGCATTGTTTGGCATCTTTTAATCCTTTGAATTGAATTGGAATAGTGAAATTGAAATATCTAGTAAGAAATCCCTTGTTGGTTGCATATTTGATTGTTGTATCATTATTTGCACCTCTTCTAGACGAGATATCTTTCATCGAAATTGAAAAGAGTTCCTTTTTTCATATTAGTTGCATCATAGGTGTGTTTAGGTAACATCAATTTTTGAGCCTTGAAACTAAAACATAATTGAAGATCAACTCTAAAATTCATCTCAATCAACCTAAGGAGCATTGAAAACTTAACGATGCAACTAGGGGTCTAGGCTAGGGATGTGTTCCAACATTGTTAAACATAGGAGTTGTCATTGTTTTCCAGCATTGTTTCCCGGGGGTGAAATATCATTCCACATATGTAACTGTATAGGACTGTTCTCCATGTACCTCTAGGTATATCGGATGGCGCTCCACGCATGATAAATATATCAGAACACTCTCCACACATCATAAATATATTAGAATGCTCTCATTGAACGGTTATGTATTAGACATCACTACAACTGACTACACTCCCATGCACCATCAAGTATATTTTGTGAGTCCCCTATGTTGCTATCCATCCATAGGTAACTAAGTCGGCCACCTTATATACCGTGATACACTTAACACAATATTCGGGAAGATTTCTTACATGTATATTAATTCTTTGGTTCGCCAAGGTGTATATTGCAGTTCACGATTTGTTGGTAAAATTTTATGCTAAGTTACCCCTTTGTTTTGTTTGTCTTTAATTTCTAAAATAAATTAACTGATCTCGGAACCACATCATGTCTCTGGAAAAACTTCTTAGTGGATCTTAGGTTGAGACTAATGGAAATAGTTACAGATTCAACCAATCAAGGGAACCCCTCTAATGGGAATCCTGGTCCTTTTCTTTATTTTGGAAATATTGGTGCTCCTTATATGCCAATGTCGTTCCTTCATGGATTTACCATTGGTTTACCAGTTTAGTTATTTTCAACCCCTATGGTTTTGATTGTGGAAACTACTTCTCAACCGAGTTCTCCTCCACCTAAACAACATCAACCTCAAGTTGATCCTAAATTTGACCCTTTGCCTTCTTCACCTATTATTTCTTCATCCCTTTCTTCCTCTTCTCTTGGGGAAATTCTTGATTCTAGTAACTAGGATGCTAAGAATAAGAATAAAAGGACGAAGAAGAAGAAACAAAATAAGTAGGGGGAAAGCAACCAAAAATTGCTATGGTTGTGACTAGTATGAAGGAACCTTACAATAAACCCCACAAATTTAAATTCCATTGCATGATTTGTAAGGGTGAATACCTTATTAGAGATTGTACTAGTATTCCAAGGTATTAGAACTGTATTCCAATGGCTCACACCGACCTTCGTCATTAGCCTCTAGAGATCATGCTAGTGACAAACATTCAACTAGTGATAGTAAGGTCCATGGGAGAAAGGGTAAATTCAAATTTCCCTGTAATATATGTGAAGGGAATCATCCTATTCACCTTTTTCCTTAGATGGATGAAGCCACAAAAGTGTTGGAAAACCTTACAACTTCTCAGCCACGACTTCCAGTTGGTTTCCAAAAGCTTTCTCCCAATCCTCCACTAGTCGATGAAGTGATTGATTGGAATCTGAATCCAATCAATCCCCTTCTCTCTAAATGTTAATCCCATGAGTCTATTCCTGGCTAACCATTGGTTGAGAAAATTATTGACTCGATTCCACGTTCAGTTGATCGTACCTTTCCAATAGAGACTTAAGTTCATACGCTAAGGTTATTCTTGTTTCTTCAGATTCCAAATAACTTGGGGGAAGTCCTCTCGTTAAAATGGCATAGGAGGGAAATCCTTCCATCACTAGAGAACTGGAGAGAAATCCTCTCATTCCCACATCATAAGGGGGAAGTTCTCCTATTCCCACAACACCCTTTCCAAGTAGCATGGTCACTTCCTTTGATTGGAGTTGACTGACAGGATATAGCCATCCTCCTTACGTGCCCTTCCAGATCATAGCACATGCTTATAATATCGTCGTACATAGAAACATCATAGATGAAGGCACATATGTTAGTATTCTGTCCTCAACTTGGAAAGATTTAGGTTCTCTACATCTTCTGCCCATTACCTAGAACCTGTTGACTTTCAACAAAGGAAACAATCAACCGTTAGGAATCCTTCCTATGTTTCCTATTACTTTGGGAGGAAAAAATATCTATATTGATGTGATGGTAGTCCAAGGCCCTTTGGATTTTAATTTACTCCTTGGGTGTGACTATGTGTATGTCATGGGAACTCTTGTCTCTTCACTCTTTCGCGTGATGTGTTTCCCACATGAAGGAAGAATCGTGACTATTGACCAAATTTCGTTTGTTGGTCCTAATTTGACTCTCAATCATCCTACTTCCCGATGCATTATGAATGTGCAGTGGTATCTTCCTCGCCACAGGTTAATTATGTTACAACCTTCCCCATTCACATACCTATTGTTGAAGATGAGCCTTTCACTATCTGCTCAACTTCTTTTGACCAAGATTTGGTAGGTGATATGGCAAATCATTTACTTAGGGCATTGGTGTATGATCTTTCCAGTGGATCCTTTGATCCTTCTAGATAATCGTTCTCCCTTTCGATGAGAACCTTTTGGAGGCCATGGGACCTTTGAGGCCACGATCTAATTTTGGAGTAGAGTTGCTTTTCTTGTGTCAAGCTCCTTAAAAAATGAAACAAGGTGTTGGAGAAAAGTACCTTTACTTGTGTCAAGCTAGTTAAAAATGAAACAAGCTCCTTGGATCATAGTTCCTCTTCTTGTGTCAATCTCACTAAAAAATGAAACAAGGTCCTTGGAGCAGAGTTCCTTTTCTTATTTCAAGATCCTTAAAAATGGAACGAGGTACCTTGAGCATAGTTCGTTTTCTTCTATTAAGCCCGTTAAAAAATGAAACAAGTTGTCATGAGCATCGTTCTTCCCCTGTGTCAAGATCGTTAAAAACTAAAACAAATCCCATTTCAATTAGAGTCTTTGATTAGATCGCATAAATTCCTAGTTGAGTCTTTCGCTTGATCTCATAAATGAACGTTCATTCCATTCACTTCTTAGTACCCAATAGTCTACTTAGGTGCGTGAAGTGACATTTGGGGGTCATGTACCTCGAATTGAGTCATTATGCAGGGGGCATGCAAACTTATTCCATGCATAGTTTTTCTTTATTTCAAGCTTGTGTAAAAATGAAACCAATTTCAAGCATAGTTTGTCTCCAATTCAATCTTATGTAAAAATGAAACCACTTTGAAGCATAGTTTCCCATGTTTAAAGTCTGTGTAAAAATGAAACAAATTTCAAACATAGTTTCCCATGTTTCAAGCTTGTGTAAAATTGAAACCATTCCCATTTTATCCCATGTTATTGCCATTTTTATTAGCATGTTTTTTGCAGATGAACCTTGGTTTTCTCATTCCATGATCACCATTTTATTGGTTGATCATACGCTTTCACTTGCTTTTACCCTTTCCCTAGGAATCTTTGTGATGAGTGGTCTTATTAGCCAGCCTCATGACCTTGGGTGTTTTTCAGAAATTCCATCATGACCAGAACCAGTTTCTACCCTTTATACCACTCGTTTTTCTAGGAGTTCTCATTCAACTATTTTCAGACTCCCAAAATATGAAAACATTGCCGATCACTTGTCTTTTAGCAATTGTAAAAGAAAATGAAAAGACATCTACTCAACATAAGTTTAACCCTCTTCGGGACTGAGATAGAGTAGCTATGATAAAGGAATACCTTAGTTGAACATGTATAAGAGGTTCTCTTGGGTATTGTTTTCTACCCTTTTGTACCTAAGGGACTGCCTACAAAAAGGGACATCAAAAGTTTTCTTTTTTGCCTCTTTTTCAAACTCTCTAAACATGAAAAAGATGCCAAATTTTATCTTCGTTGGACTCGTAAAAAAATCAAATAGTGATGGAGTCATCTATCCTGACGGGGCTGAGCCAGTACTTCTCAGGTTTCATTAAATATACTCGGAAGGATTCATTCAGAGGATGGACTTACAGATCAAGCATATGTTATCCTCCTCAAGATTTAAAAAAAATAAAGAGGTACTAACCAATATGGTTGGGGAAATTGGAAAAACAAGGGATTTCATTTTGCTAATGGTAGCGAGTCACTCTTGAACACGAAACTTTTCCACTTCATATTCGTCGCTATTGGGTTGGGTAATATTCTTGTATTTTTGTTATCATATAATTTTCAAAGCCTCCATTTCGGTTTTGGGTCAATGCTGCCAACTCCATTTAGTTTCGCTAGTGTGTTCAAGAGAAGACATTTAGTTGATGTATGCTAAAATACTTTTAAGCCTTTATTTCATGTTTTCCTTTCCTGATCTAGTTCCACGTTAGCATCATTCTGATCATTCTGTCTCGATTGTGATATACATTTCATGTCATTGATGGGGATACATCAAGGCCCTCCTACAACATGTCACTTTTTGTTGACATCAACACATCATCCAAGAAGTTGACTTAGAAACACACCTTTGGTACCTTGGTGCTTGCATACATCAATGTAAAGTTTCCTCACTCTCGATGACAAGTTTACATCAATGGCCTTCGACCAAAATATTTTGTGTGGTGTTCGACATCAACTCATTTATTCACACCATACAGATTGTACTATAGTACCTTGAGATCCATTAACATCATTAGTGGTTTCCCTCACTTCTGTTAACAACTTACATCATTGACCAGTAATCAAATGGTGTCTACCATGTTCAACTCCAAATCATTGATTCACATGGTTAGACTTGTACATTGGTTGGTCATGTGAATGAGATAGAAGACCATAGATCTAGTTTCATCCAATCGAGTTACGATTTTAGGAGTTATATGAAGATCACAATGTATGATGGTCATGATCATATAGACAGTCATTCAGTCATGGGTCCACAAGTTGCATCTTTGGACGTGTATTTTTTATCATTGTACATGTCATGTTAGCTTATGAGCTAAGTATGGGTATGCCTCCCTCAGCAAACAAGATTTCATGTTATAAAGGTATTATAACAGATGAAGCTCGTTGGTTGTCCTTGATCCCTACTTGTCAGAAGGTAAAGCAATTCAATCATCATTCATCATATCTAACTTTGCACTTTAGGGAGAATTCTGTTATAGGCCATTTTTTCACATTCGTTCAGTGAGACACCTAACGAGATCAATCAACATCCTATTCCCCCTTGTCAGCGTCTTGCACAAAGCCCTAAACATGTTACCTTAATCCCCCATAATTTCACCCCTAAACTGCATCACCTGAGCTAGCTTGACGACTAACGCTACTTGTAAGCCTATTGGGGTTCATGCACCTACATGCTGCTCCATTGTGGCCTATGTTGGTCACTAACATATTTCTCCCCTTTGCACCTGCATTGTTTCTATAAATCCGGGAGAATGGTCAGGATTCTGGACGCTTCCCCTTATAGGTGTTTCCAGAAGTTGTTTTAACTACTTACCTTCGATAAAAAACTCAAATCCTATCCTTCCCTACTTTGGAGTTTTCTTATCATTTGATCTTATCCCTCCATCAAAGGTGGATCTGAAGCCTAGATTAATAAATGGATAAGAATTCATGGACTACCTCTCCTTCCTATATATTTACCTGATTCCACATGCACTTGGTTAGTTTTTATGTTGGCTTTTAAAGAGTGATTTTTCGCTTATGCTACTTTAGTGAGTGGTCATCATCTCATTCATTTAGGGTGATTAGAGGTGCATATTGTGACAAGGAATGGACAAGTCAACAAAATGGAAGAGGTGTTCTATAAGATCAACTGCTACTTATGGTTGTAATCTTATTCCATTTATATTAATGCAAATAATTCATTGTTTTCATATATGTGATGTTGTTATTTCAATTATTTCAATACCATGTTGATCTATTAAATGAAGTACATAGATGATACTCCATAGATCTCGTAGTTTCGTGGATTTTGTTATCTGACGATGCAGGTTCTAATTTTTGAAATTGGAGTTGGAATTGGAGCTTCCAAGCTAAACAGGGAGCAAAGTGTGTGAAGGATTCCAGGTTGGCCTCACTCTGTCATCTATTTACTTTAGGGAAAATAATTATATTCCTTGTCTCTTTGCTTTTCTAGGTTAGCCACCGACCTAGGGGAGATATCTTTGTCTGCAATCATAAATCACATATAAAAATCCCTAGATTTCCCATTAACGAGCTTCTTAATCATGAACCTCATGTCTTCTAAATAAAATATATCCTCTTTTATGGGAGTGTTTAAGATGTAGCCCATGATGGTAGTTGGGTCAGAATGATTCTTAAGATAGATATCCTAGTTCTTTAATGGGATGGAATTATTTTCTTTTGTTTTACAAACAAATATACTCCAAAAATTTCTAGGATAAGACTTAATAAGGTAAAGTGGATACTCTTGTCTCTTATTAATACAGGGCCTTTTCTTTTTTATGATAATAGATTTCTACATATTTTATTTCAAGCTATACAATTTCTTTAGGACCGTCTATAGTCGCTTTCCTACCAATTTTAAAATCATTATTATACAAAGGCTTAAAAGTTATATTATTTTTTTTATACAACACCTCAGTAGAGAATTTGTTAATAGTAGTGGAAAGGGTAGTAGTAAAATTGTAGTATATGTGATCAATGTTGTCATTATATCTTAAGAAACCTAAATCCATTTTTAAATGCTTTAAGAGGAGATCATTTTTAATTTTTTCAAAATAGATGTGCCTTTGAATATTTTAATTCTTTTTCAGGTGGTTGGTGTGCATGTCAAGATTTATTGTTAAGGAAGGTCTGTGGACATAATCAAACTCGTGGTCATTCAGTGGTCAAAATTTAAAATACGGTTGAGAACATTGGTCTTATATATCACATAATCTGCAACACTACTTCCCAGTCTATGAATAAATGTAATCTCACCATAGGTTGGCCACTTATTAATTCCATTACAAATTATCAGGTCTTGGGAAATACAAAGCCTTATAAGATTGGTACTAAATAGGTTCTCATTTATGTCCTCTAAATTCCTTTTGAATCTATTAAATTAGTCATAATCCTTATTTAGCCATAAAGTGTTAGGGTTAGGTTTATTATTTAGGAGATTATCTTGGTTAGTAGCCGTTCTAATATTGAAGTCCTTAAGTAGAAGGATATTACCTTCCTTCATCAGACTGCGGATATCCTATTAGAAGGTATTAAAGGGGTTGTTCTTTTCCAGGTTATTTTTCTTATAGGAGGTAGAGTTGATAACAACAAAATAACAAATTGTGAGAAAAATCCTATTAGGGTTAGAATTGGAAATTTTGATCCAAATGTATTAACTTATGGGTTCAATATTATGAAGCTAGATGTGATAAAAAGTATTATTTTTACATAGCAAGCTATACCACCAAAACCTCTATGAAAGGATTTCCTATTCCAAGATGATAAGAGAATGAACCCATCTATGTGAAGTACTTTATATTCATCATGTTCCTAAGTTTCAACTAAGAAAATAAGATCGATGTTACTCAGGATCTAACTTAACATATGATCTCTACGTCATGGAAATCCATGATAGTTCCAAAACAGGATCTAGAGTGTTCCTAATTCCTATTTATCACTTTTATTTTGGTCTCTATCTCTAATAATAACTTTCCTATTTCTTATAATTTCCCATTTCCCTTCCCTTATTTCCTCCTTTACCTTTTGGACCTCTTTCCTTAGTTTAGCTTGGTCTTCTGGAATAAGATCCTCATTTAATAAGATTCTTAATCCTTTTAGGCTTGGATATTTACTAAGTATATTGAATTTATAGTCATTAAAACTTACCTTAACATGGATCAGTCTATGTTTATGCTCAAGTATCTGTCCCACCTTTTTCTCTTTTGTTATACAAGTTGCTTGAATTTGTAGTTTGAATAATCAACCCCTGCATCCTGAATAATGGAACCATATCTCAAAGCCTTTATGGAATTTCCAGCTCTGACGAATTATCATGGCTACATTCACTCTAGGAGTACCTTCAATTCTTAAGGTGGTGGGGAAAGGAATGGTAATAGGTTTTTCCAAATTTAAATCGACATTTTTGTGCTAGGTGGAGGGTGCCATCCACTCCCACCTTCTCCTTTACCAAAGAGCCATAAACTCAATCATGTCCATGTTGGGGTGCCTACCGTGGGGAGTTTTTTTTTTTTTTGCTTTTTGTTTTTTTGTTTTGTTTTGTTTTTTGTTTTTTTTTGTTTGTTTTTTTTTTTTTTTTTCAAGGTGGTGTTTAATTTCATCACTAATTTAAGTTATCTACTATCACGCATGTACTCTATTGTTTATGCATGGAGTAATGCATAAACAAACGCATCACTTTTTACACGCAATGTTTTGTCATGTGAAAAATATCATTATATTTTACAAAGGAAGGTAAAAATCATAAATTTATTGTAAAAAGTAGGTGTGGGTTTGCACTTGGACACACATGCACATATGAATTCATATTTTTATAATAGTAATTCTTATTTTTGGACTAGGGTAGGGAGTTACTATTCATAAACCCATTATCAAATTTATTGATATATCTATAGACAATATGTTTTGAGATTGAAGTTAATGAAATTATCACTCTTAGAACATTTAATTTGAAGGATTGTTAAATAGATGTAATAACACCATTAGATGTGAATTGAACTTGGGCTAATAGTTGCAATCTTCCATTGATTTATCACACATCACTATAGATATTTTCAACAAAGCATCCGTTATTTTTTGGTTGAATTTAGGCCCTTATTTACCCAAACCTACCATCAATAGCTATTTGTATCGATCAAGGTCACGTTGAAATGAGGAAAGTATATTCTAAGGCACCCTATTCCAAGGATTCCTCAGTTGATCCATTAGCTTGGAATGGAACTGGGACCAATGAAAGAAAACATGAACATTTTTACCTTTAGATCATAAACTATTGAATTATTTATTTTGCAACATATTATAATTTAGTGAGCGATTTGTTGTGCATTATTACAACACGAAAAGATAGGTGCATTATACAACATAGTATAATGATAATAATGATAATTTATTTTTAAGGCCGAAACCTAACTAAACACCAAATTAATAGAAACATTCCTATTATTTATAAGCGTTAGGGGACTTTTGAGGTCTAAAATGGGCCTCCTAAGAAAAATGTACAAAAAAATAAACTTTATAAGAATAAATAAGATTCAAAATGAAGATTTCAACCATGGGGGATGATTTACCATTTTTGGAGTAAAAAAGTAAAAAGATTAGAAAATAATAAAATAATAAAAATATTTTTTCAACTCGTATTTTCAGCTTATCTCCCTAATGTTTTACTCAAATTTTGAGTGGGATAACTCATAGGATGCAAAATTTAATTCCTCATCCAAAGAGTACTCATGTTGCATACTTCTGATGGACTTTGTTACACGAAAAATGAAAATACATGAAAAACGTGATTGCAATCATGCTTTTCATGTATTTCTCAGTTTTCATGTAGCAGTGTCCATGGTAAGTATGCAACATGGATACTCCTTGGATAAGAAATCAAATTATGCATCTAATGAGTGTTTTCACTCGAAATTTAAGTAAACCCATAGGGAGATAAGTTGAAAATATGAGTTGAAAAAATAGTTTTTTCTTTCTTCCATTTAAAATTTGATGATGTCATCTAATCTTATTTTATTATTTCCACTATTGTTTTATAATTTCCTTAGGAGGCCCATTTTAGACCTCAAAAATCCCCTAATGAAAAGAGATGACCCCCTATCAAAAAATAATAATAAATTAAAATGAAAAAGAAAAACATCACCTACTAAAAAGAAAAATAAATTTAAGAAACTATAATAATAAAATAAAAAATATATCATGTTTGTATGTTTCTATACTCTTATTTTAATCAATATTAAATATAATTCGGTTTACCAAAACCAATATATTCAATAAAAATAAATTACCTCAAGGAACTATTTCCCCCAATATTTGTTTCCTGCCACAAGGGGAACAAGAAAATAAGAACAAATTCAAAGATTAAGAAAAGTAAAAAAAATAAAAAAAATACCTAGCAGAGCTCACAGACCCAGATCCTAAATTGTTAAACCCACCTCATTACATGTTTCCCTCACCTCTTGGCAGGGTCTTGCAACATTCTCCAACTCTAAACCTTAGTAAAAAACCACCCATATGGCTCATAATCCAATTTCATGTTCAAATCTCTCAATGCCAGAGAAATTCATCCTATCAAAGGTAACAACAACCTTTTTACTTGATGAAATTATTTAGGTTTAACACCATTTCAAATGTTTTAAATTAGTAATTTCATTGACTATGGTTGATGGAAATGAAGTACACAAGAGGCCTTATATGTGTAGTATGATATCTGAAGGAGGCGATGACTGTTGGGTCCCTATAATACTAGTGATTACCCCATTACTATTGTAGTTATACCCCTTATTTATATTGTTGTGCCCCTATTACCCCCATATTATTATTTATGTGCCCCATAGAATCCCTCTATTGTTATTTTTGTGGCTTTATATTATTATTGTTAGGTCGGCTGGATTATATTGTGACTCCTTAGACTCCTATATATAGAAAGGAGGTTTTGTCATTTGTATCATCCAAGAATTGTTAATTTATGTAATGTAAAGGAGGTTTCCCCCTCGAAGAGGCTGAATTCTAAGGCGTTGATCTATCTTTTCTATCTTTTCTTGAGCTGGTTTCATAACATTTGGTATGAGAGCTTTGGATTCTAGGGTTTCGCTGCTCCAAACAGGCCATCGTGGCATTTTCGCTATAACGTTTTTTATGTGACGTTTAAGAAGTCGCAAAAAAAACCCATTTGAGAAGAATTGGCGCTGAACCTTGGGTCTGAATTTCAGAGCTTTTCGCGCGATATGTTCGGAGATATGATCTGAGGAAGTTGGTCTTTTTGCAGACTCCTGAATTACATTCGAAACAAGTGACCTGGGGAAAATCGTCATAACTTTTTGTCTGAGGATTGGATTGAAATTTTGTAAAAAGGTACAGAAAGAGGACAGACTGTAGTTTCTTGTGGATGTTTTTTAGATCCAAAGGTCGAAACAGTGACTCGCGGCACGTCGTACAAGTTAGATCTACTGAACTAGTCTATAATCAAGTCACTGTGGGAGATTTCACATAACACTTCCTTGGAGAATCCAATTTGGGTCAGACTTGTGGCATTGGAAAGAGAACACAGAGAGCTACAACAGGTCACAAGTTCAGAACTAGATGACTGGAAAGTAGAGAGATACATCAGAGGCAATATCGAGCTCCTACAAAGTGAAAAAAGGTGTGTAGATTTTTTTAAATTTTTGCTTAAGCTTGGTTTGAAAATTTATTTTGAAGGAATTCAAAGGGCATAGTAGAGCATCATTATCGGTAACTGATGCCCCGAGGAAAGAAAATGCAAACACCTAGTAAGGAACCTGAAAGCTCTAGCATGACTCATGAAGAAGAGGAGGAAATGCTACATGATATATCAAAATTACAAGAACAAGTGCAACAAATGTCACGCTCACAAAAGTTAACAGATGCTAAGATAAATGGCGTGGAAGCTAAGATAAATGGCGTGGAAGCTAAGATGAATGGCATGGAAGCTAAGATGGACAATTTGAATATAGATTTGAACACAAATTTGAAGACAGGCATGGCAGATTTGAAGACAGATTTGACTAATTTTCTACAAGAAATACTTACTAATGGTGAAAAGGTAGTAAAGGAAACTCATGATGAGAACAAAAGAAATGTTAATCATGATTCCATAGACGCTAATGTTGGATCGAAGAATCACCACATTCCAAAAATCGATATGAGGAAGTTTGATGGCAAGGATCCCGCCACATGGATATTACAGATGGAGCAATTCTTCGATCTCAATAATGTGCAAAACACACAAAAGGTACGTATGGCAACTTTATATTTGGAACCAAATCAGTTTGTATGGTATCAATGGCTTTGTTCTCGTAAACAATTTATCACTTGGGCAATTTTTACGGAAGAATTGATAGCACATTATGAGGATACAAAAAGCAACACTTTTTTTAGCCAATTGATAAGTCTCAAACAAAAGGGTTCAATAATGGAGCACATTGAGGAGTTCCAAAAATTGAACATAAGGGTAAAAGATATTCCAGAGGAGCATAGGATTGATGTGTTCATAGGGTCTTTAAAAGATAATATCCAACATGATGTGCGCCTTTGGGAACCTGATTCATTAGAGAAGGCATTCAGGTTAGCAAGAAAAATGGAAAGCAAAATTATGGCAACTAGGAAGCATACCATTCACAACTATAAAGACGGAAGTGTTGTTGCCCATAGTCTTCCACAACCTACAAGGTTGACACCACAACAATTGGAAGAAAAAAGAGCAAAAGGGCTTTGTTACAATTGTGATAGCAAATACACAAAAGGTCATAAGTGTGCTGAGAAGAAATTATTCTACGATTGTGAAGAGGAAGAAGAAAAGGAGCAAGAAATGTCAAAAGAAGAGAATATATTCCAGGAACAAAGCCTAGATGAAGAACAAATAAATCCGACCATATCTTGTAATGCATTGGCAGGAATTACCACTCCTCAAACCATCAAGATAGAAGGACAAATCAAGAAGAAAAAGGTAATAGTTTTGATTGATTCAAGAAGCACCCACAATTTTATTCATTGTAGGGTAGCAAAAGAATTGAATTGCTTCCTATATCCAACACCAGAGTGTCAAGTGATGATTGAAAATGGAGGAACAATAAATTGTTCTGGAAAGTGCCATAATATCAAGCTATCCATGGGAGAATATGTATTGACTAGCCCAATGCTTTCCATTCCAATGGGAGGTGCTGATGTTGTACTAGGAGTCCAATGGCTACAATCCTTGGGTACAATAGCTTTTAATTTTCAAGAACTTTTCATGAAATTTTCTGTGGAAGGAAAGGAAGTTGAATTAAGGGGTATTGCAGGGAAACCAGGAAAGATAATCAGCTCTAATGGCATGACAAAGCTTCTAAAAAAGGAGAAAGAGGTGTAATTGCACAATTATGTTCGCTAGATGTTTCCACATTGGAATCATCTATTTCTCCAGATCTCCAAAAAGTCCTGGACAATCATTCCAAGGTATTTGAGACTCCCAAAGGTCTCCCACCTATGCGTGATCATGATCATGCTATTCATCTGATTCCAGGAAGTGTTCCTCCAAACATCAGGCCGTACAGATATCCATATGTCCAAAAAAGTGAAATTGAACGTATGGTTGCAGAAATGCTAGAGGCTGGTATAATTCAACCGAGTCAAAGTTCTTTCTCAGCTCCAGTAGTATTGGTGCACAAGAAGGATGGATCATGGCGCATGTGTCCAGATTATAGGGAGCTCAACAAGCTCACTATTAAAGATAAGTTCCCCATTCCTGTCATTGATGAATTACTGGATGAATTGCATGGATCAATTTACTTCACCAAGTTGGATCTTCGTTCGGGATATCATCAAATCAGAATGAAGATTGAAGACATTCCGAAAACGACATTTAGAACTCATGAGGGTCATTATGAATTTTTGGTCATGCCTTTTGGCCTTACCAATGCACCTTCAACATTTCAAGGTTTGATGAATTCAATTTTCAAACCATTCCTTAGAAAATTTGTGTTAGTATTTTTTGATGATATACTAATCTACAGCAAGTCTTGGAAGGATCATGTTGAACATGTTGACAAGGTGCTACAACTATTGGAGGAGAAACAATTATATGCAAAAAGATCCAAATGTTTCTTTGGAGTCCAGGAGGTGGAATATTTGGGTCATATTGTATCTCATGAAGGAGTTAAGGTAGACCCTAGCAAAATTAAAGCCATTAAGGAATGGAAAATCCCCACATCCATAAAGCATCTGCGAGGATTTCTTGGGTTGACAGGGTATTATCGCAAGTTTGTTAAGAATTATGGGAGAATAGCAGCACCTCTAACAACATTATTGAAGAAAGATTCATTTTCATGGACTCCGGAAGCAACAAAGGCCTTTAAACATCTTAAAGAGGCAATGTGCCAAGCACCGGTCTTAGCTACACCAGACTTCACAAAAACCTTTATTGTGGAATGTGATGCTTCAGGAAATGGAATTGGTGCTGTTCTAATGCAAGATGAAAGACCCATTGCTTTTGAAAGTCGTCCAATCAAGGGAAAGTTTTTAAGCAAAGCTATTTATGAGAAGGAAATGTTGGCAATACTCCATGCACTTAAGAAATGGCGACCCTACCTAATGGGAAGACACTTCAAGGTAAAAACGGATCATGATAGCCTTAAATACTTTTTAGAACAAAGATTATCCTCTGAAGAGCAACAAAAGTGGGTCACAAAGATGTTGGGTTATGACTTTGAAATCATCTACAAAAAAGGGAAGCAAAATGTGGTGGCAGATGCACTCTCAAGAAAGGATGAGGATGTGGAAGCATTGTTGTGTGCCATTTCTATTATCCAACCAGATTGGATAAACGAAGCAAAGGAGGAATGGAAGAATGACGAAGAAGTGTGGGCACTTATTCGAAAGCTACAACAAGATTCCAGTACTTCTGATACATTTAGCTGGCAAAATGATTCGTTATGGTACAAAGATCGCTTATACCTCTGTAAGAATTCCCAGCTAAAACAAAAGATTCTTATGGAATTGCACACTTCTCCCTTAGGAGGGCACTCAGGATTTTTAAAAACTTACCACAGGGTTAAGAAGGAATTTTTTTGGGATGGCCTTAAATCAGATATTCAAAAGTTTGTGGCGGAATGTTTGGTTTGCCAACAAAATAAAGTTGAAACAATTAAGACACCGGGTCTATTACAACCTTTATCCATTCCAAGCCAACGTTGGGAGGAGGTTTCAATGGATTTTATCACAGGTTTACCCAAGTCTGAGGGAAAGAGTGTCATCATGGTGGTAGTTGACAGACTTACCAAGTATGCACACTTTTGTGCATTATCACATCCATTTAAAGCCAGTACAGTTTCTACTGCATTTATGGAAACATTTCAAAAGCTACATGGAAACCCAAAGATTATTGTAAGTGACAGAGATCCCATTTTCACTGGAAATTTTTGGACAGAATTATTTTCTTGTCTGGGTACTCAGTTAGCTCATAGCTCATCTTATCATCCTCAATCTGATGGGCAAACTGAGATAGTAAACAAATGTTTGGAAGGATATCTTCGTTGCTTTGTATCTGATAAACAGACACAATGGGTCAAATGGTTGCCTCTGGCTGAATGGTGGTATAACACTTCCTTCCATACAGCAACAAAAATGACCCCATTTATGGCACTTTATGGGTATCAACCACCATCAATCACATCATATTTAAGAGAAAATTCTAAGGTTCAAGCAGTGGAACATCACATCGAACATCAACAACAAGTCCTCCAACTCTTAAAGGATAACCTCGTGTTGGCACAAAATAGAATGAAACAACAGGCAGATCAACATCGCAGTGAAAGAAGTTTTGATGTAGGTGATTGGGTATTCCTACGGCTACAACCATATAAGCAAATGTCCCTAAAGCAAGCTAAGAAGGATAATAAATTATCACCAAAGTATTATGGTCCGTACAAGGTGTTGGAAAAGATTGGTACTATGGCATACAAATTGGAGCTTCCTGCAGCTTCTCGATTGCACCCAGTTTTCCATGTTTCATGTTTAAAGAAGGTTATAGGCGACAAGCTCCCAGTTCAAACAATATTGCCAGAACTTGACGAGGAAGGAAAAATTATATTGGAACCGGAAGCAGTCACAGAAACAAGAACTCGACAGCTACGAAATCGATCAATTTCAGAGTATCTTATCAAGTGGAAGAACTTATCCGCTGAAGATTCCACATGGGAGGATGAGAATTTTATGCAAAAGTATCCAGAACTACTCAAGCGTTGAGGACAACACTTTTTTGAAGGAGAGGGGCATGTTGGGTCCCTATAGATTACGCCATTACTATTGTAGTTATACCCCTTATTTATATTGTTGTGCCCCTATCACCCCCATATTATTATTTCTGTGTCCCATAGAATCCCTCTATTGTTATTTTTGTGGCTTTATATTATTATTGTTAGGTCGGCTAGATTATATTGTGACTCCTTAGACTCCTATATATAGAAAGGAGGTTTTTTCATTTGTATCATCCAAGAATTGTTCATTTATGTAATGTAAAGGAGGTTGCCCCCTCGAAGAGGCTAAATTCTAAGGCGTTGATCTATCTTTTCTATCTTTTCTTGAGCTGGTTTCATAACAATGACCATGGAGTTCTAATGATGGACCCCCATAACATATCTATTCCTACTCTTGTAGTGTCATTTTCCCTTGTAAGGGTTTAGGGTTTATCATGATTATGTTATATCCGTTCATCCCTACACTTATATTTTTTCAATTTTTTTTGTCTACATGCACTATCGAGGTTTGAAGTCATTTTACTACTAAATGATTTAGAGTAACGCATCAGATAATTATTTATTGAGGACCATGTTTTTTTGCAACGCTTTGAAGAGGAAAACAAAGCTTCACCAAAAGGAAGAGGAGATGCATCTAAAAGAAGAGGAGAAGAAGAAGGTAAATTCTTGCATTTTACTATCCTTTTTTAGATCTTCATTGTTAACATATATTAAGTTGAGCTCATATAATTTTTCATGAATTAAAATTTGTTATTCAAGTTTCCTTCAAAATTTTCTTGAAAATGACATATGCAACACTTTAGTACTTATTGGTTTTAGATACTATAAACTATATCTTCAGGTATTGGTTTTAAATAATACTAATATTTCAGCATCAAAGGTAATGACATTCTTGGCCACCCATGAATGTTCAACTTTTGTAGTGGCGTGAATAAAGAGTGAGGGTTAGGTGCATGCCTTGGTGATTTTGAAGTTCCTTCCAGTGACAACTTAGCTAAAGTGCTTTTGATTAATTATTTGTCCTCAAGGGTTTTTATTTACCATGAAAGTGGGTTGCATGTGGTGCCTAATATTGGAGGCCTATTGTAATGGATCTAGAATTTAAAGGAGCCTCTTTTAAAAAAAATTGTTGATATTAAACTCTAGTACCTTGTATATGCCAGGGTGAAGTAGACTTCCTTAATTGGAGTTTATAGGTTGTAGTAATCTCTTTATGAATGCAGGTTTTAATAGTGGCTACTAATTCCATTCTGAATGTTGGTTCTAGATACATCTACATCATCCACACAGACCCAAAAGAACCAAAGCATAGAGTATGGCAAGGAGGACATGGATCCTATGGTTGGTAGCATATACTTGAATTTTGGTTATTTCATCCACAATTAGATATTTTCCGACTTACATAAGAAGAAGAAGTTATAACTTCATAAATAAGCATTGTTAATGGTCATAAACACACAAAGATATCAAAATTGATGCTATATTTTGAATAAATTAGAAATACCAAAGAATCTATGTACACATCCAATCATCTCATGATTGGATTTTCATGTTTTTTTAATTATTTCCTTGGTTGTTGTTTATCCTTAGTTATTAATGGGACGCTACAAACTAAAAGTATTTTATGTTCCTCATTAAAAACATTTCAACTCCTAGGATTGATAGAGACAAAAGTTTGTTTCAAAATACTATGCAAAGATTGTAATCTTCGAAGCTTGTTTATAATGCATAAAAATTAGAATTTGCATTAGGAACTAAAAGTTGGAGCACATGTCCATAGTGGGTGCTCCTAAATTGTGATAATGCACATATTTAGTTCATTAGACTATCAGCCATATCTGTTTACCATGCATTCTATATGTAAAAATTTCCCATTATATAACAACCTGAGATTGCTAGCTGTCTTTTTATGCAGTTGTCTACCCTCTTTATCATTTGAATTTTGACTTGACAAACATGTCGGGGTCTTAATACATGTTTATATATTTAGTCGCTCTTACATTTAGTTTTCAATCCAGGGTCCGTCTGGTTATTTCAAGGTTATCGTGCAAGGTCTATGCAGGCCACAGGTTCCCTACCCAGTGTTGAGAAAATTACCAAATATAAGGTCATTGGTCCAAAAGACTTCTAAATCAATCCAGTATAAATTAACAAACCAAATAACAACAACCTTAAATAACATCAAATCCGAGTAACAACAATTAGGAGTAAGAAGAATTCAGAGTAACAACAATATGAAATAACAACAATCTAAAATAACAACAAGATAATAAAGCAACAAGAAATGAAACAACAATTAGAAAGCATTAATGATATAATTAAAAAACATAATATCCACACAAAATGTATCTAGCAACACCTAATCGAAAGGGTGGGCCCAACACTCCGATGAGGGTCGTGGATGAGAACTATAGACTAAACGAAATTATAATATGCTCATATTCTCATTACTTCATAAAAATTAATTAGAAACGGAAGTTTTGTTGTTACACACCAAAGGAAAAACCTTCAATATCTTGTCTGCTCCATATGTGTTATCGCCCTTTTCTTTTTGATTTGTGTCTTTCCAATACACTAACAACAAACTGATTACAACATGATTTCCCATACCATTTAGATTTATTACAAAATATCAATAAGCAATATAACATCTAAGATATCTTTCCATTAAGATTCATTTGGAACAAGTCGAATCTGGTATTGCAATTAGAGCAATTTGGAAAACATCCACAACAAAAAATCTACGAAAAAGTCTTGGTTTTCTCTCAATGTAGACCTAACTGGGGAAAAAATCTCTTTGAAAACTGATTTTTTCCGTTCTGCAGAAAACCCATGTCTTGGATTTTCAATATTCTTCTTCATTTTCCTAAAACATCCAATGCAAAATGGTCATCTTTTATCCCAACAAATTTCTGAGTTGGAATATTTGATTATGAGTTGAAGATCAAATTTTCAATTTGGAAGAGATTTTGGAGGCTAAAATGGTGAGTGATGTTATAAAAAATTCATTAATAAACCATTATTGGAAAATTCATGCATACTAATCATCAATTTATTAAAAATAAGGGAGAACAAGTATTACTTGTACACAAGAGCATAAATAGTTATGAAATGGAATTATATGTTGAATTATGATAAATAGAACAGTAGAAATGGATGAAATGGATGTTAAGAAATGATAATAATAATGATAAATTAGTGGCTCAACGAAACACATAGACAAATGGATTGAAACAAAAATAAAGAGGGAATATAACTTGATACAAAGACTCTTATGCCATCAAAATTAAACTTGCAAGAAAATATTTTCAGGTTATCTGTCAAAACAAGTCATTCAACCTTGTCCTTTTTTTAACACCACAAATTTTTGAGACACTTAATCAGTGCTTCGTCAGTTTCCGTTGGCTTGAATTTATTAGTTGAAACTATGATCTCATATAAATTCCATTGTAGTTGTTTGGTTGTTGTGATCCATTCTTCTCGCACCCTTTCACCTCCATGACATGTGCTCATTTTAATGTCATAAGTAGGATTTTTATCTAATGGATGAAATCATAACCAAGGAAATCTTTTTCATATAAAAAGAGAAGGCTATGATGAAATAAAGAATTAATTACCATCTTGGTAAAGGTGATCATTTCTCTACTTTCCATGTAGAGACATTCTAATAAATGACATGACATGAGTTTCACTAAGATCCAAACACATTCAACTATCCTCAACACAGATTTTGTTATATGAAAAGGTTTGAAAATAGTCCATAACAATGTTACATTATCCACCTCTCCCACTTAACAATATTGATGTCTTTTCTCTCACAAAGGCATACAAAGACAAATTTGAGAATGAAATTTCGAAATTTTCACTAGTCAGTCGGAACAATAGATAAATTAGAAAAGGTAGCCGAAATACAATAGAGAAAAAGAAGACAGATAAAACACCCCTAACTAAATTGACGTGGAAAATATATAGTTGAGAATAATTAATATTATTTTGATATTAATGGAGAAAATAGTTACGTTGTTGTAACTTTCTCCCTAGTTTAGGATTAGTTCCTATAGTTATGGGGTTTGGGTGCAACTTCCTATTTCCTAATATTGTATTTAATGATGTAATCTTTGATTGATTAGCGAATATAGAGTGGACGAGAGTGATCTCTCTGTTGTTGGTGAGTGTAGTCTCCAGGTGCAGGCCACACCTGAGAGCTACATCTCTTTCTTTTCAATTCTGTTCACATTTTATCTTGGTATCAGAGCTCAGCTTGAGTGAGCCTGATCTTTTGTCACCTGTGAGGCTGAAGTGCCTGTAGTAGCTAGCTTGTCTGTGTGGTGGAATTGCCTGTGTGGCTTGAAGTGCCTTTGTGGCTGTGTGCACACGAGAGCTCCGTGCTTGATTGAGCAGGTGGACTACAGAACACCTGGCTCGGACTCGGAAATTTTTTTTTTCTGAGTGGAAAGGCCAATTAGCGGGGATTTTGCGCTGACAGTCATGCCAGAAGAGGAATTAGCGTGGATTTTGAGGGATAGATCACGCCAAAACGCCAGAAAGCCCGATTAGCGCGGGATTTTACCGGCAAAGTCGCGCCAATTAAAATACTCTAAGCGATTTTGAATTAGCGTGGATTTTTCGCTCGGGGTAGCGCCAAGGGGATCTGCGAATAGCGTAAACTTCATTTGGCGGTTCGCAAACAGTGCAGATCGGTGGAGTTGCAGATCCGTCCGGGAGAGACAGATCGGGAGAGCGCCAGAGGTGATCTGCGGGAAACCTCGACTTCGTTTGGCGATCTGCAGGGAGAGCAAGATCGGCGAAGTGGCAGATCAATCCGGGAGAGGTGGATCGGATCAATTGTGATCAGATCATTGTTTCGGCTGTGTTGAAAACGCCAAAGTTGCTCATTGAAGCAGGAGTGCCAGACACTGTAGATCGGTGGCAGAGGTGACAGATCCATCCGACAAGTATTGTTTTTGTTGTTGTTAAGTAGACTCACAATGAGTAATACGATGGAATCTTACCTTAACGAATCTGGTAAACTCAACGGGTCTAACTTCACGAATTGGATGTTTAAGATCCAGACCTTGCTCGAAGGTGCGAATGCTTGGACTATAGTGAGAGGCGATGAGCAGAAGCCGACTGCAACCACACAAAAGGAAGACTGGGAAAAAAGAGAAAACAAGGCCAAAGTCCTATTGAAGATGTCTGTGAAAGACAATGTCATTGCACACATCAAAGACTGTAAAACGTCTGCAGAGATTTGAACGAAAATCAAGAATATGTATGAGACCCAGAATGCAAACAGAGTTTTGGCTCTGAAAAGCAAGCTATTTTCAATAAGGATGGACGAAAGGGAGTCTGCTACTACATTTGTTGCGCGAATTAAGGATGTTAAAGACGGATTGGGGGCCATTGGAGTGGCGGTGGCTGATGAAGATCTTGTTGCAATTACAATGAATGGGATGCGTGATGATTTCCAAACCTTCATCACTGGAGTCTCGGCAAGGGAGAAAACACCCATGTTTGATGATCTCACTGCGATCTTGCAGCAAGAGGAAGAGCGACGGCAGAATCTGAATCTGAACCCCCAAAGTGACGATCTTGCGCTGGTGGCGAAGCGACGACTATCTAAAGGGAAGCAGTCACAGCAGCAATCAGTCCAGAAAGGAGGAACAACACATAAAAATCATTGTCATAAAGGTATGCTTGGAAATCATTCTGAAAAGAAATGCTTTTATTGTGGAAAGAAGGGTCATATACAGAGAGATTGTTATTATAAGAAGCAGGCTGATGAGGCAAGGAGGAGACAGGTAAATCCAAAACACAGAGCATATTTTGTTGAAGAAGAAGACTTCAGTCATGAATTTCGACTGTTCACAGTCGACTGTGCCCTTTTAGTATCGAATGAAGATGACATCTGCTCTGTCGATTCTGGAGCATCCTCCCACATGACAGGTAATAAGGAATTTTTTGATAGTCTTGAAGAAATTCTAAATGGATCAAAAATATATCTAGGGGATGATAATGGATATCAGATTAAAGGTCATGGGGTGATTTCAGTTAAGTTACCAAATGGAAAGATTAGTCACCTTTCAAATGCTTTATATGTACCTGGAATAAAGAAAAACCTGATATCTGTATCCATGATGGTTGATCAAGATATGCATGTCGAATTCTTCAAGACTCACTCTGTGATAAAGGATTGCAGGAATGAAATTGTTGCACCTGGCATGCGAGTTGGAAGCCTATACAGACTGGATGAAAAAAGTATATCAAAGCAAGCCATGGTTGCAGGAGAGTCGACAGCTGAACAACTCTGGCATCAGAGGTTTGGTCATCTAAATCTGCAGGATCTCATGTTGTTAGAGAAGAAAGGTATGGTCGAAGGTCTCCCCATCTTTCGTAACATTCAGTTAAACTGTGATGGTTGTGCCTTAGGAAAGATGCACAAAGAACAGTTCCCTGTGCATGATAGGAGGAGGCAAACAGAAATCTTAGAGCTAGTGCACACTGATGTATGTGGTCCCATGCAGACAAGGTCTCTAGGGGGAGCATACTATTTTTTGTTGTTTACTGATGACTGCACTAGGTATTCATGGGTTTATTTTTTAAAAAAGAAAAGTCAGACTTTCCAATGTTTTATAGATTTCAAAACCCTGGTGGAAAAACAGTTTGGTAAAAGTATTAAAATTCTCCGATCAGATCAAGGAGGAGAATACAAATCAAAGGAATTCATGAAATACTGAAAATCTCACGGGATTGTTCAGCAGTATACAGTACCGCACACACCACAGCAAAACGGAGTTGCAGAGCGTAAAAACAGAACCTTGGTGGAATGCGCAAGGAGCATGCTGCAAGGTAAAGGTCTATCTAATATTTTTTGGCCAGAAGCGATAAATACTGCTGTATATTTGAAAAATAGAAGTCCTACTAGGTTTCTTGGCTTCAAAACCCCTTTTGAAGCCTTATATGGATTTAAACCAGCAGTAAACCATTTAAGAGTCTTTGTGTCAAAGGCATTTGCACATGTACCCAAAGCTGATAGAAAGAAACTAGACCCTAAGGCAGTAAAATGTATCCTTGTTGGTTATGGTACAGAGTTTAAAGCATACAAACTATTCAATCCTGAGTCTCGTAAGACATTTGCAAGTAGAGATGTAGTCTTTCATGAAAAGGTACAAGAAAGGAAAGCTGATGTTGGAGATGATTGGCACATTCCATTGCTGTTGGAGGAAAGCAGCGAGGATGAAAGGGAGCAGGAACAGGAGCAGAAAGAAGAGAATGAAGAAGAACAACAAGAAGGTGAAAAAGTAGGCCCAATTATGGCAGAAGAAAACAAATTTGAGGTAAGTCCCCTACCAAGGAGGTCAGGTAGGAAGACTCAATTACCATTGAAGTTGAGAAACTATGCGTTGATGTCAAAGTATTTGAACATTATAGAGCCCTCTAATTATAAAGAAGCTAGTCAATTTGAGGAATGGAGAGCTGCAATGAATGAGGAGATGGAATCAATTCTTAGAAATAATACTTGGGAATTAGTAGAGCTGCCTAAAAACAAAACACCTATAGGAAGTAAATGGCTGTTTAAATCCAAAATCAATGCAGATGGAAGTATAGATAAGTTAAAAGCTAGGTTGGTTGCAAAAGGATATTCATAGCAGGAAGGTATTGATTTTGATGATACTTTTGCACCTGTAGCAAAGCTAAATACAATCAGATTACTTATTGCTTTAGCTACTAAATGTAATTGGGAATTACACCAACTAGATGTTAAATCTGCATTTTTAAATGGTGATTTAAAAGAAGAAATTTACTTAGTACAGCCAAAAGGATTTGTAAAGCAGGGGCAGGAACAGCTTGTTTGTAGGTTGAAAAAGGCTTTATATGGTTTAATGCAAGCTCCCAGGTCTTGGTATGAAAAGGTTGATTCTTTCTTTATAGAGAATGGTTTCCATAGAAGCTTAAATGACCCAAATTTGTATACCAAGTACAATGATCAGGGGCAGATTATTTTGATTTCTCTATATGTGGATGATATGATTCTAACAGGAAATGCAGATGACTTAATCAGAGGAATCAAAAGGCTGATGGCACAAGTCTTTGAGATGAAAAATCTCGGAAGCCTTAACTATTGTTTGGGATTAGAAGTATTCAGAGATACTGGGCAAACTTTTCTTACCCAAGGGAAGTATGCTAGAAATCTGTTGGAAAAGTTTGAGATGGATCGGTGTAGATCAGCAGCGACACCTTTGCAACAAAATCTGAAATTGAGCAGTGACGATGGCACTAAGGAGGTAGATGCCACAATGTACAGACAGCTAGTTGGCAGCCTGATATATCTTACAACAACCAGACCTGACTTGGCATACTCAGTTAGTGTGTTGAGCCAATTCATGTCGAAACCACGTGAAAGTCACTGGACAGCAGCAAAAAGCGTGTTGAGGTATCTTTGTGGTACTGTTCATTTTGGTATTTTATACACTGATGTATCTGATGTTACTCTAGTAGGTTTTTCAGACTTAGACTGGGCAGGTAACCTCGATGATCGGAGGTACATCACAGGTTATGCATTCAACATAGGTTTCGGGGTCATAGCATGGAGCAGCAAGAAACAAAGTACTGTAGCTTTGTCGTCATGTGAAGCCGAGTATCAAGCATTGTGTGTAGCAACATGTGAAGCGATCTGGTTGAGGAGACTTCTCATAGATGCAGGGAAAGAACATAAGCAACCCACTTCTATCAAAAGCGACAACCAGAGCACCATCAAATTAGCATACAATCCAGTGTTTCACAAAAACACCAAACATATAGACACTCAGTTCCATTTTGTTAGAGAGAAAATACAATCAAAAGAAATTGTTGTTGAATATTGTAAAACTTGTGACAATGTGGCAGATATTTTTACAAAGCCTCTTGCACGAGTGAAATTTGAATTGTTTAGAAAGATGCTAGGAGTCCAGGAGAACTCTTTCTCCATTAAGGGGGGGAGTTGAGAATAATTAATATTAGTTTGATATTAATGGAGAAAATAGTTACGTTGTTGTAACTTTCTCCCTAGTTTAGGATTAGTTCCTATAGTTATGGGGTTTGGGTGCAACTTCATATTTCCTAGTATTGTATTTAATGATGTAATCTTTGATTGATTAGCGAATATAGAGTGGACGAGAGTGATCTCTCTGTTGTTGGTGAGTGTAGTCTCTAGGTGCAGGCCACACCTGAGAGCTACATCTCTTTCTTTTCAATTATGTTCACATTTTATCTTATATTAATAAATTGGATAAAATTTGATCGCCTATCTAGTAACTCCAACAGATTAAGTCCTTTAAAATTTGATTTCTCATCTTATAGCTGTGCTAAGGAAGAAAAAAAGGAACCTCCCTGAAGATTTAAAAAAGAATTAATGATTCATCGGAAGAAGATACAAGGAACCTTCCTAAATATTTAGAAAAGGATTAATGATTAATCTGGGTGAAGTAATGCTTACTCCAGAAGAATGGTTTCAAGCAAAGGTTTCTGAACCTTTTGTTTTGGGTACATTTACCCGTCCTTAATAGTTTTAGTTTTAGGGAAACATCAGATAAAAAACAAAACAAGAGGAATGGAATTGTGGAAAAGGAACCTTATCGTCATAAAATAGAACATAATATTCCATGAAGTAGACCGCATGGCATTAATGATGTTAGATTATTGCTTAAAAATAAATAATGTTCTTGTTAAGATGGGCCAGAGATGAACATACCGAGATCCTTTTCCATTAGCTTTCTTAAATCATATACTTTTAGATTGAATGGGGGCATTTACTCTTTTTATTTTGGTACCGACAAATACTTACGCATAACAGGCTATGAAGGTAATGAATGGAAAGAAAGATGGGAACACCCTGTTTGAAAGTTGAAGTAGTTATTTGAGATTGCATGCTTCACCACCAAATGTGTTGTTTATAAAATTTTGAATCGATATTCCTAAATAAAAATGCATATTTCCTTTATTAAATTTTAACTACACCACGTGTTGATTATTGACTATTGGTTATTCACTGAGCCACATAATAAGCGACATGATTTAGGAAGATGATTAATCTTAATGGTTATTGGGGCATCCGACTGTGGTAGTTAAGGTGGGCGGTGCAAAACAGTGAATGTAGTTAGTTGGTGCTGCCATAAAAGTTTCCTATGTCTATATTGCTAGTTTTTATACACATTATGTAAAATCAAATTGCTTCCTCGATCAACAACCAGTAATGGTGAAGTCGGAAAAATTTTTATTCATATATCATACAACATTAGTCTTAACAAAACTAATAAAATACATATATTTATAATGTTATATCACCAAAAGATTTTTACAATTGCAAATAGATCAGAAATAACGCACACGTCTATTATATTCTTCATCTTAGTGCCTTAGATGAGTGTTGTAGTCCAAAAAATATAACTATAATGGTGAAAAAACGAGTGCAACTGACCCGGGTAGCAACTAGATATGTTAGAAACAGGAAGAAATTAGAAACATTTAGTGATGCTAAACATCCTACAAATTGGTAAAAGTAGGCATGAGGAGATTATTTGACATAAGTTAAATATGAGAGCATAGTAGATAAATAAAATAAATTTGATAAACCAAAATAACACCCAATTATGAAACAATGGATATTATTCACATCATAAATTCATTATATCCAGAAAAATGTTAGGATTTAGTCATCAATTATAACATGAACATAGAAGTTTGTGCATTGTTGAAATCATCATCTCTTCCTTTCATTCAAAAAAATTAATTCCAATAGTTTGTTAGCGACCATTGCAACAAGAGAAGAGTATCGTGACTGCTAACTCAAAACTAATTCAGTGAATGTATCTCGAAGAAAAAATTGTCTAGGTTCAATTTATAAGTGCCCATGAGTGGTACAATTCCTTCTTATTCCTATTTCATCCGATCAATATCATTCTTGTTACATCGCACATGAACATTACTCACCTTATTTTCACTTTTGTAGGCAACCACCAGTGCTCTGAATTATTTTAAACTTTTTTGAACCAATGTAGGATATAGAAGAACTACTGAAAAAATTGTAGACCTGAAATAACTTTGAGTAAAAGTGGAATCCATGTCTTGTTTATTTGATCGACTGTATAACCCTTCTTTTTTTACTTAGCACTCACACTGAGTATCATTTTGGTGATCATTTTCAATGACCAGACAGACAGGTCAAGTTGTGACACGTAAAGCTACATGAATAATATTAGTCATATATGAAATTAATTTGACAATAATGGAGATCAGACATTTACAAGAGAGGTATAAAAAACACCAACAATACAGTCATCCTATTTACTAATATTAACACATTTATCATATTTATTAATATTAACATTTCTACTAAAGCTCCAACACCAGAGTCCTTACAATTCAAACCTCCACTTATTAAACTCCAGTGTGGATAATAAGATTGAATATTTCGGTAAACTCTTCGTAGTAAGACATTATGTCCATAATGATGGGGTAAAGTAAATTTCTCAACATCAAACTATTGGGCAACATAAAATGTATTATACATCAGACTCTTAGACAACATAAAATGTATTATACAGTACAAAAATGTGACATGAATAAGATTCGCCTCAAGCATGAAATCAGGTTTTTACATTTATAAAACACATATTCTTCCCAAAAGGTTGGGAAAATGTGTGATTATATACCGAGAAATAAGAAAATATGAATTGACAAAGGACCTCCTATGATCTCTATTCCAATAATTTGCATAAAGACAAACATATTCACTTGGCAACAAAATATTAAAAGATTGATTCACCCTCTCAAGCTAGTGATGGCAATTTATGTATATATTGTGTTGGTTAAGAGGGTATAAAAATAAATCACTGAAATATATATATATATAGATATACTTACTTTTAGTTGACGTATTTTGATAATTTCCATGACAGATTTGATAAAGATAATTTCCATGACAGATTTGATAAAAATTATGAAAAGTTAATATTGTTTAATTTAAAAAAAATTAAGTCTCACTTTAGTTGTTTATCAAGGGATAAGTCGAGGTTGAGTCACCTATATATTATTGAGCCTCATTCATCACTATAGTAATGGATAAGGTAGAACACTACTGATGTACCATAAATCGTTATATATCAGATTGTTTCACTTCGTTTTCTAACATCATCATCTTCCATATAATCTCAAATCTCCTCTTTTTTTCATTTCCAAATCCATTTCCATTCAATTCAGTTCCTATCGATGAAATTATTTGTTTCATTCCTTCCCGAAACTCTAGTTTGCCAATGGTTCCAACGTTACCATCGCCAATAACTTCAATGCTTTTGAAATTATAGTGCATGACCCTAGGAAATAAGCTTGTAGAACCGTGAATGTCAACCCAAAGTTTATGAGAAGAGACCTTCTAATATATATCCACGCTCACATTTTGCGCCACTTTTTTTATGGGAGGTCCTACCAAAAGAACATAAAAATATTTAACCAAACTTTTTTAATCAGACCGATGCAAACTTTGACTGGTGTATAATATTTAACTAGTTCTTATTTATTCAAAACTGCTTTGACCCAGAGAAAATCATTTTTATTGGGCACCATATTTTCAACTGAGCAAAAATATTTGATCAAGTTGATGAAAACTTTGGCTTCTCTGTGACTAATTGTTATATTGTTAGTCTATTCCCATAATTCTAGCAAGCTATTTCCTTATGACATTAACCAATACAAGTTTTAATGTTTAATTTTATAGTGTCTAATTTTATATATAACAAAATGTTTTTTATTTTAATCTAATGTTTTTTTGAACATTTCATTGGCTCAATTTTTTTTCCTTGTTTCAAAGTTCAATTTTCTGGCCTTGCAACCTCTCCAATTTTCACGAGGATAATGCTTAGATCTTGTAACGTGATTAAAAAAATTGGCTTGACAGCTGAAACATCATTCAGTAAATGGTGCATGAATGTTAAATTAAGCCTCCAGATATTTTATTTAAGGTATAATAAGTTCTTAAACTCTATACATTCATCTTAACAAAAAATGTTTAAAGGATTTACCATCTTGGAAAAAATATGCGGTTCACAATCGTAGCCGAAATTCGCAGTTCACACAACTCCAATGACTGCTTCAGGGAAACCCTTCCATTTTATGTTGTCCATTTTGCTTTGACAAATCTATTTATTCATCACTTTCCTATAAGGTTCAGAATGTCCAAATTTTTTCGACATGTGAAGAAGGATCTGGCCTGCCATTTATTTCTAGCAAATTCAATGATGAATTTTCCATCCCTCGATGCACTGCCAATTACCATGGAAACATGTATTTTACTCTCACGCAATTATTTCATTTAATGTTTTTGTCTCCGATATATACCAAACGTCCTCTAATATATGCCAAAAATCTTCTCGGAAGAGCACAATCTAAATCTTCTCGGAAGAGGACAATCTCCTTTTGGAAAAATAGGTGATTTTGGATGATTTGAAAGTGGTGCTAAACTAATTAGCAAAGGACAAAATTCTAGGCCTTGATGTTGGACTGTGGAGTTTTATCCCTTTGGTAGAGATGTGTTAAATGTGGTTGAGGAAGGAATGAATGGGAAAGTGTCGGGCAGTAAACTTCATTTTTTTGGCTTTAACTTTGAAATAGTCAAAGACTCGAATCTACAATGAAGTTAGGTCAATCTCTTTTTGTAATTTAATTGACAAGGTTATTTCTAAGATCATGTTTATGAGGATGAAACTTTTCTCGCCTAAATCCATCTCAAGGGAATAATTTGGTTTCTCTCATTGGCACGTCGATTCATGAGGCAATTGGCATGGCCCAAGATGCATTAGACTCAATTAAAGTTAGCAATCAATCATTCTAAAGATGGATTTGGTTAAGGAATGTGACCAAGTTAATTGGTCTTTTCTCTTGCTTTTGTTCCTGTATATTGGAGTTGGTGCTTTGACCACAAACTGGAGTATGGGTTGTATTTCCTTTGCTAACTTCGTAGTGTTGATCAATGGAATTCCTTTAGCCTTTTACTCTTAATATTGTGGCTTAAGATAGGGTTACCCCCTCTCACCACTACTCTTTGTCCTTGTTATCGAAATCTTGAGTAGAATGATCCTTACAACAAAAAAATTTGGCCACATCAAAGGTGTTAAGGTATCAAGGGACATTTATCTATCTCATTTGTTCTTTGTTGATATTATTATTATAGGGGATGGTTCTGAATTAGAGTGGGGATCTTATCATAGTATTTTTTTTCCATTTATTACTCGACTTTTGACATGAAAATTAGTGACAAAATATAGGCCTTTTACATAAAAAATGTTTTTGAACAGTTTACTAGTTTTATTGAATCTACACTCCCTTATAAGTTTTTGTTTGTGGAGTAGGGTTTCCAATATCTAGGTTTTATTTCTTAAGATGAATTGCTATAATGCAAAGGATTAGAGATGGATGGTTAAAAGAATTGAAGGGAAGATATCTGACTGGTGCTATCAGTGGCTATCAATTGGTAGCAGACTAACCTTAGTCAAGTCTCTTTTGGAATGTATTCTTTTCTTTAGATTTCACTTGCTAAGATACCAAAGTACACTTTGCAGAAGATTACTCAATGTATGTGCAATTTTGTTTGGTTTGGTAAGCAGGGTAGTTTTTTTCCATCATATATGTGTTGAGAGACACTTTTCCAGTGAAAGCATATTGGTTGCTTGGGTTTCAGAAATCTCCATCGATTTGGTCTCGTGCTTGCAATGAAAAACATCTAGAAATTTTGTTCGAAGGAGGGTTTGTTGAGTAAAATTATGTGGGCCAAGTATGTAGAATATCATTCTCTCCATTTTATTTGAGCTCACTTTCCTTCTTCCTGGTCCAGATCAAATGTGTGGAGGGATTTGCAGAATACTATCCCCTGGACTCAGAATGGGATCAAGTGGCAGGTTGGCATATGGGATTGGGTTAGGCTAGGATCTTTCCCAATTATTGGTATTTTTTATGGTTTTCCCCTCTCTACTGAGCTTTCACTTAGTCTTAATTTGTAGGGACTATTCTACCTTCTTCATGCCTATATTTTCTCTAGGATAGGGGTTTCAGTGGGTAGATGGAAAAACTTACTAGAGCTGGGTCTGAGTGGTTTGGTATCTCAGAAATGGGAGACGTTTATTAGAGCTCTCTCGCTTAGTGGCCTATTCATCTTGGATAGGGATGAATCTTGGGAATGGTCTAGGAATTCCACACAGGAACTGTTACATCCAGTATTGCTTAAAATACAGTTTTTGGTTCTTCTTTTTTCAAAGGACCAGGTGGTGGAATTCAAGTATCTTGAAGTGGCCTGATGTACCTAAGTTGAAGGTTTTTATTTGGTTGGCCATTGAAAATAACATTATAAATTAGGATCATTTCCTGAAAAAGGGTTTTTGGGGGCCAAATATTTGTGCGTTTTCTCTTCAGGAGGAAGAAATTGTAAACCACTTGTTCTTTTTTTGTAGTTTTTCAAAGATTATTTGGTCAGAGGTTCTTGGTGTCCTTAGGCTGTAAGAGGGTGGTCCTACCTCAGCACTGGACAAATTTTGGTTATGGTGGGGAAATAACAAAGGCATATTCAAAGAGCTACACATCTTTATTTCTTGGGGTGTGTGGAAATCACGAAACAAGTCGATCTCCAAAGACTTCCCAAAGGAGTCGAATGGGATTTTTAGTCAGATGGCCAGAGGTTCTTGGTGTCGTTAATTTGTAGGAGGGTGGTCATACCTCGCCAGTGGACAAATTTTGGTTGTGGCATGGAAATAACAAAGGTATATTCAAAGCCCAATGGAATTCTTGGTCAGATGATCAGTTTCTTTTATGATTACATTAAGCCTTGGAAACTATCCTGGAGTCAATCCTTTGGTTTTACTCCCATTTCTTTGTCTGTTAATGTGGGTTTCTTTGAAGGAACCTACCAGGATGGGGTTTGTGGACAGAGAGCTATCATTTCTCTTCTGCAAAATGTTACTTATTATATATGGTTGGATGTTGGTAGAGGCACTAACACAAAAGAAACGATTATTGGGGCTTGGGAACTTCTATTCTTTGTTGCTTCTTTGAAGATAACTTCATTACAAGTGTATAGGGATTCAATGTATGTGATCAACTAGATGGTGGGAAAGGGTCAATTGAATGTTGCGTCTTTAATTCCTTGGATGGATCATATTCTTTTCCATAAAGAATGTTTTCAGAGCATTTTCTTCCCACATAGAATTACCAAGCTAATTTTATCTCGAAAAGGGAAGTTAAGGTGGAGGGGGCAACTTTCTCATTGAGGAACGAAAAGACATGGTACTTTTGAGAAAGGGTTACTTGCGTTTGGCCCAGCTGGATCTTGGTTTTTAATCTCTCTTTTCGGAGGTCTTTTCAGTTTTTTTGTTTTTTTGCAATTTTTGCAAGTTACAACAAGCTTCTACCTGTATTTTTCATCTATAATGAAACAAATTTGTATATGGGTTGATTTGGGGTCCTCAATGGTTTGTCTGGTTTTTTTTAAATACCTGCAAACTAAGTCTAGGCAGAGGGATCTCTCCTCTGTTGTCTTATTTACTTCTCCTCATATCTTATAAATAGAATGTTTTTTTTTTTTTCTTCAAACTGGTATGCATCTCTGATTTCTCCCTTCTATATAGATACTGTACTTTCCAGCAATTACATACTTTAAAGTTTCGTATCGCCACTATATTGCAAGTTCCTATAATTGATTAGTTGAATTTTATTTTTTCGACACAAATTTCCTTGAACTTATATACATCTTTGCTGTCTCTCTTTTATACAGACAACAAGTTAATGTAAACAACCACTTGAAGTTTATGTCAGTAGTTTAGTTTACCTTCTCCCAATTGTTTAGATTATCACAACCGCTATTTTCATTAGCACAGTAGCATAATTCGCCGCTGGTGAAGTTCTATAAGATATCCACGATAAAACATAATTCGCCGCTAATGAATCTCGATAGTATCGGTAAAAAAGCCAATTTAACGTTTATTTGAATTTTGAATAAAAATATGTCGTAATGTTATTTGTATAAATGTAAAATAGAATAAATTTTAATTTAAAAAATCAATTTTTAATGCATCTTTTTTTTCTCCCTCATTTACAGAGGGCATGTTAATGTAAAGAGTTCATTCAATTTTATTTGTCACTAGTTTGGTACACCTTAAGAAATTATTGGTTGATAGTTTATTGCACGTTCTCCCCACTATTTAGGCTAGCACGGGAGCATAATCTGTTCCTTGCGAACACCTGTGAATGGCCATACGTATCAACAATAAATTCGCACTGGGAAAATGCCGAAGCACGGGAGCATAATTTGTTCCTTGCGAACACCTGTGAATGGCCATACGTATCAACAATAAATTCGCACTGGGAAAATGTTATCGGCAGTGGATACAGTTTAAGATTTATTTTTATCATTGTTTTATTTGTTATATATATATATATATATATATATATATATACAAATAAAACAATGATAAAAATAAATCTTAAACTGTATCCAGGGATTCACAAGATTTGAATTCAAATTTTTTATTTGTTATTTGATTATTTATATATTTTGTAAATTTGATAGGGTTATGTATTTAGGGATTCACGGATTTGAACTTGGTAAGACTTTATTTCCAAAACAATTACCAACTAAACTACTACGCCCAACCAACTACACATTTTGTAATATTAAATAGATCATAAAAAAATATTTTAATCAAATAAAAATATATATTTATTATACCCTTCATGTAATTTTTTGTTAATAATTTTATGCAGTTTCCTGTAATTATTGTTTCCGACTAATTTGTTGCACTTTCTCACCATTATTAGTCATGCATAATTTTATATTTAGGATAGTCTATATATTATTTTGTTTTTTGGCAGAGTAAATTGTAGATGTAAATTTATATGTTGTATTATTTCTTCGATACCAAATAAAACTAAAATAAATTTTAGCCGTTCTTTATTATTAGATTTGACCATTTATGTTTCACGTTTACTTATATATGTGTAGGGAGTGAGCTCATCAAATAAGACTTTTCCAAAATTGTTATGCCTATGACAATTTAACTTCGAATGCTGTATAATATTTAATCTATATTATTTTATTAAAAAATGTTTTGACACGAAGAAAAATATTTTTATCGGTGGAAACTAATAATTTGGTAGATATAAATATTTTACATTCTAACCGAGTGATAGTCCCGAGGATCGTGGATGTAATCAGACCTTGATCATGAATAGTGCTTATCTTTCAGAGTTTATCATAAAATTTATGGGTAGGGTTGTTACAGAAAAGTAAGTATGGTTCCATATCTTCACATAGTGGTATATGTTGTGACACTAGGACACAAAAAAAATATATCATAGAATAAGGCTTGAACCAATATTTTAATAAAAATAATAAAATTCAATACATAATATTAAATTATGTAAAAAATTCAATTTTTATTTTATCAAAACCAAAATAATGACTGATCAAAGAAGAAATTAATACCATGCTTGTGGCATGTATAATAATATTAATAATAATAATTTATGTTTTGGAGAAGAATTTTCAGTGTAAATCACATTCCAATTTTTTTGTGACGGGTTTCTAACCAACCAGTGTGGTTCATCGTCAGGACAAGTTGAAGAATGAGACATGTTAAATAGTCAGAGCATTCAGAGCAGAATATCCAACTCGTAGGCTAGACCAACTAACGACTATATTTGACTAGGAAACGACTAGTCAGATTGGACTAAGGGACATGGATAGGAGAGCATAACCATATTTAAAAATTAATTAATAGGAATTAAAAATAAATATTTAGTTAGTTAGTTAAAAATTAAATGAATAAATAAGTTAAAGTTAAATGTTTATTAAATCAATAATAAGTTAGTTAGACTATTATTAAATTAAAAGGGAGTTTAAATTTATATATAATTAAATAATTAATGGGAAGTTAGTTTAAAACATATGTATATAAGGTAACATATTTAATTAACATGAATTAAAAAGGTTAACGTTAAATACACATAAGAGTTATATAATTAAATATTTCATATTCATTTAAAATTAAGTATCTAGTTCATTAATTGTAAGTTAGTTTTAATTTATATTTAATCAAATAGGTTAATAAAAATAAAGAATCTAATTGTAAGTTAGTATTGTTATATTTATTAACATGACTACTATTTGTTATTAGATCTATTAATCAATCTTAATACTAAAGTTACTAACATAAATTAACTTAAGCTTTATATAGTAAGAATGATTCTTTAAAGGATAACTTATTAAGGTAAAGGATAACTTATTAAGGTAAATAAAAAATAAAAAAAAAATAATAATAATTAAAAATTAAAAATCAAAGGGACGATAAAACAGTAGAAAACCGAAAATCCAAAAAGCGAGGGGGAAGAACAACAAAGGGAGCGGGGGCAAAATGGCTAGGAAGAGAGGGCAGGGATCCAACAACTGTTGATCTTCCAGCCATCATCTTTGTTGAGATTGTTTGACCTTTTTTCAATCTCAATTGCTTCCCTAAATTTCCTATTATGAAAATGAGCAACCCTAGCAATAACACGAGCCTCCTCAATACATACATGATGTTTCGTCTTTTCAGCATGCTCTGCTAAGGCGAACGAACGGGTCCTCTCATGTTTTAAGTCGGCTGAGTGCTCATTAATTCTTTGATTAATCGAATGACTCGTCTCACCAATGTAGGGGGTCCCACAGGAATAGGGAATAACATAGACAACTTTCATGTCCTTGGGGTTGACCGAGTCTTTTACTAACTTGAGGGAGCTACGGATTGTGTTAAGGGGTCTAAAGGTGGAGGCAACATTATGTTTCTTAAGAATCCTTGCAACCTTATCAATGGTTCCTTGGATGAATGGGAGATAAACCCCTGATACATGGAGATTTGTTCCACTTCCACATTTTCAGCTTTGAAGGCAAGTTCTATAACCAGACTTGTGGTGTTGCCATGGGTTCCCCCTATCTCCTGTTGTTGCTAATCTTTTTATGGAAGATTTTGAATGCAAGGCTTTAGCCTCAGCTTGTCTCTTGCCCAAGCTCTGGAAGAGATTTGTGGATGATACTGATGTCATCTGGTCTCATGGCCAAGAAGAATTGGATCTTTTCTTCAAGCATCTCAACAATCAATCCCCGACCATTAAGTTCACGATGGAACAAGAAGTCGATGGATGCCTTTCTTTCCTCAATGTCCTTATTTCAAAGAATAATGATGGTTCCTTCTCCCACCAAGTATTTCAGAAGAAAACTCATACTGAGCAGTACCTTCATGCCAATTCCCATCATTTCCCTGCTCAAAAGTTGGGTGTTCTCAACACGCTTTCCACTCGTGCTCTGAGAATCTCTGATGAAAAGAGCCTCGATAAAGAGAAGGCCCACCTCCTTAATGTCTTTGTTAAGAATGGTTACAGTAGGCACCTTGGTCAGAAAGCTTTCCTTAAAGCCAACAAGAATTCATTGGTCAAGAAAATCCCCAAAGATTGAGTATTAGGGGTTCATCTCCCATTCATCCAAGGAACTACTGATAAAATTGCAAGGATTCTTAGGAAACATAATGTTCCCTCCACCTTTAGACCCCTTAACACAATCTGTAGCTCCCACAGGTTAGTAAAAGACTCGGCTGACCCCAAGGACATGAAAAGTGTCTATGTTATTCCATGTTCTTGTGGGACACCCTACATTGGTGAGATAGGTCGTTCGATTAATCAAAGAATTAATGAGCACTCAGCTGACTTAAAACATGGGAGGACCCGGTCGTCCGCCTTAGCAGAGCATGCTGAAAAGACGAAACATCATGTATGTATTGAGGAGGCTCGTGTTATTGCTAGGGTTGCTCATTTTCATAACAAGAAATTTAGGGAAGCAATTGAGATTGAAAAAATTCCAAAAAATCTCAATAGAGATGATGGCTGGAAAATCCACAATTGTTAGATCACTGCCCTCTCTTCCTGGCCATTTTTCCCTCGCTCCCTTTCTTGTTCTTCCCCCTCATTTTTTGGATTTTCGGCTTTCTCTTGTTTTATCATCCCTTTGATTTTTAATTTTTAATTATTATTATTATTATTATTATTATTTACCTTAAGAAGTTATCCTTTACCTTAATAAGTTATCCTTTAAAGAATCACGCTTACTATATAAAGCTTAAGTTAATTTATGTTAATAACTTTACTATTAAGATCGATTAATAGATATAACAATAAATAGTAGTTATGTTAATAAATATAACATTATTAACTTACAATTAGATTTTTTATTTTTATTAACCTATTTGATTAAATATAAATTAAAACTAATGTACAATTAATGAACTAAATATTTAATTTTAAATGAATATGAAATATTTAATTATATAACTCTTATGTGTATTTAATGTTAACCCTTTTAATTCATGTTAATTAAATATGTTACCTTATATACATATGCTTTAAACTAACTTCCCACTAACTATTTAATTATATATAAATTGAAACCCCCTTTTAATTTAATAATATTCAAACTAACTTACTATTGATTTAAAAATCACTTAACTTTAACTTATTTATTCATTTAATTTTTAACTAACTGACTAAATATTTATTTTTAGTTCCTATTAATTAATTTTTAAATATAGTTATGCTCCCTTATTCCAATCTGACTAGCTGTTCCCTGTTAAATATAGCCGTTAGCTGGTCTAGCCTACCAGTTCAATATAGTCGTTTCCTGGTCAAATATAGCCTTTGGATGTTCTGCTTTGGCTATTTAACATGCAGCCTAGATCTGATTCTTTAACTTGTCTTGACGATGAAGCACACTGGTACGTTCGAAACACGTCACAAAGGAATTCTAATGTGATTTATGCTAAAAATTCTTGTCAAAAGCATAATATGGATCACAGAAGTTTAAATTCATCAATAATAATTGAAATAAAATTAAAATGTAATTAATTTTTATAATTTTTTTTTTAATTTTAACAATATAAAATGTGAAAATATTTTAACTTATATTAATATCAATAATTCATATGACTACATTAAATTAGATATAAAATAAAATTTTGATTTAAATTTATTTGAAAAACTAAAAACTTAAAACTCCGCGGATGTAACAGCGGAACTCGCATATATAAAGTCTCTTGCGGATGTAACAGCGGAACTCTCGCATATTACAGCGGAACTCTGATAATTCGCATATATATATCGAAGATCGGAAAACAGTTTTGGGTTCGGTTATATATAAAGTCTCTCGCGGATGTAACAGCGGAACTCTCGCATATTACAGCGGAACTCTCACATATTAAGGTGATAAATTCGCATGCATATATATATATATATATATATATATATATATATATATATATATATATATATATATATATATATATATATATATATATATATATATCGAAGATCGGAAAACAGCGGAAGTCTCGCTATATATAAAGTCTCTCGATATAAACAGTCTCGGTTCGGTTCCGATATAAAGTCTCTCGATATAAAAGACTTTATATAAACTGTTCTCGGTTCGGTTATATATAAAGTCTCTCGATATAAACAGCGGAACTCTCGATATAAATACAGCGAAACAGTGCAGTCTTCGATATATATACAGCGGAACTCGCATATATAAACAGCGGAAGTC
This sequence comes from Pinus tabuliformis, assembly GCA_031772625.1. NCBI lineage: Eukaryota > Viridiplantae > Streptophyta > Pinopsida > Pinales > Pinaceae > Pinus > Pinus tabuliformis. The sequence goes on along the minus strand of CM062814.1, from coordinate 339,420,970 downwards.
TCGGTTCGGTTATATATAAAGTCTCTCGATATAAACAGCGGAACTCTCGATATAAATACAGCGGAACAGTGCAGTCTTCGATATATACACAGCGGAACTCTCGCATATTAAGGTGACAATTCGCATATATATATCGAAGATCGGAAAACAGCGGAAGTCTCGCAGTTTGTCTCGCAGTTTGTCTACAGATATAAACAGTCTCGCAGTTATAAACAGCGGAAGTCTCGCAGTTTGTCTACAGATATAAACAGTCTTGCATATATAAACAGTGGAAGTCGCGGTTCGGTACCCTCGTTCCAGTTCTAAGGCTCCGGTATTTGAATTATATATAAACCCTCGCATTCGGTGATCTTGGCTCGCATATATAATTTGAGCTCTCGGTGATCTTGGTTCTGGGGCTCGCATTTATAAACGCATTCGGTGATCTTGGTTTTAAAGCTCGCATACATAAATCCAAAGCTTGGAGATCTTGGCTCGCACATCAGGTTCGGATATCAGGTGCACACATTCCTTATCTTTTTCTTTTCTAATACATATTTGCTCATATAATTTCAAGTATGAATATTTCACCACAGTTACCAAAGATTACCAAAGGCAGACCTAGCACAGTTACACTACAAGGCCTCTATGAGTATATAGAGTCTTTAGAGAAACGTAGAGAAGAAAGAGAAGCCAAGTTACAAAAAGAGTTAGAAGCCGTGCTGGAAAATAAATTTGCATCTCTTGAAAACACTATCCAAAAACAAATAGAAAATAAAATAGAACAACTAGAGAATAAAATGGAGGCAATGGAGACTAGATTGCATGTTATAGAAAAACAAAACCAAGATACTAACCAACCATCCCAGCAAGGAGACACTGATACCTTAGAGGGTCTTAAAATGAAAGACATGATTAAAGAATTAGAAGAAAAAGTTAATAGCCGCCTCACCCTAAATAGTGTGGTAGATAAGTTAGATATTAAACCAATTAAAGACGAAATGAAAAAATTAATAGAATTAGACCACTAACGTAACAAAAGGACCTTAAACCTTATAATCTTCGGTTTAAAAGAGGAAGAAGATGAGGATACTTTAGCCTTAGTCCAAACAGAATTACATAATAGATTACAAATTGAAACAATGTGTCTCGCAGAAGCAACAAGGTTGGGGAAATTAACCGAGAATAAAGGAAGATTAATCCGCATAAAGGTGAGCTCTACTGATCATAAGCACAACATACTTAGTAAAACCTCAAGTCTAAAAGGAACGGGAATATTCATAAATGAAGATCTCATTCCAGAAGATCAAGCAGAATTAAGAAAGGAGGTTCAAAAGGTAAAAGAAGCTAGAAAGGAAGGAAAATGGGAAATAATCAGAAATAGAAAAGCCTGTATTCGAGACAAAAACCAAAAAGATAGTAATCAATAGCAATTAAACATGCTCCGGATCCTTTCTTGGAACTGTCGGGGCTTCCCATGGAACAAAGGCCCCAAGCTAAGTTGGATTTCAAATGATGTTGATATTATTTTGCTTGTTGAAACTTGGGAGCACGAAGAATCTAAGGTCCCTAACATAGATGGCTTTACGCTATGGTCTACGTGGAACAAGCGATCCTCCCGTAGAGGCATTGGGGGAATAGCTTGTTACATTAAGAAGAACATCTCCCCCTATGTTAGGATTTATAAAAACGACCCTTACAACCAATTTAGTTGGATAGAGATCAGAGACATTAATAATAAAAAGTCCTACATAGCGATATGTTATTTCCCCCCCATTAATTCCAACTTCTATAAGAAGAAGAATCTAGATAAAACTAACCCTTACAATAGTTTAGAGAATGATATTTATAGCCTAAGGAATGATGGTAATATCCTTTTAATAGGTGACTTCAATGCTCCAACTTCAAACAACCAAGATATTATTTTAAGCAATCGTTCCAACCCTAATCCTCTTTGGTTAGACGAAGACCCTTCCCTGGCTAAGAGGTACAAGGAGCTCTGAAGACCTTGGGGAAAATTTGTTTGGGTCAGAGCTAGTCAAGCTATGTAGTGCTCAGGATCTCATAATTTGCAACAGTCTAAAAAAGTGGCCCAATTCCAGCAAGATGACCTGCATCCATGGACTTGGTAGCAGCGTGGTAGACTACGTTATTTCTGATCTTCCATTATACAACGAAATGATAAACTTTGACATCTTAAACGACCACGAGCCTGACTCCGATCATAGGCCTTTACTTATAACCCTCAATTTTGTCATGCATAGAGTTCCCATAGAAAATAATACTTACAACCAAAAGAACTTAATATTTGATAAAAATAAAAAGGACCTCTTTCTAAATGAATTAAAAACTAATCTGCCTCCTTTATCTAGTATAGACAACATAGAAGACCTATATCATAATTTTACTACAACCCTCTCATATTCTATTAAAAAGTTCTCAATTGAAGTCTCAAATAATAAAAGAAATAGCAAAACCAATCCTTGGTATGACAAAGATTGTAAAAATGCGAGGAGAGCAATTAAGGAAGCTGTTGATGATTCTCTTAAAATGGACAAGATAAGAATATACAAAGCCCTAATTAAAAGGAAAAAGAGGCAGTACATTCATCAAAGACAGGAGAATCTCTTACACCTCTCTAAGGTAGCTCCTAAGAAATTTTGGAGGCAGATTCTGACTAGGAAGACTAAGGATAATGATAAAATTGCTCTGCACGATTGGAATTCTTATCTTAAAAAGCTTTATGAATCTCCTAATGTCATGGATAATTTGGAAACCCTGCTCACAACGAAAGAATTCTTCTCTTTAGAAGACATTAAGTTTGGGGTTAATCACCTCAAGAATGGGAAAGCTAAGGACATTGAAGGTTACCAGGCAGAAATCTTAAAAATTGGAGGCCCTGTCCTCATCCCCCACATCCACAAGCTTTTCAATCAAGTTGTTAAGCAAGGGTTCCCTAAACCTTGGACTGAGAGCCTCATTATCCCTATTTTTAAAAGTGGAGATACAAATAACCCCTCTAATTATCGGAAAATTATGATCAGCCCTCTCTTAGCCAAGTTGTATGGTAGTATTCTGGAAAAAAAGTTAAGCATATGGCTTGAAAGTGAAGGTAAGCGGGCCAAAGGCCAAGCAGGTTTCAGAAGGCATCACTCAACAACAGACCACCTTGTTATGCTTAGGATCATTGTGGAGGAATGTCGTAATGATAAATCCAATTTATTTTGTTGCTTTGTAGACTTTAGAAAGGCTTTCGATACGGTTCCTAGATACAACCTTTGGAATAGGTTAGAAGAGCTAAAGGTTCCTCTTGAGTTGAGAGCTGCTGCTATAAGGCTATACGAGAATGTAATTGCCAAGCTAAAGAACAATGAGGGGTGGTCAAAAGATATTAAGTGTAACATCGGAGTTAAACAAGGTTGCCCCCTCTCCCCTACCCTATTTGGCATTTACATCGATAAGCTCGAAGGTTATTTAGAAGAAGCAGGATGTGGTGGCACAATCTTAGCTGGGATAGTCGTTGTCCTTCTTCTCTATGCTGACGATATTGTTCTTTTGGCAAGGTGCCCTTCTGATCTTGATAAAGAACTCAAGCTTCTTAAGGATTTCTGCTCTACCATGGGTATGATTGTTAACAATGACAAAACAAAAGTTATGATTATCAAATCCAAGAAGGACACTTGCGCTAATTTTATGTATGACAATAATAACTCGGAGGAAGTGTACTCTTACAAATACCTAGGAATTGATATCCATCACAAGCTCAACTGGAACCATAGTATTGAGAAAAGGATCAATGGGGGATGGAAAGCTTATTTTGGTCTTGAAAATAATTGTAAAACAACAAACCTCGTAATGTGGGATAAAAAGAAGTTCCTCTTTGAAACTTTAGTCACTCCTGTTATCTTATATGGCTGTGAAGTTTGGGGCTGCAGCATCTCCAGAGAATCATGGAGAAAGATTGAGCAAATCCAGAAGCGTTTTATAACTTATAACCTGAAAATTAAAAGTAATACACCCTATCCTATTCTCCTTATAGAAGCAGGTCTTTCTCCTATTGAGAGCCTGGCTATGCTCAGGTTTCTGTTGTACAAGCACAAGCTCAATAACATAGACAATCATAGACTTCCTAAGCTAGCTTTAAATTCCAGCCAAAACCACCTAAGGCTTAACCGAGGATGGCATAAGGACACAAGGTCCTGGTTAAACTATTGGGAGATCAATGAGAATGATGCTTTGCAAAACATAAATAACATTAAAGATATTGTTACTTCTAAGTTCAAAGAAAAATTGTGGTGTGAGAAAGATTTAGCGTCTAAAAGAAAATTAAGTTATTATAAGAAGGTCATCAACCCCACCCTTGAAGATCAAAAGTATCTCTCTATTTTAACTAGCTCAAAGAAGAAAATTAATATAGCAAAGATTAGAACGAATTCTCATGAGATCCATAGTGAAACTGGCCGTTGGGCAGTTCCTAAAACGCCATGGATGGAAAGGATCTGCCATATTTATGAAAATAGGAGCATCGAGGATGAAAACCACTTCCTCTTAGAGTGCCCTGCATACAACCACATTAGATCTCAATTTCACAACCTTTGTTACAATACTGACCTTCCTAGCCTTTTACAATGCCAAAATTATAGTGAACTCGGGAGGCTTTCTCTCCAAGCTTTTTGAGCATAGGAATAAAATCTTAAATCAAAATAAATAATTTGTCTTTTTAGGTCCGATAGATCATTATTTGGTCTCAGCGGACGTTAACCATCATCATCATCATCATCATAATAATTTTATTAACTAAAAAAATATTTTTTAAATTTATTTATAATATTAGATTACGATGTAAATAACAAGTTGAATAATTTAATAGCAAATAAATTGTAATTTTTAATTCTGGATTAGCACATTTAGTACCAAAAAAAAAGAAAAGTATTCCTTACTAGCTATACTTTATTAATTTAGGGCTCATCATTGCCGCAATTGAATGTGTATATTTTCAACTTTACCTCGAAAATATGATGCAAAAAAAATGTGTTTATCAAAAAATTTTACTGGTAAAACCTATTGAGAGTAAAATGATATGACAATTATTATTAATTAATTAATTATGGTATGAAATAATAATAGATAATATTATTAATTTTTAAAATGATTTATTTACTAAAAACATGTAAACTTGTTTTGTAAAATACTATAAAATTTTAATGGTAAATAATTATAAAGTTATAATTATTTAAAATATTATAAAGTTTTAATAGTAAATAATTAGAGAATTTTAGTTTTATCCATATTCAAATTGGCCCTTGAGATACTATTCCCTTACCATACTATTGATATAGCTAATATTTAGGTCATTTATAGTCCTCTATTGATATACCTAGTGTTTATAGCCATAGCAAATCCATAATTATTGTGGTACCTGCCACAATTGAATCCCTATCACACGAGTACCAAACCAGCGTAGCTTCCTATTATCCTAATAACCCGAAAAAAATAAATTTAGAAATACTATTGTAGAAAAACGGAACTAGAATATTCATTGATGACCGATTTTCTCGCCGAAGAATATTACTCAGTTTTTAAATTGGAATTTATGCAAAGGCTCCGGTGTTTTTAATGATTTTCTTGCTAAAAAGTCGCCAATCCGAAAATCTTGTGTATCACTAGTATTTTTTTGACATTTAAATTTTATTTTTTATTTTAGTTATTTTATATTAAAATTTAATATTAATTGAATTGTTTTAAATAAATAAATAAAAGATTTAAGAGAAAAAAATTTAAGATAAAAGTATTTTAACACAAAAAATTTATATTAAGATAAAAATATTTTAAGACAAAATTTTGTATGTAAGAGAAAAATAATTTGAGACAAAAATATTTTAAGACAATGAAAATTAAGATGAAAGCCATTTAAGACACTTAACAATTAAGAGAAAACCATATCAATTTAAGATAATATTATTTAACACCTTCACAATTGACTCAGACAGTGTACCCTAAGTCTACCCTAAGTCTGTGAGATTGTAGGCTACTACTTCCTCGAGCCTATACCGAGGTTGCTATTTCACTTAACATTCATGTTATCTTAAATAAAGATAATGATTTGTTGAGCTCTTCAGTTTTGGGTCGTAGCTAACTCTGAACTTCCTCACAAATTTTGCTATCAACATTTCCCGCATACTAATTTCTCTTCTGTCCCTTCAACCTTTGTCTTCATTCGTTTGCACAAAGATTCCATGAGTAGATTTATTTTTTTAAAATAAATATTCCGATGGCATGAAATTTAATCATATCAATTTCTCTCTTTTATATTTTATTTTTCCTTTTCCATTAATCCTTTCTAATTAAATATAAAATTAAAATACTCTCATTGTATTAATTTTTTAAATTTTTTAAATAATTATAAAATTAAAATATAACATTTTGAGAAGTTAAAATACTTTTTAACTAATATTTAAGTATTTAATTTAATGTATAGTTATTTGAAAATTATATTAAAAATTACATACAAGTAATGTCACACCTTCTCTCAATACCCCTATAGAAACATGAACTTGCAATAGTGTTATTTTTTATTTATTTTTATCCTTTCTAAACCCTTGATGATGGTAATGACCTTTTATTAAATTATATCAAAAGCATATCTTCACATTATATTTTTTTCCCATGGTTATCCTTCTATTGTGTCCTAGGATTATTGATATATGTCATGAACATGGTACTAGTTGGATTCCCTAACTATACCCTTATTTTACGGTTCTTATGGCACTAAGCGTCCTTATCCTTCGCCTTACCTTAATGGCGCCAAAGTGTATGTGCTCCCATATATCATGTTCCAATGAATTAAACCCTCCTTTATCTTCACCTGTACCTACCTATCTCTCCACCACTCAACACCATACAACTCATGACCTTCACGTGACTATCACGCTCCTCCTCTTCCTTGTTCCTCTTCTCGAGGCTAAAAAAGATCGACGATGCTCGTGACATACTCCCAGATGCACAGTCCTCTTTCTATTTCCTTTACCATAAACCCTTTTGGCCTTATACCTCGCACTAAACTAGTTTTTATGTTTTTGTTGTTGAGATGAGAGGGATGCCTTAGCTACCTCGCCTCTAGTTGGCTATGGAGGTGGCAATCCCTGTATTCCTAGCTCGTTCAGTAAGCGTCCTCTTAGCACGCTTCTTCCTAAGAACTTGGGTATTTCTGCTAAGCTGTGTATATACATATTTTTGGTTTGATTATAGTTAGTTTGTTATTTGTAGGGTTTTGACTTAGTCCTCTCTATTTCATTGTGGCACAGGGCCTCACGATGAAGAAATACATTTAGCTTTTTTCCACCAGTTTTCTTCTCTCGCTTCATAGGTATGCCAATTTTACAATACCCCCCAGCCTTTTTTTTTGTTTCCAAGCACCTGTACCGTCTCTTATTAGAGTGTGGTTGGTTTCTTTGTAAGAAATCAAGGTTTCCCCTTCATCTACAATGCTTTTCCCGGTGAATTTTATTGACCTGGGGTTTAATAACAGTTAGTGTAAAGAGGTAATAATGATTTCATCCAACCTGCTTAGTAAAATTTTATTCCAATCCCCGAATACGATCCTTGGGAAACACTTTTGACTTTTGGGTTGGCTCTAATGATGGGACCTTAGGCATGCAGAATAATCTCTCTCCTCTTGACATGAAATTGTAGGTAACAATTTTTGAATCCTTGCATAGTTTTTTGTGGATTATAAGGGGTTTTATACTCTTGCTCAGGTCATATTTGATAACCTTTTATTTGTCAATTTCGATGATGCTAGGTAACCATTCGACTCTTCCTTCATTGTGGATTTTTGGACGGTACTATGCCATGGGTCCTCACGCGCCTATTGATTTTTCCTAGGTGGGTACCCTTCGTGTCGTCTGCTCTCAAAGTAATTTCTACCTATCTGATATGGCTCTTAATGCCTTAGCCATCTCGGTGCGACCATCGTGTCTCTGGTTCATTGAGGACTTATGTCTATGATTACCGTGGTTGCCATAATATGTATTGAGAACTTTTGGTCCGATTACTGCCAATCAAAGGGATTCTAAGAGGCAGTGTCCTCACCCTAACCCTATATGTACTGTTAATAGAGCCGCGTTAGCACTCAGTGCTAGCTAGACTATTGGTTTGAAGTTTTTGGTTTTAATGTAATCTGATACTGCTTTGGTTAATGTGTTACGAGTACTTGTAGTGGACATTAGGAATAAATATTTAAATGGTTTCTTTTAAGGGGTTGATTCCTCTTTCCTCTGGAACGATTTGTGATAGTTGAAAATTATGAATTACTTCTTTTTTTGGGTTTCACAAGTTTCGTCCAGTTTTGGTTCATTTTGAGATGGAAGTTTTCATGCAATTTTTGATATTCCTCTTTTTAGATCAATGACTTCTATAGAATGTGATTGATATGCTAATAAATTTGCTATGGTGAGAACAAGTTCTTAATTAGAATATTTCATGTCTTAGATTAAGAAATCACTTATCATATGCACACCTATGTTATTATACATTTACCTTACTGATGGCTTCCTATGCCTATACGGTCTCCTCGTTTTTTTTTCTTTCCCTGCGAACAAAGTATTTTTTGCCCTTATATAGTAATAATAGCATAAATATTTACTATTTTTTCATGCTGCTAGTTCCTATCTTTTATTGTTTTGAAATGCTACTAGTTTCATATTTTTGCGTGATCCTTTCTTCTATTGGTCTGGTCCGAATTCCTGTGATTTCTGTAGACTATGGTTACATGTGATTGCTATGGAATTTAGACAACTATGTATGTTATCTTGTGTTTTAATTTTTCCACAGACCATGCAGCGAGCTCTACTTCCAGGAAAACCAATCCTAGATGAAACTGAGTCTTGGTTGACTCTACGATAACTCTATTTTTATTACACACACATTACAGTTGACACTTGGTTTTTACTTCCATCCTTCCTTCCTGCATTGGTGGGTTTGCTCCTAAGGTTTGACTGTTTCCTATCCATCGATTCCTGTCGCTTATAGACAACGAGATATTTCACTATAATTCTCAAGACTGCTAGCACTGCATGCCTTAATTATGTTTCCCAGATGGAAAGATGGGTGACTGAGTGAAAGATTTGGGGTTCTAGGATACCCTTTATGTATTAATTATTATATAACTATAGAAAATAAGATCATTTATGTGTTAGTCATTAAACCTGAAAATTTACTTCTACCAGCCATAGATTCTTCGGAGAATTGAACTCAAAACTTTTTCGTGTTACCTCTACTTTGCCTAGATAATACTTAGTATATATTTCACTTTCGACGTAAACTCTGGCTTTAACAGTTACAGGCGATTCATCTTAAATTAAATTATGAGAAAACATGTAACTCTAAACTTCTATAAAGTACTAATCAAAAGGTTACAATTATGTTGAATATAATTTATAGTACAATTTAATGCAAATAAGTCACTTCCATTTTCCTAAATTGGTTACGCTTTGAACCTTTACAATCATACGCAATAACAGGGAACAAAATTACCATTTTCTTAATTCATTTACTTTAAAGTTGACATTCACCCATAAATAATACCACGTAGATGAAATCCATCTAAACCTTTTATTAACAACCTAAATATAAAATGAGAATTACAGATAACCAATAATGACAACAACATATAACGGATGAAATATTTGGAAATGGGACGTGGGAAAAGCTCTTTGGTTCCCCCCAAGTTGAGAAGCTTGTTTCTTCCTTCAGCAACCTCTTGTTGATTCCCAATTCATGCCTCATATACATGATTTTGAAGTTTCTTTGGAAACGTCCTACATTCCAAGGGTCTTCTTATCCCCTTAGCCTAGGTTGTTTCCTCCCTTCCTTAAAAAAAGTAAGAAAATTTGTTTTTTTCTCCAACAGATCAAAAATATTCTTTTCTCTCCCACATATTTATTCCCTCAGTATTTATCTTCAACTGAGTGGATAATTATCTGAATATCTAATTTTCAGATTAATAACCTTCCCTTTCCCAGATTTTCCAACTTAAAATATTAATTATTTATTATAAAAATATTATCTACATTCAACTTTACTTCTTCTTCTTCTTCTTTTTTTGTTTTTCTAGTGGCCCCCAGTCGGTTACAACACTAGTTTTAAAACATATAACCATAGAAATATTTACATGCAGAAGAGGGTGTTACAATTTCTCCCTCTCAAAATAACACTGTCCTTAGTGTTCAATTTATTATTAGATGTCCAACTATTTTGAAAATAACCCTCTATATGATTCCTTCATAAAATTGTCCTACTCCCACGTAGCCTCCTCTAAAGTAAAGTACTTCCATTGTAATTTAACCTGAGTGACGACTCGATTCTCGAGCATGGTCTCTCTACACTCTAGAATATGGAGTGGTTCTGCCAAGAAGACTCCTTTAGGTTCCACCTGTATCACATTCCAAGCAACCATAGGACAATTATGATGGACATATTTTTTTTAATAATGATACATTAAATGCGTTATGCATTTTAATATGAGTGGGCAGAGATAGCTGATAAGCTACAGGTCCAACTAAATCCAAGATTTCAAAAGGTCCACAGTAACACGAGGCCAGTTTAAAAAAAGTTACGGTTCAGAGTGTGCTCTTCTATGGTTTTACCCATAAAAATACATGATCCCCAGTTCTGAATTTCTTATGCACCGTTTTCTTGTTTGCATAGCTCTTTTGTTGTTCTTGAGATTATTTGATATTCTAGCATATTATCCTCACCCAATGCTCCATTTCTTGAAATACATCCAGTCCTAACAATAGATTATCCTCTAGTTGGTTCCAGTTAAGAGGTGTATGGCCTTTTCTACCATACAAGGCTTCAAAATGACTCATTTTAATGCTAACTTGGTAACTGTTCTTATAACCAAACTCGGCTAAATGCATAAAATGTTCCCATTTCATAGGCTAGTGCATGACATACATTCTCAAGATATCTTCAAGATTTGATTTGTTCTTTCTATTTGGCCATCTATTTGTGGGTTATATGTGGTACTAAATTTCAGTTGTGTACCCAGTCCCCCAAAGAGCACCTTGCAGAACTTGGAAGTAAACTTTGGGCCTTTGTCTGATATAATAGATTTTGGTACTCCATGTAGTCGAAATATGTCCCTCATAAAAACACTAGCTATTTGAGCTGTCCCAAAAGTGCATTGTACAGGTATAAAATAAGTTTCCTTTGTTAACACATCTACTACTCCCATAATAGAGTCATGCTAACATTTTGTTCGAGGTAACTGAGTAATAAAATCTATTGAAATGGTTTCCCACTTCCACTATGGTATTGGTCAAGGGTTCAATAATCCTGTAGGATGTTGACATTGCACTTTAACCTACTGGCATTCCATTCATTTATTTAAATATTCTGCCACATCCCTTTTCATGTCCGACCAAAATAAATTGTTTCTTAGTGCAGTCAGCATTTTCTGGTATCTAGGATGGCCTACATAGGGTGTCTTGTGGTACTTGTCTAATATTGTCTATTTCAATGTACTCTCGTTGGTTACACATATCCTATTTTGGTATATAAGTAATTTTTTCGTAGTTTCTCCATATCAAGATACCCATTTTTGCTGTATTTTTTTCTAAAGTTCCTGATATTGAGGATCTTAGGGTATAGCCTATTTAATTTGTTCCACAAATTCTATATTTACATTACCAACATTCACTCCCAGCACTAGATGTGCATGCCAACTCAAGGGGTCTACCAACTTATTCTCCTTCCCTTGAATATGATTGATTTCAAAATTCAAGTCACTTAGGAATGCTTGCCACCTTGCTCATCTTGCGTTCAGATCCGACTGACTGAAAATGTATTTTAGACAAAGGTGATCAATCACCAAGGTAAACCTCCTTCACAAAAGGTAATATCTCCAAGTTTTAAGTGCATGTATTACTCCTTCTAATTCCAATTCATACATGGCATAATTCTTCTCATGTAATTTTAGTTTTATGGATTCGTAAGCTATTCTTGTATTATATTGGATCAACACTCCCCCAAACCCCTCCAAACATGTATTTCTACATATTGTGAATGTTTTATTTGGATCTGCAATTTTAAGTATAGGGGTTGTGGTCAACAATAACTTCAGCATATCGAAGCTTTCTTGGCATTTGTTTGTCCATTCAAACTTTACACCCTTTTTCTGCAAGGAAGTGATGGGATGTTTTAGTTTATAAAAAACTTCTATAAATTGATAGTAGTAACATGCAATCCCCATAAAGGAATGCACTGCTAATACATCTTTAGGTACCGACCAATTCATAATACCTTTCATTTTGTCTAGATCCACAACCAATCATTATTTGGAAATAATACGCCCCAAATACTGAATTCTATCCTTGTAAAATTCACACTTGTGAGTTTGGTATACAATCGATTCCTTTAAATTTTGGAGTACTATTCTCAAACTTTCCTTATGTTCTTCCTCACTTTTGGAATAAATCAATATGTTGTCTATGAAACACTAGTACAAATTTACCTAAATAGGGATGGAGTATGTTATTCATTAGGCACATAAACGTTGCTAGTGCATTTGTGGGGCCAAAAGGTAATACAACAAACTCATAATGATTCTATCTAGTTCTAAAAGTTGTCTTGTATATGTCTTCATTCCCGATTGGTAACTAGTGATAACTAGTTCTTAGATTGATCTTTGAGAAGATGCTTTCCCCTCTCACCTTATCGAACAAATCATCTATTCTTGGTAGTGGATATTTGTTCTTAACTGTAAACTTATTTAAATCATGGTAATCAATACACCTTCTTTGGGTACCATCCTTCTTCTTAATGAAGGAAACTAACACACATAAAATAAACACTCAAAAATATAGAAACCAAACATGGCGGAAAAGGCCTCAGCCTTACAACATTCCTCACATTATCATTATTAATCAACCCAATGTACAATGAATGATAATAATACAAATAAATACATGAGCAAGTTGGTATCAAGATAGTACGTCTATCTTGGACACTATGGTCGAGAAAATATCTCAACAACACACTAATCGAGGAGCCTAACTAGTTGGAGAGAAACTCTCAACCAACTAAACCTAAACTGACTCCTAACCATGATGAAGAAACTCAATCTAGAAAGGTAGGATTAAATCCTAACTTTCATGATTTTAATTAATCTAATTATTTGGACTTAGAATTGTTTTTAATGTGAGAGTGAGGCTAACATTCCCCCCCCAATGATAAGTCCAAATTAAGAACCAGGAACCATCTTCCAAGTTCTCATGCTGAAACTATTGATCATCAAAAAACATTTTCCTGAAAAAACCGCCAAAGCTATATGTTGAAGAAACTGTAATATGAAGATACCATGAGTCAGCTGCATGTTTGATTCATCTCTAAATGTCGCTTGACAACTCCATCATGTGCCAAGCTGCAAAAATGATCCATATGTCCTTTGCTTGAAATCAGCATCCTTTGTCCATTGACAAAATATGATGAACGCCCACTGGCCGATGATGTTGAAAAACAACTGAAGGTTGCTTTTATTGTGTTTGAAAACTGCTCACGGTTGACTTTGCTATCGATCGCCCATTGGCGAATTTGTTGATGCTCACTCGCTGATGAAAATGCCCATTGGCTGCTTCACTGATGTTGTCGAGACTTTCAGTCTGACAACCACTGTCAATTTCATTGACATTTTCCCCTCATTGTTAGCTAAAAGGAGAGACAATCTTCTTCAAATTATTGTTGAATTCCCCCCTTCAGGTGTAGGAGTGTTTCGCTGGTCTACACCCCCATTCAATTGCATGAGAGTACCATCTTCATTTTTACTGTTGGCTGCAATATGTGTGAGTGAATTTGATTGTAAAACTTATACAATCTTCTGACCGTGGATGACCATTCCCAGGGATCAATCCATGAATAATCGATCGTCAATCTTCTGGATTGTTGTTGTTTGCTGCATTGTGCTGATGAATGAATGGACTTGCCACAATGGTGACAAGGATGGAGATCAAAACACTGATCTTCCAGATGACTGGCTCTTTGACAATGAAGTCATTTTGGTTTTACTGCAACTTCAGTGTGCGTGCACGTCTGTTTGTCTGCAACTTTAGTTTGTGTGTATTTCTGTTTGTCGTCGACTTTCTCAGAACTAGTCGATGTGATTTTTGCAAGAAACCCTGCACTGAAAAACTTAATGGGCCTTGAATAATCTAGAATATGGAAGTTGGCATCATCTTTGGCATATCCTAAGCATTGTTGATTTCTGTTACTTTGGATTTCTTCCCATGGCTTGATGATTGGTTTAGAAGAAAGTTGAATTGGATCAGGGACCACTTCGACACTTGAAGTTGGTTGGATAAGTGACTTGGAATCAACATATTTATCTTCATCTGTACGGATGAAAGACTTGGAAACATCACTCTTCTATGGCAACTCATCTCTTTGAAGTTGCGACTTTAGTTGAAGAAACTCAATCATTTCATGTGCATGTTGAAGGTGCACTTGAATATCAACAAGAGTTGATTTGCTGATTTTCACCATGTCTTCAGCAGTTGAGAGGATCAAATTGTTAAGAATAATTAATAACTGAATGCTTTTCGCCATGTGAACTTGATGGAACTCATGCTCGCTTGTTTTTTATACTTTTTGGATTTTTAGAACTCACTCGCTTGATGTTTGGTTGATTGTTGCATGCTCGCTTGAACTTGTTTTAATGATTGATTGTTTGAATTCACACTCGCTTGCTTTCACACTCGCTTGATGCTTGCTTCAATCAATTTTAGGCTCGCTTGATGTTGTGAGATTTTCCCTTGCTTGAACTCACACTCTTGATTGATCATGAACACTTTGTGCTTTCTTGAATGTACTCACTGAATGTACTAATTTTAAAAAAGATAGGGTGTCGAACACTGTCGAAAATGCACCCAAGAGACAAATGACAAGTTCAATCTTGATGTCTTAGTTGAAGACTTACTTGACTTAATGTATTCACCTTAACAATCCAAATTAGGGTGTCAGTTACAACCGAGAATTCACTTGTACAATTCAGTTATCAAATGTGTATTTGCAAGTGATACAAAAAGTGTTGATGATGTGTATGTCATTACGTCTTGAAATGCTTGATTTTGTAGCGTCCTTAACTTGATTGCTTTGATTACATGATGTGAAATGTGATTGCTTGGAAAATCATCTTATCAAGTTGATGATGTGACTCTTTGTGCTTGTGTACTTTAAGCGTTATTACAGGAGCTTGATTAAGCATTCTTATACTTAAGCTTGCTTATGTGCGTATAGTTGTTTAAGAATAATACAAAGAGATAATTTGAACACAAGTCATGCACATGCATTCATTACACACGGTGTACCTAAGATCCCCTTATTAAATTTCAGGCGGATCTAGGACACAAGCACCACAAAAATTATGAATTTATTAATTACTGGAGTACATCATTCTTCAATGTCACACCTTTGTCATGGAAACTTCTCAACAAGGATGTCACACTTGCAAACATTGGAAGCAAATTGTCTTCAAAAACTCCCAGCACTGACTCAATCTCTCTCAAAGTAAAAGATTACTTTGAATTACAACGATGAATTTCTCTCAAACAAATTCACTTATCACTCCAAATACAAAAAATAATTTTAGCTTATTACTCCAAAATAAATAAAAAAATTACATTTAGCACTCCTCACCTTTTATCTCCACAATAAAAAAATTTAATTTTTACTTTCATAAAATTTAAACTCCATTCCCAAAATCTCATACAAAATACTACACCTTATTACACCTCCAAAAAACTTTTGTTTAAAAATATTACACCTTATCTCTCCATCACTTCAAAATATAAGTTACATAAAAAAAAATACAGACACCACTTATCTCTCCTTGAATTTTTAAAATCACTTGGAAAAAGGTGAATTAAAATTTTTCTTTAAACATTCACCATAAGTGAATAATGGAAAAATGCATTTGAATACTATTCACCATATGTATGAAAACGTTTGTAATTTTTTGCTTTGGTGCATACCTTTAGGCAAGTCCCTTTTAAACAATAATATGAACAGTTCAAGCTTGCGCCTTCTGTTAGCGCAGTTACCATCACCCTTTCATATGCACTTTTATGCAGAAGTAGCCCGTGTAATCAAAGATTGCTGGTGGGTTACTGATGTCACAAAGACCTCCTCGGAACTGGACTTCGCTTTTGCCTATGCTTTGTGGGATCCAACATGGGCTTTTCAAGGCAACACTTCAACTACAATCAGAAACATTATTGCATTGCTCCATGATTTCTTTAGTAATCTCCCACATGAATGGCTAGAAGTGACACATACAATCATAAAGCATCTGCGACCAATCACCACAATTGCACAATTACAAATAGCTTTTCGCATCATGGGACCACTCCTGCCGCTTGTTGCAATTGCCCGACCACTATTTAAAAAGACGTTGGCCCTCCTTTTTTAGCTCTTTGTCACTGGATATATTATAGATCCACATGCTGCTATGAGTCTTGGAAGAGTCTTTGGTGTTGTTGCTTCTTCTAAATGCACTACGACACTTGGCAGATTAGTATGCTATAGAATATGGAGACTATCTGGTGAAGGATAAACCACCATTTTTGTGGGTTGCGTTGTCCTAGAAATTCTCGTCCAGTTTCCACTCATGATTGCTAACATCTATGGAATCATTAAAGGAAAGAGGTGGTTTCAAACTACGTGTCTTATCTATGGAGTTTGCACAACAACCACAATGATGCACTATATTGGCAGATATTTTGGCATTAGATTCAGCTGCTGGTGACAAAAGTTCTTCGTTTTGTCGTTATAGATGGCACACGAGAGCTCTGCATACGACGTTTCTTGACTCTATTGAAAACCAAAAAAAAAAAAAAAATTACAAACTCAAAGCCTGCACATAGTACCTGACTCTTCCGTTCAGCAAATGAAGCCTTCTTTGTGGCCCAAATTGTCTTTAATCATTGGCTAATTCTGCATTGTCAATGGCGGTGACCTTCAATTCTACACAATAAACATAGTGCTCAATGTTTCTTCCCATGACCATAACACCAAGCATAAGATCATCTTCAACAACGGACATACATGACTCGTTTACAACTCCAATCCTCTGTATCTCAACAAGGATTTAACGTCTTTGGATCCTATCAAGGCATCTCGAGAATAAGCATACTCCCAGAGAAAGATGGAAGTTGCAGATGAAAAAGAGTAGATTCTGGATCAGTTCAGCACAGCTTATCTTGTTGGTGGAAGGGTCAACCTACATACGATGGCCCCAGGCTCCTCCTAATCTAAATTTTGAGCATCCATTCTGCAAGTCATTCCGTCCCTCTGAAACAATCGAGAACGAAGATGATATTGGGAAGGGCTCTTCTATTGAGGCCAATGTTGGGCATCTCTTATAACAGAGGAGTTGCACTCTTTACAAGAAGGGCCACATTTCAGAGTGCCTTCAATGGCAGAGTCTCGACCATGGGGTTTCACAGTGGGAGGTTTCTGGGAGCTATTTCCATCTCCCGACCTAAGGCCCTAGTCCTAAACAATATGAGGTGTTTTGTGGCTAATCCTACCACTTCGTCGAGGATGGATCCTTCGCCCAACTGGAGCAATCAATTGGGAATGAGAACATCGATGTCTTAGATGATCATGAGACCTCAAGAGTTATTAATGCAATTACTTCCTTTCCAAAAAGAGTGGTTCGCTTGGAGTTTAAAATAAGATGAATCTGAATTCAATGTTGGTATTCTTGCAGATGAAATGGGGCTACAAATATGAAGGTTGCCAGGCTCTGATACCACATGAAGGAAACTAACACACATAAAACAAACTCAAGAAAATAAACACTTAGAAATATAGAAACCAAACATGGCAGAAAAGGCCTCAGCCTTACAACATTCCTCACATTCTCATTATTAATCTATCCAATGTACAAAGAATGATAATAGTAAAAATAAATACATGAGGAAGTTGGTCTCAAGATAGTACGTCTATCTTGGACACTATTGTTGAGAAAATAAATCAACAACACACTAATCTAGGAGCCTAACTAGTTGGAGAGAATCTCTCAACCAACTAAGCCTAAACTGACTCCTAACCGTGAGGAACAAACTCAATCTAGAAAGGTAGTATTAAATCCTAGCATTCATGATTTTAATTAATTTAATTATTTGGACTTAGAATTTTTTTTAATGTGAGAGTGAGGCTAACACTTAACAAAAAATACTGATGCCCCCGCATGATGAGACACTAGGTCATATATACCCTTTATCAAGTAATTCCTGTAACTACATTTTTAATTCCAGTAATTCCAGGGTACTCATTCTGTAGGGTTCTCTAGACATTGGAGCTGCACAAGGTACTAGATCAATGGAAAAATCTATATCTCTATGTGGGGGTAATCCTAAAATTTCTTCTGGAAAGACATCTTCAAATCCCCTAATCACAGGTAAACTTCTCAATACTTCTTTTTTAGTCAGTTGTTCATTAGTTTTTACTTGTACCAACTATAGCTAGCATCCTTTCCTAGAATTCCTTTTCAACTGTAAGATTTTGATTTAATGGAATGACATAGACGGTGGATTCCCTCTAATTAAACAATTATGTTCCTCTCGATCTACACAATCAATTGTTTTTTCTAGGCAGTTCATGACTACACTCTTATTTTCTAACCAATCCATGCCTATTAGTATATCATACTATCCCAAAGGAATAATATTTAGATCTGTTACCGTGAAATAACCATTTAAATTAATACAACGTTATTTTGTTTGACTGGTGACTCATGTCTTTGTACCAGTTGCTCACTGGACCAGCGAGGCATTCCAAAATTTTTCAGTTTTTAACTTACAATTTCTACAATTTATGGCCTAATATAACTCATACTAGATCTAGGATCTATTAACACAGAGATAATATGGTTCAAGATAGTACGTTCAATTTCAATCATGGTGGACTAGTGGTCAACTTTCTTATCTTCCACTGCCACGTTGATTCTAGGAATGTTCCGAGCCATGTCTTTAACAGTTGTTGCTTTCTGAATGGTCTTAATATTTTGGACCGATCTAGGGTAATGTGGGAATTCTCTGAGTAAGTGTGGCTCTACACAACCCCGACACTTTAATGGTTCTCACCCTTTGGTGTGACCATTCCTCTTACTATTTTACTCCATAGGCTTGGAGAGTGACATTCCATCGAACAACCTTCTTCTTTTGGTGATCTTTACTGAAATGTTCCAGGTAAGGAGACTTGTGCTTCTTAAAACTCCTTGTTGGCTTATTTTTATCCTTTTTATTTTAATCCTTTCCATTCTCATTCATGTTCTTAAACTGTTGGTAACACAACCTGGCTTTCCTTACCATTTCGTCCATGGTTTTTCGCTTACCATTTCATCCATGGTTTTTCGCTAATAAAACTCAATTCGCTCCTTATATGAAACTGGTAAACAATTCAAAAACCATTGTATTTTGGCCTTTTCCTCCTTAATATACAGTACATAGCACAAAAAATTAGTGAACTTTGCCATAAATCCATCCACGGACAATTGTCCTAGCTTCAGCTCATGGAAGTATTTGGCACGACCGTCATAATAATGTTCACTTAGATATTGGGCCTTAAAATTCTTTTGAAATTCTTCCCAGGATACATTCTTCTCTTCTAATTGATGTATGCTTTTGACCTCTTAATACCACAAGGTAACCTTCCCTTGCAACCGATAATTAGCCAACCGAGCCTTCAAATTACTTTCATATTCATACACCTAATAATATTTGATCATGTTTAGTAACCAGGTCTCTACATCTTCTTCCTTTTCCCCATCAAAGGTAGGGGGCTTAATCTTCCTAAATTCACCATGAAACTCCACTTTCTTCTTTCCCTTTTATTCTTTCAGGGATGTCCGTCCTAACTCCCCTCGACTTTTTGATTTTTATGATTCTGTTTCCCCCTTTTTCCTTCTAGCTTAACACTTTTGTGACTGGATTTATCCATCCATTCTCAAATCATTTTCTCTTGTTCTTCATTGGCTCTCAGTAATTTCTCATTACGACTTCTTAACTGTAATATTTCTTGTTGTGGACTCTTCACCAGATCCACTAACTGGGAAGTAAGTGAAGTACTTCCTTCCCCTAATTCAATATACAACTCCTCGCCCTCCCTATTCGTTGGAGGAGTATCCTCTGTCATCTTGTAGTGTTCTTATCACTGGTACCTTATAAACGACATAAGAGTCATTAAAAACTTACATGGTGTACCTTCTATATATATATATATATATTTCTTCTAAATATGTTTCCTTAGAGATGATGCCCTCAAGGCACAGTGTAGTATCTTGGCTCTGTTACCATTTGTCACACCTCCTTCTCTAAATTCCCCTAGAGAAGCATGAACTTGCAATAGTGCTGAGGTTTTTTATTTTATTTTTATTTTTTATCCTTTCTAAACCCTTGCTCATGGTAATGAACTTTTATTGAAGTATATGAAAGCATATCTCCATGTTATATTTTCTTGTTCCATGGTTATCCTTCGATTGTATCCTAGGATTATTTATATATGTCATGAACATGGTATTAGTTAGATCTAACTATACCCTTAATTTATTTATCTTATGGCACTAAGTGTAAATGTCTCTATCCTTCGCTTTACCTTAATGGCTCCAAGGTGTATGCACTCGCATATATCATGTTCCAATGAATTAAACCCTCCTTTATTTTCACCTATACCTACCTATCTCTCCACCACTCAACACCTTACAACTCACGAACTTCATGTGACTATCACGCTCCTCATTTGACTCATCCGTCTTCTCAAGGCTAACAAAGATCGATGGTGCTCGTGACCTACACCCAGCTTCACGGTCCTCTTGCCATTTCCTTTACCCTAAACAATTTTGGCCTTATACCTTGCACATAACTAGGTTTTAAGTTTTTGATGTTGAGATGAGAGGCACACATTGGCTACCTAGACTCTGCTTGGCTGTGGAGGTGGCTCTCCTTGTATCCCTAGATTGTTCGGCGAGCGTCCTGTCGGCACAAAACTTTCTCAGGCACTTGGGTATTTATGCTAAGGTTGTATATATACATATTTTTGGTTTGATTACATTTACTTTGTGATTTGTATGGTTTTAACTCAGTCTTCTCTGTTTCATTGTGGTGTAGGGCCTCATGAAGAAGAAATAATTATGGCCCTTTTCCAACGGTTTTCTTCTCTCGCTTCACAGGTATGTTGATTTGACAAGACCCCCAAGCTCTTTCTTGTTTCCAAGAAACTGTACCCTATCTTATTGGAGTGTGGTTGGTTTCTTTGCAGGAAATCATGGTTTCCCCTTCCTTGACAACACTTTCCTCGGTGAATTTTACCGACCTGGGGTTTAATAGCAACCCGTATGCATAGGTAATAACGATTTCCTCCACCCTGCTTAGTAAAATTTTATTCCAATCCCCGGATATGATTCTTCAGCAACACTTTTGATGTTTGGGTTGGCTCTAATGGTTGGACCTTAGGCATGTGGAAGAATCGCTCACCTTTAGATTTGAATTTGCAGGTAACATTATTTAAATCCTTGCATATTTTTTTTGTGGATAATAGGGGGATTTAAACTCTTGGTCAGGTAATCTTTCAAAACCTTTTATCTGTCAATTTCAGTGTTTCCAGGTAATCGTTCAACTCGTCCTTCACTATGGATTTTGGACGATATTATGCCCTTAGTCCTCACGCGCCTATTGATTTTTCCCAGGTTGGTACCATTCGCGTGGTGCACTCTAAGAGAAATTGTTGCTTATCTGATATAGCTCTTAATGCCTTATCTCGGTGCGACCATCAAGTCTTTGGATTCTTGAGGAATTTTGTCTATGCTTATCGTGGTTTCCATAATATGCATTGAGAACTTTTGGTCAGATTACCACCATTAAGAGGGATTCTAAATGGTAGTGTCCTCAGCTTAGCCCTATATCTACTATTAATATATCCTCTTTCGCACTTAGTGGTAGCTGGACTATTGGCTTGAAGTTTTTGGTTTTAATGTAATCTTATACTTCTCTGGTTTATATGTTCCTAGTACCTGTGATGGACATTAGGCATAAATATTTAAATGGTTCCTTTTAACGGCTTGATGTATCTTTCCTCCAACATGATTTGTGACAAGGGAAAATTATGAATTACTTCTCTTTTTGGGTTTCACAAGTTTCGTCTAGTTTTGGTTTGTTTTGAGATGGAAGGTTTCATGCAATTTTCGATATTTCTCTTTTTAGAATAATGAGTTATGTAGAATGTGATTGATATGCTAATAAATTCACTATGGTGAGGACAAGTTCTTAATTAGAGTATTTCATGTCTTAGATTAAGAAATCACTTATCATATGCATGACTATATTATTATACATTTACCTTACTAATGGCTTCTCGTGCCTATATCTTCTCCTCGTTTTCTTTCTTTTCCCACGAACAAAGTATTTTCTGCTCTTATCTAGTAATAATAGCTATTTACTATTTTGTCATTCTCCTAGTTCTTATCTTTTACTATTTTGAAATGCTACTAGTTTCATACTTTTGCATGATCCTCGCTTCAATTGGGTTGGTCCGAATTCTTGTGATTTTTGTACTCTGGTTACATGTGATTGCTATGGAATTTAGACAACTATGTATGTTATCTTGTGTTTTAATTTTGTCACACACCATGCAGCAAGCTCTACCTCCAAGAAAACCAATCCTGGATGAAAGTGAGTCTTGGTTGATTGTATGGTAACTCTATTCTTATTACACATATGTTACAATTGACACCTGGTTTTTACTTCGATCCTTCCTTCCTGCATTATTGGGTCTCATCCCAAGGTTTGACTTTCTCCTATCCTTATATTCTTGTTGCTGCGACAAAGAGCTATTTCACTCTAATTCCCGACACTTCTAACACTTTATGCCTTAAGTATCCTACCCAAGTGGCAAGAGGGGTGAACGAGTGAAAGATTTGGGGTTTTTAGATACCCTCTATGTATTAATTATTGAATAACTACAAAAGATAAGATCATTTTTCTGTTAATCATTAAAGCTGAAAATTCACTTCTACCGGCCATAAATTCTTCTGATAATTCAACAAAGGACATTTTCTTGTTACCTCTACTTTACCTAGATAATACTTAGTATATATTTCTCCTTTGACGTAAACTCTACTTTCGACACTTACAGGCCATTCATCTCAAATTAAATTATCAGCAAACATGTAACTATAAACTTCTATAAACTACCAATCAAAATATTACAATTATGTCGAATATAATTTATAGTACAATTTAATGTAAATCAGTCACTTCCATTTTCCTAAATTTTTTACCCTTTGAACCTTTACGTTCATACAGAATAACATGTAACATAATTACTATTTTTCTTAATTTGTTTACTTTAATGTTGACATTCACCCATAAATAATACCACATAGAAGAAATCCATCCAAATCTTTTATTAACAACCTAAATATAAAACGAGAATTACAGATATCCAATAACGAACACAACATCTAACCAATGAAATTGCTAGAAATGCAACATGGGAAAAGCCTTTCCTCCCAACCATGAACCAAGTGCTCTTTGGTTCCCCCTGAGCTGAGAAGCTTGTTTATTTCTTCAACAACCTCTTGTTAATTCCCAATTCATGTCTCATATAGAAGATTGTCAGTAGATGTTTCTCTTGCAGCATCTTACCTCTCAGGGGTTGCTTATCCCCTTAGCCTACGTTGTTTCCTCTTTTCCTAAAAAAAAGTAAGAAAATGAGTTATTTTCTACAACAAATCAAAAATCTGTTTTTCTCTCCTACAAATTTATTCCCTCGATATATACCTTCAATTGAGTTGATAATTATTTGAATAACTAATTTTCAGATTAACAAGCTTCTCTTTCCCACATTTTCGAGCATAAAAGCTTAATTATTTATTATAAAAATCTTATCTACATTCAGTTTTTCTTTCTGGTGGCCCCCAACCAATTACGATACTAGATTTTAAAACATATAGCCATAGAAATATTTACATGCAGAAGGGGGTGTTACAAGTAATAAGTGAAAGATAATTTTATTTCAAAATAATTACAACATACATACGACATTCTAAAAATATAATAAATAAATAGATAAAAAATATTATTTTTTGGTTGGCCTAACTCACTGGGATTTGAACTTTGACTCTCATGCTTTTCAATAAAACTTCATAACAAGGTAATTATCAATTGAGTTACATTGCATATGCTGTTTTTTTTTTTAATATGTGAATTTTTTTAAATTACTTCACCTAAAACTTTGATATAAAGTTGCAAGAAATTAGATAAAATATAGCGATAAAAATAAATAAATATTACAAAACTATACATAAACATATACAAATTTATCAATATATGCATTTTAAACCTTCATTTTTTCTTTCTAAATGAAAAGTCAGAAATTTGATTCTTGCATATGTCTTCTACTCACATCTCAATTTTCTTTTCACTTTTGAACATATATATTAGAGAAATAAATAACAATAAATTAATTATTTCTTAACTTTCTACTAATATTGTGTATATATATGTGTATATATATATATATATATATATATATATATATATATATCAATATTCAGTTTAGTCTTTTTTTATATTAATTTACTGTTAGGTTTTAAGATTTTGGTAATATTTTCATCTAGTAATTAGAAAACCATGAATGCATTATTAAGGAACCAAGTAATATTAGTAATTGATATCATTTCAAACTAGGGAATAATGCCTATGTGATTTACCTTCCTCAATAAAGACATATATAAATAAATTATCAAGGAGATTGAAAGAGTATCTTTAAAATAAATTCTAATTTAACCTAAGAAGTCATTGTCATGCCCCTATACTTACCCACATCATAGGTTGACCTAACACACCCAGATGGTCCATCAATATAGTTTTGTGGTGCATCGTGACTCATTTCTTCTCATCAATTTTCTTAATTAGAAACTGCATGATTCGATACTATACCTCACTTTTTATATTTCACAATTATTATAATACATAAGTTAAAAACTTATTGAAGTATGTAGATAATCATTCCATACAATTATGCTTTAACATAACCAATATGCAGATGATATGGTTTCCATTCACGAATGAAGAAACTGAATGCATTGATACAGTTAGGAGAGGGTTGGGGATGGAAAGAGAAATTTGGGGTTAACCAAAATCCCTTTTCCTTTAAAAAATCGATCTTGAGGCCTGTGGGTTATGGCCCACAAAGCCTATCAGAAGCATACTTGAGGCCTTAAGCCTTTAAACCGGGACCAATTAACTTGTCAGAATTTTTTTTCACTATCGGGAGCATTCAAATATGCATTTAAGCCTTAAGGCCCCGAGCAATACATATATCGGATAACACAGGAAACACACCCTGAACACATACCCGGATATCAAAATTTATAAACCCGCCTCAATCTCTATCGGCGGTTCCACTCTTATCGCTTTCCGCTGCACCGATCTTTGTCTTCTTCGAAACTCTGACTACCCGATCGCCGATCAGTTTATCGGAGATATCGCCATATCGCTCATCGGCGTATCGGCCGTCGCTCCTCCATTGTTCTTTCACCTCTCCGACATGAAATCGTTGATCACATCTAAACCATCGATCTGGACCCTCAATCCGATTGTTGCGATTAAATCACATATTGTTATCGCTATATTGAAAAGGTCGGATCCAATATCATTATAATGGTTCCGCCGATGCGATAATGCTTTGTCCCTCAGCGACATCATCTGGACCATTGATCCATGTGATCAAATGGCTCCTGTCCATTCTTGCCTGCTTCCTCTTTTACTTAATCTCTCTTGGTTTTTGATGGAATCTACGCTTAATCCAATCCCTCTGCCATTTCTCTGCTTATGCATGAACACGCATATATAACAGCATCCATTAATTAGTGGATCACCATCGATCCTTAAGTGATCAATGGTCGATCAAACCTGCATCACATAATCATTCAGACTATTTATAAAATATACAGAGGTGCATCAATCAACACTTAACACACGCTTTTCTATTATATACAGAGCGATTACAAGCTAAGGAATTTCAGCCTTAGAGACAAATTCCTTCTCTCGGCTACATTGTGAACACTCTGTTACACGAATTCTATTCTATTCACTCTATATCTCTCTCACGATATATCTTGAAGATGCAGGTTCATCAACATATATATAAGGAAACATTGGATCGGATCACTAAAAGGATCCGATTAGATCTCTCCATGATTTCTGCCAACAAGAGCCCTAAAGCTCGCTACATGCATACACATGGCAGATTACATTTAATATATCTATATATATATATATATATATATATCTATATATATATATATATATATATATATATATATATATATATATATATATATATATATCTAGAGGAACACTGGATTGGATCACTGGGAAGGATCCGATCATATACCTTCCTCAAATCTCTCAACAGATTCGCATACATGGTAGATTACATTTAAATCAAGTCTTCGAGAGACTTATCCATTCCATCTTTTAAGCTCTCCTATAACAGAATTTTTCCTATTTTTCTCCCTGGTCCACGCTCTCCTCCTTCTTGACTTTGGATTCCTCCTTTTGACTAAGGGTGCTGGATGATCCTGCATCAGACTCCCGAGGCACAAAAATTTATGACCTCCTGGTCATATGCTTCTCCTTGTCCTTAGCAATTCTACCGATACTTTACTTCTTCAGTGGAACTGCCTTCATGGTCTTCTATGAGCTGCAACTAAGCCTTTGCAGTAATAGTCTCCTTCTGCTACATGATACCTCACCAAGCTCTCCTCACTCAGTCTTTTGGCATCCTCCTGGTTCTCTCCTCTGGAACCATATGAGCACTCCATGCTCTAGGTTTGCAGCAATCTTCTCACCTTCAGCTGTCATTCTCTGTGTGACAGTAAGACCATAAATCTCCATACTTTAAACCATTGTACCTCCTGCTCCTTTTTTTTTCTCTTTGGAAATCCTTTCCCTTCTCTTGCACGCAGAATATTCGTCGGCTCTGATACCAAATGATGGAAAGAGAAATTGGGGGTTAACCAAAATCCATTTTCCTTTAAAAAAACGATCCTGAGGCCTATGGGTTATGGCCCACAAATCCTGTCGGAAGCATACTTGAGGCCTAAGACTTTAAACTGGGACCAATTAACTTGTCAGAATTTTTTTTCACTATTAGGAGCATTCAAATATGCATTTAAGCCTTAAGGCCCCAAGCAACACATATATCAGAAAACACGGTAAACACACCCCGAAAACATACCCAGATATCAAAATTTATAAACCCGCCTCTATCTCTATCAGCGGTTCCACTCTTATCGCTTTCCACTGCGTCGATCTCTGTCTTCTCTGAAACTTTGACTACAAGATTGCTTATCGGTTTATCGGTGATATCGCCATATCACTCATCGGTGTATCGGCCATCACTCCTCCATTTTTCTTTCACCTCTCCGACATGTGATCGTCGATCACATCTAAACCATCGATCTGGACCTTCGATCCGACTGTTGCGATTAAATTACATATTTCTATCGCTATATTGAAAAGGATGGCTCCGATATATTATAAGGGTTCCTCCGATGTGATAATGCATTGTCCCTTAGTGACATCATCTGGACCGTTGACCCATGTGATCAAATAGCTCCTATGCATTCTTGCCTGCTTCCTCTTTGACTTAATCTCGCTTGGTTTTTGATGGAATCTACGCTTAATCTAGTCCCTCTACCATTTCTCCGTTTATGCATGAACACACATATATAACAACATCCATTAATAAGTGGATCGCCATCGATCCTTAAGTGATCGATGGTTGATCAAACCTGCATCACATAATCATTCAGACTATTTATAAAACATACACAGGTGCATTAATCAACACTTAACACACACTTTTCTATTATATACAGAGCGATTACAAGCTAAGGAATTTTAGCCTTAGAGACAAATTCCTTCTCTCGGCTACATTGTGAACACTCTGTTACACGATTTCTATTTTATTCACTCTCTATCTCTCTCACGATATATCTTGAACATGCAGGTTCATCCACATATATATAAGGAAACATTGGATCCGATCACTAAAAGGATCCGATCAGATCTCTCCATGATTTCCTCCAACAAAAGCCCTAAATCTCTCTACATGCATACACATGGCATATTACATTTAATGTGTATATATGAAGGAACATTGGATCGGATCACTGGGAAGGATCCGATCATATCCCTTCCTCAAATCTCTCTACGGATTTGCATACATGGCAGATTACATTTAAATTAAGTCTTCGAGAGACTTATCTATTCCATCTTTTAAGCTCTCCTATAACATAATTTTTCCTGTTTTACTCCCTGGTGCACGTCATCCTCCTTCTTTGCTTTGGATTCCTCCTTTTGACTAAGGGTGCTGGATGCTCCTGCATCAGACTCCCGAGGCACAAAAATTTATGACCTCCTGGTCATATGCATCTCGTTGTCCTTAAAAATTGTACTCACTGATACTTTACTTCTTCAATGGAACTGCCTTCATGGTCTTCTGTGAGCTGCAACCAAGCCTCTGTAGTAACAGTCTCCTTCTTCTACATGATACCTCACCAAGCTCTCCTCACTCAGTCTTTTGGCATCCTTCTAGTTCTCTCCTCTGGAACCATATGAGCACTCCATGCTGTAGGTTTGTTGCAATATTCTCACCTTCGGCTGTCGTTCTCTATGCGATGGTAAGACCATAAATCTCCATACTTTAAACCATTGTACCTGCTGCTCTTTTTTTTATTTTCTCTTTTGAAATCCTTCCCCTTCTCTTGTATGCAGAATCTTCGTTGGCTCTGATACCAAATGATGGAAAGAGAAATTGGGGGTTAACCAAAATCCCTTTTCCTTTAAAAAATCGATCATGAGGCTTGTGGGTTATGGACTACAAAGCCTATCGGAAGCATACTTGAGGCCTTAAGCCTTTCAACCGAGACCAATTAACTTGTCAGAATTTTTTTTCACTATCGGGAGAATTCAAACATGCATTTAAGCCTTAATGCCCCGAGCAACACATATATTAGAGAACATGGGAAACACACCCCGAACACATACTAGAATATCAAAATTTATAAACCTGCCTCTATCTCTATCGGTGGTTCCACTCTTATTGCTTTCCGTTGCGCTAATCTCTGTCTTCTCAAAAAATCTGACTACCCGATCGCCGATCAGTTTATCGGCAATATCGCCATCTTACTCATCGGTGTATCGGCCATCACACCTCCATTGTTCTTTGACCTCTTTGACATGCAATCGTAGATCGCATCTAAACCATCGATCTGGACCCTCGATCCGACGGTTGCGATTAAATCGCATATTGCTATCGCTATATTGAAAAGGCCAGCTCTGATATCATTATACTGGTTCCGTCGATACGATAATGCTCTGTCCCTCAGCGACATCATCTGGACCATTGATCCATGTGATCAAATTGCTCCTGTTCATTCTTGCCTGCTTCCTCTTTTACTTAATCTCGCTTGGTTTTTGATGGAATCTACACTTAATCTAGTCCCTCTGCCATTTATCTATTTATGCATGAACATGCATAAATTACAACATCCATTAATCAATGGATCGCCATTGATCCTTAAGTGAAGATGGTCGATCAAACTTGCATCACATAATCATTCAGAATATTTATAAAATATACATATGCGCATCAATCAACACTTAACACATGTTTTTCTATTATATATATATAGAGCAATTACAAGCTAAGGCATTTCAGCCTTACAGACAAATTCCTTCTCTCGGCTAGATTGTGAACACTCTTACACGATTTCTATTCTATTCGCTCTTTATCTCTCTCACGATATATCTTGAACACATAGGTTCATCAACATATATATATAAGGAAACATTGGATCGGATCACTAAAAGGATCCGTTCAGATCTCTCCATGATTTCCTCCAACAAAAGCCCTAAAGCTGGCTACATGCATACACATGGTAGATTACATTTAATATATATATATATATATATATATATATCTAAAGGAAAACTGGATCAGATAATTGGGAAGGATTCGATCATATCCCTTCCTCAAATCTCTCAACAGATTTGCATACATGGCAGATTACATTTAAATCAAGTCTTCAAGAGACCTATCCATTCCATCTTTTAAGCTCTCCTATAACAAAATTTTTCCTGTTTTGCTCCCTGGTCCACGTCCTGCTCCTTCTTCGCTCTGGATTCCTCCTTTTGACTAAAGGTGCTGGATGCTCTTGCATCAGTTAGAGATGGAAACTACAGGAGGGTTAGGGTTTGAGGATGGCTAGGTATCCAATGGGGTCAAGCTATTAGGAGGTTTTGAATTTGGAATCAGGCGGTCTCAGGTGGAAGTACGAAGTGGAGGGGAGTGTTTCTTTTTAAAAAATTCCCTGTTTTAAAGAAACGAGTAGATTAAACCCTGGTAACTATTTTGGGGTTTTTCAGTTTTTATTGTCATCTTCAAAATTTTCTAGGTTTACGGTGAGTTGTATCCATTACTGGTTGAGGGTCCAACCATGATATCAAGGTGGATAACAATGGACTAGTAATATGTGGTGGATCATCAGTTGGAAAGTCCAGATCCCCATATTGGGTCTCTAGAGTCTTTCGATTTTTCTAGAGTGGAGAAGGATTTTAGCCAATATTTGAACTGGATCTTAGACCCTCAGCTAGAGCATGGTATCGGTTAAGGGTTGCATGGATTTGAACACTTGTTGACAATAGCAGAAAGCACTAGTAAGGTTAATATTCTTGTTTTCTTAGAGCCCCTCGAAAAACCTTTTTTGTAGCCATCCCACAGTTAGAATCACAGTATTGTAGTATACTGAGGTTGATTCAGGAGCAAATATAGACTAGGGTCTCTCCGGGTGAAGAAAGAAATATGTTTTTGGTTTCAGGGTTTCTTGAAGCTCTAAGGGGCGAGAATTTAGTCAACATTTATTGCACAAAGAGACCAGAGTTTGAAGTTTCAGTTGAAATTACAATTGATCGAAGAGGGAATGGGGATCATAGCTGTGAGGTGGTTGGAGGGGAAGCATTAGTGTCACAAGTCTTTATTTAGGGAAAAAAATCCAAAGGAGAGGCATCATAAGATCAGGAAAGGCCAATATTAAAGGAGACCACACAACCTGACTCGTATCTTGTACTAGCGGCCGAGGGAGAACAAATTATATGTAGCAAGGTGGATTCAAGGGCAACCTCAACACTAGAAACTGAAGGAAATAAGGGAGGGAAAAAGAAAAAGAAGAAGAAGTTGGTGAAGAGTGAGGATGACTCTATATAGTATAGCCTCTACTTAGGAGGTAGCATGGAGATGGCGGAAGCGACAGTCCTTGTAGAAACGTATTTAGTTGGGAGGGCTCAAAGTAGTGATTTCAGTATTGAAACCTTTTAGTTGTGGAGGGACTCGAATTTAGCTGCAAAAACAAGGGCTCTTCCAAAAATCTAAAAACTGGAGAAAGGGTGGTTTCAGTTGATTTTTCAATCACAAGAGGATGCTCTCAAGGTTTTAAAGGGGGTTGTTAGGTCCCTATAATAATATTGTATTATCTCATTGTTATTTTCAGTGTAGCCCCCTTATTGTTATTGTTGTGCCCATGTAGTCCCCATATTCTTACTAGTGTGCCCCATAAAAGCCCACTATTGTCATTGTTGTGCCCTTACATTATTATTGTTATGTCAGCTCTGATTATATTGTGACCCGTTAGACTCCTATATATTGAAAGGACGTTTTGACATTTGAATCATCCAATAAATATTCATTTGTGTAATGTAAAGGAGGATCCCCCTCAAAGAGGATAATTTTGAAGTTGTTGATCTATCTCTTCTTTTATTTTGTGAGATGGTTGCATGACATTTGGTATCATAGCTTGGGATTCTAGGGTTTCGCTTCTTCAAACAGGTCATCTTGGAAGTTTTTCTATCATTATTTTTCTACAAGGCTTCAAAAGTTGAAACGTTTATCACATGGAGCCAATATATTCGTGAACGTCATGCAAAATATTAAGATCTTGGTTCACTATAGTTTCAGAGATATGATCCATGGAATTCAAGTTTTTTGGAGGCTCCAAAATTCCGTCTCAAATAGGTGACCTAGGGAAAATCATCACAACTATTGTTTCAGGCATCAGATTTGAATTATGTAAAAATTGACTAAAATTTCACAAAATTTGTTTTTCATGTAGTAATTTCAGGGCTAAAGGTTGAAACATTGACATGTGGCACTTCGTACAAGTTCACTCTATTAAACTAGTTTATAATCAGGTCATCGTGGGAGATCAGGCATAACTCTTTCCTAAAAACCCCAATCTTGGTTTGACTTGTGGGGTTGGAAATAAGACTCATAGGGATACCACAGGATCAAATTTTAGACCTTGGAGATCCAAAATTACAGAGATACAATACATTCAATATTGAGATCCTACAAAGACAAAAAAAAAGTTTCTAGTTATTTTAAAAATTTGCATAAGTTTTGTTTGAAAAATTAGTTTGAGGTCATTAAAAGAGAATAGTGAATTATCATTAATTGATACCCCGAAGAAAGAAAATGGAAACACCTTGTAAGAAACCCGAAATCTCTACTATGACACATGAAGAAGAGGAAGAAATGCAACATGATATATCAAAATTATGAGACCAAGTGCAAAAAATTTCACTCTCACAAAAAGTAATAGAAACTAAGATGGATAATTTGAAGAATAGCATAAATGGTATAGAAGAAAAACTAAAAGGAAACATTGAATATTTGAAGAAAGACATGGAAGGTTTGAAAACGTTGCTACAAAAAATTCTTCCTAATGAGAAAAAGGTAGTAGAGGAAACTCATGATGAGAACAAATGAAATGTTAATCATGATTTCATAGAATCTAACATTGGATTTAAGACCCACCATATTCCAAAGAAATGAGGAAGTTTGATGGAAAGGGTCCCGTAACAAGGATACTACAGATGGAGCAATATTTTGATCTCCATAATGTGAAAAATAGGCAAAAGTAATGGATTGCAACTTTATATTTATAACCCAATCAGTTTGTATGGTATTGATGAATTTTCTTTCGTAAAAAAATTGTCACTTGGTCAATTTTTATGGAGGAAATGATAACACATTATGAGGATACAAAGAGAAACACCTTCTTTATCCAATTGATAAATCTCAAACAAAAGGGTTCAACAGTTGAGCACATTGGGTACTTCCAAAAATTGAATATAAGGGTAAATGATATTCTAGAGGAGCATATGATTGATTTCTTCATAGGTAATTTAAAGGATAACATACAACATGAGGTTTTCCTTGGGGAGCCTGATTCATTGGAGAACGCATTCAAGTTGGAAAGAAAAAATGAAAGAAAAATTATGGAAACAAGGAAGCCTACCACTCACAACTATAAAGATGCAAGTGTTATTACTCCTAGACTTCCACAACCTACAAGGTTGACACCACAACAATTGGAGGAAAAAAGAGAAAAAGGAATTTGTTACAGTTGTGATAGAAAACACACTAAAGGTCATAAGTGTGCTGAGAAGAAATTATTTTGGATAGATTGTGAAGAGGAGGAAGAAAAGTAACAGGAAATGTCAAAAGAAGAGGATATACACCAGGAACAAACCCCATAGAAAGAAGAAATGAATCCAACCATAGCTTTGAATGAAATGGTAGCAATTACCACTCCTCGAACTCTTAATATAGAAGGTCATATCAAGAAGAAAAAGGTAATAGTGTTTATTGATTCTGGTAGTACCCATAATGTTATTCATTGTAAGATAGCCAAGGAATTGAATTGCTTCCTATATCCATCACTAGAGTGTCAAGTGATGGTTGCAAATGGAGGAACCATAAATTGCTTTGGAAGGTGCCATAATATCAAGCTAACCATGGGAGAATATGTATTAAATAATCCAATTCTTTCCATTCCAATGGGTGGTGCTGATGTTGTACTAGGAGTCCAATGGTTACAATCTTTGGCTACGATAGCTTTTAATTTTCAAGAACTTGATTTTTTTTTAGAAGGAAAGGAAGTTGAATTAAGAGGTATTCCAAGGAAACCATCAAAGATAATCAACACTAATGGAATGACAAATATTCTAAAGAAATAACAACTGGGCGTAATTGCACAATTATGTTCAATAGAGGTTCAAATATAGAAATCATCTATTTCTCTTCACCTCCAAAAATTCTTCGACAATCATTTTGTTGTAGCGGCTACAACCACCCTCCAAATTTTTTCCTTAGCCTGTTTTGGAGCCTCCCTACCAACCTTGCACAACACTTTGTCTTGCTTCATGAAGTACTCAAGGTTCAATGTTTTCCTCGCAAAATGGCAGCCTATCGATCATAGTTGATCCATTCCCCTTGCATGTTGCGTACTCGGACTTGGCCTAGCTGTAGTCTGAGAAACTTCCCCTTGAAAATTGCTGCATTTTTGGAGGGCAACCAACTTTCCCTCTAGGAATTGTGCAATCCTCTCTGACAGCCTACTGGGCTCCAGGATTGCACAATCCTACCAGCCAACCCTCCCAATAGGATTTGTGCAAATTTTCCTAGCAACAGGTTGTTCAGCCTAGGATTTTCACAAATTTGGGCAGTAGTCAGCTGCTCTGCCCAGAAATTACACAAACCTCATGAGCAGTCAGCCCAGCTCCCAGCAAGGAATTCACATTTTTCCTAAGTAGTTGAGCACTTGAATGGATGGACAATCCAGTTGTCTAGTTCCACCCGGGATCGGGGAAAATTGACTTACATGCATGCATGACTTGATCTTCCCAAAGTAGCAAGAGACAACATGAAAGAGGCATCCAATGATTTAGGAAGCTATTTTTTGCAGCCGGGGGTTACATGCAAAGTTTTTTTAGAAGTTTCCCTCCTAGTGTCATTTTTTCCTAGATTTGTGGCATGCGCGTCATGAGACCAAAATTACTTATTCGACGCATCAAATCTCATTCATTCACATCGATCTTGAGCTCTGACATCCAATAGCACATCCAGGAATATTCGACACATCCGGCTCAAGTATTCACGGGTAAGTGGCCTCAACTTGTTTTTTTCAGCATTTCTATCACTTTTTGTGTATTTGATTTTGTGAGTGTTGTTTGCTTGATTTCTTTGAATGCCTACTATCGTTTACATATATTCTAGCTTGTCCTAGCTCAGTTTCAGTTGTCGTTTCTATCTCATTTCTGTCACATGTGTGAAACTGTTTTTCACAGACATTCGCCCAACCAGCGAACTGCCTCACCCACATGCATGTTTATTTGTCTGTTGATTCTTTCACTCATGTTTTGCATGCACCGATAATCACTTCTGCTATCACTTAGTGTCTCCATGCATCTAATTGTATTACTTTCTTTCAGTTTCCTGTCTGCGAGTTAGGTCAACCTTGGCCCGAGCTCTGCCTTCACCAAAGCTACATTGCGCAATCTGGGGAAGGAAGGCTCACCTTCCTCTCTAGATTTGCACATTCTTGACCAGCACTGGCCTCCAGGGTTGTTTTGCGCATTTCTGAAGGACAGTGGCTGCTTGGCCCAAAAGTTTGATCCATTTCACCCCAATGTACAGGTTGATATTCGAACAGGATCCACCCTACATGTTACAGGAAGCGATGAAGGCATTGCTAGGCATTGCAGATTGGTATGCCTCGCTGTCTGGCACGTTCATCAGAGTGTTCAGTGTGGATAAGTCTCCGCATGTTCTGCCAAAGTTTGCCTTGGACATACTTGTCATGTAGCAAGTAGTGTACCACATCTCGGCATGATTGACAGCTAGACTACAACGGAATAAGAAGACACCTTGGCCCACTCTTCCATTGTGTATTGGGTTATATGAGATCCGGAGTATCAAGCAAGTGGATGTCGAAGCAGAATAGATGAGGAAGTATCCTTTAGACCTCCGAAGCTTCAACCCGTATGACCGACATTGCAATGTGAAGGATCACTGCATGAGAGTTCAATTCAACTGGATCCATGGGGCATGATTGGGCCGAGGAGGACTCATGGAGGTACTGCTACAATTCCTCCGGACCAAATGAACAGGTCAGCTTTGCTGTAGAATGGTTATCAAAGCAGCATGAAGTAGCACCATGGAGAGCACTAACAGTAGTAGCAGTAGTAGTAGAGGCAGCAGAGCCAATCATACCTGTGCGTGACAAAGGGAAGAGGAATATTGTCGACCACATGGAGGAGGAGAAAAGCTGAAATTTTCGAGCAAACCCACTTGTAGAACAAGCAGCTATGGCTATTCAGGCAAAGAGGCAGTAGTGCAACAAGAAAATCACGCGAAGGCAGAGGGATAAGAAGAGAATGGAAGAATCATAGAAGGAGTTGGTTGAGCTGAGGGAGAAACTCCAGAAAGAACAAGAATTGCACCAATAGGAGCAGGAAGTGCAGTAGCAAAAAATTCAGAAGAGGACACATCACATGCAGATAGATGAAGCAATGCCTGTACAAGTAGTTGATTCATCTAAACAACTGGCATCAGGCGAAAATTGTGAACCATCATAGGGGCAAGACTTTGCTCATGAGATAAAATAGTGGCTTGAACAATTGGATGCAGACATGGAGCAATAGGAGTTGGAACATGATACCGACCTCTTGCCTCACCATAAAGAGGTCGACTCACCTGCTTCATTGCATCCCGATGTTGCAAGTCTCGAATGACCAAGGAGGCACTAAAATCCTTTGTGGTCAACTAGAAGCAGAAATGCACAACATATCCTTTGATGAATCTCATCACATAGTTGTGCAGTATTAGATAGTACCGACTCTATAGGACCAAAGATCCCCTGTGCAATTTGAAGAGCAAGTGATCATGACTGATGTGCACAACCATCCAACTGTGTTGACCGATGCAACTAGAGTGTATGCTGAAGGCACTAGCTTAAGTGTTCATTTTCTCATAGCTGAGAATGAGTGAATGGTGAAGGAACTACATGTGGCCAAGCAGGGAGGAGACTTGGTGACAATGTCCGCCCAAGTTGAATTGAAGAAGGCAATACTAGATGAAGTATTGTCCTTGGACACAGTTATGTGAGCATTGTACGCCAAGTTTGGTACTGTGCATCAAACAGTCGTTCATCTCCATGAATGGCAGAGGCGATGTGTGAGAAGAGCACGCATCTTGAAGAACATACACACTATTGTTGATAAAATGCAAGCATGGACGATGAAGTATAAGGGCACCCCACTTCACTTGCTAAAGATGATGAAGGCCAATGCAGTCGAGCTGCAAGCATGTATCCAGAGTCAGATCCAGAACTATAAAGACCTACCACAACTCATCACTATCATGTAGGCTTCCCATGCATGAGTATTCAAAAGCATGGAGGTTATAGTGCACACTCATGTAATCCCATCACTTGGGACTCTCACTTAGGCGAGGACCAAGAAGCAGGTCTGACTAGAGCTTGACTCATACTTCGACGAGTTGATGCGAACCGCCACCAACCCAAACTTGCCTATTAGTGCAGACATCATGCGCAAGTACGTTGTTGGTCGGGCCACATTGAAGACAATGATGCACATGATCACAGATGAGTTGGACAAAGGAGCTCGATCAGTGTACCTAGATGTTATGGAGGCAAGGTTTGGGTTTCAGATGGATGCCACAGCAAAACACATAGACACTCTCAAGGACTACAAATCTTGGCATCAATATGACACTGTTGATCAGCATGAGGATGTCGAGTAGCTAGACTTCTATGGTTGTCTAAGTCAGAATGATGTCTGGTTTGGCTTGTCTAAGCCATCGTTCACATGGGTACATGTGCACTGTAATGTTGAGTCATGTCAAGTGTTAAGAGTGGATGTAATAGTCATAGAGTAGGTGAACATTCATGAGGGTAGTTGAATGGTCACAAAGGAGAATGTCAAGGGTCACCCCACCCTTTGCTATAAATAGTCCCTCATAACTCATTGTTGGGCCTTTTGGTTAGCGAAACTTCTACTAAGACTACCTTGAAGAAGTCTATGACAATGTTGTAATGTGCCTTGGCTTCTCCACTGCATGAAGCTAGTACATCTCTTTGGAGGAGGAGGTGGATGTGGCCGTAACATTCCACTGCTGGGGCTAGTAGGTTTATATGGATGTATTGTATGATTGTGACTTACACTTATTTATATAATAAGAGC
The DNA here is from genome assembly GCA_031772625.1 of Pinus tabuliformis. NCBI lineage: Eukaryota > Viridiplantae > Streptophyta > Pinopsida > Pinales > Pinaceae > Pinus > Pinus tabuliformis. Next base: position 339,382,820 of record CM062814.1, on the reverse strand, counting down.
CAAGACATTTTCATGCAGATGTTGTTATTGTAGTTGGACAGCTACGGTTGCTTTAATGATATATGTTGTTTAACTTATGTACTTGTCTATGAACTGATTCACATGAAATTATATGAATCTTGTTGTTAATGTGTTGCATATGTTGTTAATGTTGTCACCGTCCATGTCGACTGCTCTGTTGGACATCAAACAGACCTTTCACTTGAACCTTTCTATAACAACTATCTCACTCATCTCATACTGATCTGTGAGTGTTGTACGTGTTATCTTACATTGTATGATGTGACTGCCGCATCCGAGTGGACTGCTCCACTAAAAGCCGTGCATGTCCTTTGTGTTGTGTGTTCCTAGCCGAGTTGGGATTGATCCCTTTCAACCTAGAAGTCACGTTCACCTCCTTCCCCCTTCGAAGTGTTGGAAACTCTCATACACCTTCCTTGACTCACTGCATCAGTCACAACCTTGCTGCTGATAGAGTTATTCTATTTCCCTCTGGGTGACATTGTGGTCAAGGCATTACCTTATGACCCACTGTTGGGACTGCAACACAAAATGACTTGAGGTCTAATTGGGAATTCTTACTGGGGAGATCCCCTTGACATGTTTGCAGGTCCAGCACCGTCAACATTTCTGGTGCTAGAAGGAGGGCATGATGACAAGCAATGTCCTCTCATCCAACTTTGAACCTTTGCATCTATTTCAGTGAGTCTTGCATTCTTCTTCTATCGAGGTGTTTTTCGAATCATAAAGATGTCTCCATATTGGGGAAGCTTTTCGATCTCTTGTCCACTCACAAATATGATGGTGAAGGCAAAGTGGCCTAACCTTATCACTTACATAACTTTCTTTCCATGATTCATGAGGAAGATGAGTTTTCTGACGAATAGGCCGTTTTGCTGCTCGCATACACACTTCGCAAATCTCCATTTTGTTGGGTGCTCAGCCTACTGGCTGACACCGTGCACTCATTTGAGCACTTCTGTTATCTTATTGAGGACACATTCTATCATTTTGATCTAAACCATATTGACCCGAAACTGTTACAACAACAGAGGGCTCCACATGAATCTGTTATTGATTTTTGGCAGCGCTTCCATGACTTGCAGTTTCAAGCTTTGAGGAGCCAAATGAAGTTCGCTTAACTTTGGGACCGGTTTGAGTATTGAATTAAGAAATCTGCCCATCCCAAGAGGAATCTTGATATCAAACCTCGCTCAACATTTTTCATTGATGGAACTGTACAATCTCTTATGGGAGCAGGCATTGTCTCAATTGATTGTTCACCTCCCTCTCATTCAACAACTCCACTACTGCCTAGTGATGTTGAGGATCATGCTCACACACCTGTTCATCCTTCACAGTCTCCCAACATCATGCCACTCAATTTTCACGAAGATGTGGTTGTGAGTCCTTTGAGTTGTCATATGCATTTTATTCTTCGACCTCCATCTTCGCACTCAGGTGTTCCTCCGGATGGTGATTTCTTATGTTCGTCCATTCCAGACTCTTCACTTGTTGTGAATGAGGAACAATCCACTGATGGAGTTGGTGTTGCACAACCAACATGCGTTGTCATTCATGAGGAGTATGAGTGGGAGCTTGAACACCAATACTCGGCGAAGGATTACTCCCTTCTGTCTGAGCCCCCTCAGTTGTTTCCTAACTTCTTTGGTGAACCTACCATCCATGATTTTGCATGCGTATCTTCATCCATGGATGCACCCATTGTTGATCACTCACAAGACTCGCTAGATGTTAGTCCATCATTCGACAACGGAGAGGATAAGTTATTCATTGAAGATCCACTTGATCCTTCATCTGTCTTTTCCGGAAACATAGAGGATGATTTCATTCACTTTTCATTTACCCCTATGTTTGATTCATCTGATCATGAGGATGCTGAAGAATCCATTGATTTTTCTAATTTTGGTGGTCATGATCCATTTGCTTCCAATCTTTATCATGATCATGAATCTATCACATTTGATCTTTCGAAGCCACTGGTGTATGATGATCTACCTAATGATGAGGTTGAGACACCCAAGACTATCGAGGCACTTCAGCCCGAGCTAATGGTTATGTCAGACCCTCGCTTTCTTGGGGTTAGTCTCACTCCTGATCATGAAACTATTCAATTACCCAAGGCTCCTCATCACTCATCTATATGCATTAAAGATCCATCTCACTCATAGACCACACTTCCTCCACTCAAATTGCACGAACCAATTGCTCATGCATTGGAGGAGTTTTACATTGCAAGCACTCATTCGCAACACAAGTTATCTTTGTTTCTTTCATTTGCTTTCATGTCACAGTCAAGAGTGTGCTTATGCTTCAAAGTTGCAGGTAGTGTCACATATCACCATGAGAAGTCCACGAACTATCCATCATGCACTTGCACTCACTTATGTCACGTGGGCACTTTGAAACACAGTGTTGTTTTCATCATTGTTATATCTTTCTTGCTTGCTGGTTCACACCATTGGGTTGCTTGCAGACCAAGCCTTCACCAACATGGGTCTACCAATGCATCGATGGCTGCATTGGAAGTATCAATTCATGTGATTAGGCCCATGCACCGTTAGTGTCAGAGTAGGATTAGTTCTTTCTTTCAGTTATTTGCTTGCATGCTTGTTTGCTTATATGCTTTGTTTGCTTTCTTGTTTACTTACCTGCTTTGCTTTCAATTTCGCTTTTGCTTTGGATTTTCCTTCATTTTTATTGGTTCATTTGATTCATTCGTAGGTTGGCCTTGAATGAAACCATGTATGACTCTTGAAGCGAGCTAGGTAAAGTACAAGAGGACTTGTACAACTATCACTACTTGATTATCTGTCATCTTGCCTCTGTATGATGAGCTTGTTAGTCTTAGTCCATGATACATTGAAGGAAAATACGTATTTTTCGAAGTGAACCTTGGTGTAAACACAATGGTTGCGCGCTAACTAGTGTCACCTTCTCTAGTCAATTGTTTTTGGGTTAATGCTTGTCAGCTCAGTCAAGTAGAGTAAGGTGAGGGGGAAAACCTTAATAGGCACATCAGAGATATAATAAACTAATTCTGTACTAGAACAACCTCCTTTTCTCTCAATAATTCGAGATCCCTCTTTCGCCTCTGAAATGAATAAGTGCCATGCACAATGAAAATGAAAATGAAAAAATGAAAATTCAAAAATTCAAAATGAAAAATAAATAAGGCGAAAGAAGAGAAAGGCTTCCTGTGCAGGGAGGTGATGCAAGTAACTCCGCCGATGTACTAACAAGGCTCGCTGGTAGTGGAGCCATGCTTGTGTTCCTATGTGACTCCACTAGGGTACTGTCTAGGCCTGCTCACAGTGGAGCAACACCAGAGATTAAACTAAGACTCTCACGACTATACTGCTTGTGCACCTATATACCCCTCAACCCCAATCGAAACAACTGTGTTTCCTTGGCTTGGAATGTGTGTCAATCGAGCAATGGTTTGGCAGATGATACATCTTACGATCATGTTAGTGTGAAACCAAGATGAGTTAAGAACTGAACAATACTTCCGGAGGTGTTAGACTTGCTTTCAAAAACAAGGTCTATGTAGAAAGCTGGGGTTCTACCAGTGTGTCACCAAGTGTTGTAGCGAATACAACCACCCTCCAAAATTTTTCCTTAGCCTGTTTTGGAGCCTCCCTACCAACCTTACGCAGCACCTTGTCTTTCTTCGTCTAGTACTCAAGCTTCAGTGTTTTCCTCGCACAGAGGTAGCCTGTCGATCACAATTGATCCATTCCCCTCATAGGTCGCTTACCCGAACTTGGTCCAGCTGTAGGCTAAGTAGCTTCCCCTTGAAAATTGCACATCTTTCGAGGGAAACCAAACTTCCCTCTAGGAATTGCGCAATCCTCTCTGACAGCTTGTTGGGTTCCAGGATTGCGAAATCTTGCCAGCCAACCCTCCTAGCAGGATTTGTGCAAATTTTCCCAATAGCATGTTGTTCAGCCCAGGATTTGCAAAATACTAGGTAGCATTCAACTACTCTACCCAGAAATTTTGCAAACCTCCTACACAATCAGCCCAACACCCAACAAGGAATGCACATTTTTCCCAAGCAGTTGAGTACTTGCATGCATGGACAATCTAGTTGACCAGTTCCACCCGGGACTAGGGAAACTTGACTTACACACATGCATAACTTGATCTTCCCGGAATAGCAAGAGACAACATGTAAAGGGCATCCCATAATTTAGGGAGATATTTTTAGCAGCAGGGGGTTACATGCAAAGTTTTTTTAGAAGTTTCCCTCCAAGTGTCTCTTTTTCCTAGATTTGTGGCCTGCACGTCATGAGACAAAAATTATTTATTCAACACACCACAACTCATTCATTCACATTGATCTTGGAGCTATGACATCCCACAACACATCCATGACTCTTCGACACATCCGGCTTAGTTATTCATGGGTAAGTGGCCTCAACTTGTCTTTTTCAACATTTCTGTCACTTTTTGTGTATTTGCTCGTGTGAGTGATATTTGCTTGATTTATTTGAACGCATGCTGTCGTTTACATATATTCTAGCTTGTCCTAGATATGTTTTAGTTGTCGTTGCTATCTCACTACTGTCGCATGCATGAAACATTTTTTGCACGGACGTTCACCCAACCAACGAATTACCTCACCCACATGCATGTTGATAGCTCTGCTGATTCTTTGACTCATGTTTTGCATGCACTGATAATCACTTATGCTATCACTTAGTGTCACCATGCATCATATTGTCTTAGCTACTTTCAATTGCTCATCAACGAGTCGGGCAAACCTTGGACCAGGCTCTGCCTTCACTAAGGCTGCATTGTCTAATCTAGGGAAGGAAGGCTCACCTTCCTCTCCATATTTGAGCATTCTTAACCAACACTGGCCTCCAAGACTTTTTTGCAAATTTTTAGAGGATAGTGGCTGCTTGGCCCAAAAATCTACACAAATCTGTCCCTGGGCCAGTAGTCCTTCCCATATGGAATTGTGCATTGTGCAATCCCAGTAGCCAGCTGCCTGACTGGATTGTGAATTTTGCAGATCCAACAGCCAGTCTATCCTCCGAGATAGCCAAAATCCATTTCGTGGAGTTCTGGTAGCTAGTCACCCAACCTCCCAGTGAAATTTGCGCAATCTTGCTCACCAGTTCCCCAGGTATGTGTTGTGTCCTTCCCCGGATTTGATTTGTTTTCACTAACATATTTCTTGCCATGCATGCTGCTTGTTTCCAGATCTTTCAGGGGTTCATTTGTCTCAATGGCTTCCAAGAGAATAGGATCTCAGGACACTGATGGTATTGCAGCTGAAGCAGTAGTTCAGCAGGTGTCCTCTAATATGCCGATCTACGAAGATACAAAGTTGTATCTAGACAAGGACATCAAACTGAAGTGGCAAGAGATTAATGAAGAATTCGCAGGAACTTTTGGGGAATACCTCAAAGACCGTCATGTGTACGTGAACATTCACAAGTCTGGCTTGTACCGGATTGCATGCAGATACTCCGCATTCCCATGTGCGGACATGATTCACTAGATCGTTTCTCACACTAACCCTGAGACGATGAACTTGAGCAGTGTTAGTGCGAAAAATCTTACAACCTTCTGGGCATGAGATTATGATGGGATGTATTAGATGACCGAGATTGTCATGAATCCTCCATTCAGCTTGCCCAATAGAAGAGCTCACTCCAGACATTCAGAAGGATTGAGTAAGGGAGCTAGCTCGCTTCAGGATGACACCCAACGAGATCTACAAGACAAAGGTATTGAGGAAGGCGTACAAATACTTGGTCATATTTTCATGTTGATTGAGTGGCCAAGAAAGCATTGAGACCTTTCCTCAGAGTTGGGTGATCGCGCTGGACCAACTGGCTAGAGAAGTAAGACCATGTAACTGGTCCGACATACTGGCTCACCAGCTGAAGGAACAAGTCAAGAAGGCTCGATAGTCACCCGATGGTATGCATGTAGAGATTTATATGTACACTTACATTCTAGATGCAATCTGTGCACGACATGAGTTCCCAGGCTTGGATTGGGCATGGTCACTAATAAAGACTGTTGTGAACACGTATTTCAACTTGTTGTCTGAATGCAGCTTTAGAGGAGTGATCATACGGTTGTCCTACCATTTTGTTACCCTCGTGTACAGGTTGATATTCGAATAGGATCCACCTTCCATGTCAAAGGAAGCGATGAAGGCATTGCAAGGAATTGCAGATTGGTATGCCTCACCATCTAGCACGTTCATCCGAGTGTTCAGTGAAGAGAAGTCTCTGCATGTTCTGCCAAAGTTCAACTTGGACGTGCTTGTCATGTAGGAAGTAGCATACCACATCTCGGCAGGATTGATAGCTAGAATGCAGTGGAAGAAGAAGGCACCTTGGCCCACTCTTCCGTTGTGGATTGGGTTATATGAGATCTAGAGTATCAAGAAAGCAGATGTCAAAGTAGAACAGATGAGGAAGTACCATTTCGACCTCCTAAGCTTCAACCCATGTGACCCACATTACATTCTGAAGGATCACTGCATGAGAGTTCAGTTCAACTGGATCCATGGGGCATGTCATTGGGCCGAGGAGGACTCATGGAGGTACTACTACAATTCCTCCAAATCCAATGAACTGGTCGGCTTCGCCGTAGAGTGGTTAGAAAAGCAGCATGAAGCAACACCACAGAGAGCACCAACAGTAGTAGCAGCAGCATAGGCATGAGAGCCAAGCATACGTGTGCACGACAAAGGGAAGAGGAAGATTGTCGACCACATGGAGGAGGAGAAAAATTGCAAGTTTCGAGCAGACCCACTTGTAGAACAAGCAACTATGGCTATTCAGGTGAAGAGGTAGTAGTGCGACAAACGAATTGCCCGAAGGCAAAGGGATAAGAATAGAATGGAAGAAGCAGAGAAGGATTTGCATGCGCCAGGGGAGCAACTTCGAAAAGAGCAAGAGCTGCGCCAAAAGGAGTAGGAAGCGCAACAACAACAAATTCAACATAGGGTGCATCATGTGCAGACACATGAAGCAGTGCTTATACAACTAGTTGATTCATCTGAATAGTTGGAATCAGGCGAATAGGGTGAACCATCATAGGGGCAAGACTTTTCTCATGAGATAGAACAGGTGCTTGAATAGTTGGATGCAGACATGGAGAAGAAGGAGTTGGAATAGGATACCGACCTCATGCCTTGCCATAAAGAGGTCGAATCACTCACTTCATTTCATCACAATGATGAGCAAGTCTTGAATGACCAAGGAGGCACTTAGATCCTTAGTGGTCAACTGGAAGCAAATATGCACACCATCTCCTTTGATGAATATCATCACAGAGTTGTGCAATCTTAGAGAGTACCGACTTCGAAGGACCAAACATCCCTTGCGAAATTTGAAGAGCAAGTGATCGTGACTAATGTGAACAAGCATCCAACTGCGCTGGCTGATGCAACTAGAGTGTATGCCAAAGCCACTCGCTCAAGTGTTCGTTTTCACACAGCTGGGAATGAGCGAATGGCGAAGGAACTACAGGTGGCCAAGAATGGAGGAGACTTGGTGACAATGTTCGCTCGAGTTGAACTAAAGAAGGGAATACTAGATGAAGTATTGTCCTTGCACATAGTTATGCAAGCATTGTACTCCAACTTTCGTACCGTGCATCAATTAGTCATTCATCTCCATGGATGGCAGCAATGATGTGCGAGAAGAGCACACATCTTGAAGAACATACATACTGTTGTTGATAACATGAAAGCATGGATGATGAAGTATAAGGGAGACCCACTTCACTTGCCAAAGATGATTAAGGCCAATGCGGTCGAGCTGCAAGCACGTATTCGGAGTTAGATCCAGAACTATGAAGACCTACCACAACTCATCACTAACATACAGGCTTCCCATGCACAAGTATTCAAAAGCAAGGAGGTTATAGTGCACACTCATGCGATCCCATCACTTGGGACTCTCACCCAGGCGAAGACCAAGAAGCAAGTCTGACAGGAGCTTGACTCGTACTTCGACGAGTTGATGCACACCGCCACTAGCCCAAACTTGCCTATCAGTGCAGACATCATGCGCAAGTACATTGCTGGTCCAACCACATTGAAGACAATGATGCACATTCTCACAGACGAGTTGGACAGAGGATCCCAAGTAGTGTACCCAAATGTTATGGAGGCAAGGTTCAGGTTTCATATGGATGTCACAATAGAACACACAAACACTCTTAAGGACTACCAATATTGGCATCAATATGTCACTATTGATTAGCATGAAGATGTCGAGTAGTTGGACTTCTATGGTTGTCTAAGTCCAAATGATGTCTAGTTTGGCTTGTCCAAGCCATTGTTCACGTGGGTACATGTGCATTGTAATGTTGAGTCATGTCAAGTGTAAGTTAAGTGTCAAGAGTGGATGTAACAATCATAGAGTAGGTGAAGAGTCAAGAGGGTAGTTGAATGGTCGCAAAGGGGAATGTCAAGGGTCACCCCACCCTTTGCTATAAATAGTCCCTCATAACTCATTATTGGGGCTTTTGATCAGCCAAGCTTCTACTAAGACTATCTTGAAGAAGGATTAGACAGTTTTGTAACACGCCTTGGCTTCTCGACTACACGGTGCTAGTACATCTCTTTTGACGAGCAAGTGGATGTGGCTATAATGTTCCACTGTTGGGGCTAGTAGGTTTACATGGATGTATTGTATGATTGTGACTTACACTTCTTTATATAATAAGAGCCAACATATTTTCATGCATATGTTGTTATTGTAGTAAGACTACTCCATTGCTTTAATCATATATGTTGTTTAACTTACGTACTTGCGTATGAACTCATTCACATGCAATTATATGAATCTTGTTATTAATGTGTTGCATATGTTGTTAATGTTGTCACCGTCTGTGTCAACTTCTCTGTCGGACATCAGATAGACCTTTCACTTGAACCTTGCCATAAAAGCCATCACACTCGTCTCGGACTGATTAGTGAGTGTTGTATGTGTTATCTTACCTTGTATGATGTGACTGCCGTATCCAAGTGGACTGCTCCGCCGAGAGCTGTGCATGTACTTTGTGTTGTTTGTTCCTAACCGAGTTGGGATTGATCCCTTTCAACGTGGAACTCACTTTGACCTCCTTCCCCCTTCGATGTGTTGGAAACTCTCATACACCTTCCTTGACTCACTACATCAGTCATACCCTTGTTGCTGACATTGTTATTCTACTTGCCTCCGTGCGACAACGCGGTCAAGGCATTACCTTACGACCCACTGCTAGGACTCCTACACCAAACAGCCTTGAGGTCTAATTGGGACTTCTTACTGGGGAGATCCCCTTGACATGTTGGAGGGTCTAACACCGTCAACACATTCCAAGGTATTTGAGACTCCCAAAGGCCTCCCACCATTCGTGATCATGATCATGCTATTCATTTGATTCCAGGAATTGTTACCCCAAACATGAGGCCTTACAAATATCCCTATGCACAAAAGAGTAAAATTGAACGTATGGTTGCAAAAATTCTAGAGGCTGGTATAATTCAACCTAGCCAAAATTTTTCTCTGCTCCAGTGGTATTGGTGCACAAGAAGGAATGATCATGGCACATGTGTTCGGATTATATGGAGCTCAACAAGCTCACTATTAAAGATAAATTTTCCAATCCTTTCACTGATGAATTACATGAAGCAATTTACTTCACCAAGTTGGATCTTCATTTAGGATATCATCAAATAAGAATTAAGACTAAAGATATTTCAAAAACAACATTTACAACACATGAGGGTCATTACAAAGTTTTGGTCATGCCTTTTGGCCTTAGGAATGCACCTTCTACATTTATAGGTTTGATGAATTTCATTCTCAAATCCTTCCTTAGAAAATTTTTGTTACTATTTTTTGATGATATACTAATCTACAGAAAAGTCTTGAAAGGATCATGTTCAACATGTTTACAGGGTGCTCAAACTATTCGAGGAGAAATAATTATATGCAAAAACCTCCAAATTTTCTTTGGAGTACATGAGGTTGAATATCTGGGTCATATTGTATCTCATGAGGGTGTTAAAGTAGACCTTGACAAATTTAAGTCCATTAAGGGATGGAAACTCCCCACATCCATAAAGCATCTGCGAGGATTTCTTGGGTTGACAGGTTGTTATCGAATGTTTTATAATAATTATGGGAGAATAACAACACCTCTAACAACATTACAGAAGAAAGATTCATTTTCTTGGACTCCAGATGCAACTAACGAATTTGAACATCTTAAAGAGGCCATGTGCCAAGCACCGGCCTTAGCTATGCTAGACCTACAAAATCCTTTATTATGGAATGTGATGCCTCAGGAAATTGAATTTTTACTGTTTTAATGTAATAAGGAAGACCCATTTCTTTTGAAATTCATCCAATGAAAGGAAAGTATTTACACAAAGCTATTTATGAGAAGGAAACGTTGGCAATACTACATGCACTTAAGAAATGGCGACCTTACCTAGTGGGAAGACACTTTAAGGTAAAAATGGATCATGATAGTCTTAAATACTTTTTAGAAAAAATATTATTTTTAGAAGAGCAACATAAATGAGTCACAAAGATGTTGGGTTATGACTTTGAAATCATCTACAAAAAATGGAAGCAAAATGTTGTTGTAGATGCACTATCAATAAAGAAAGAGGATGTGGAAGCATTTCATTGTGCTAGTTCTATTATCCAAACAGAATGGATAACCAAACAAAGGGACGAATGGAAGAATGATGAAGAAGTGTGGGCACTCATTCAAAATTTGCAACAAGATCCTAGTATACTTGATACATTTAGCTTGAAAAATGATTCATTATGGTACAAAGATCACTTATACCTTTGTAAAAATTCCCAACTTAAACAAAATATTTTTCTTGAATTGCACATCTCTCCCTTAGGAGGGGATTTGGGATTTTTAAGAACTTACCACAGTGTTAAGAAGGAATATTTTTTGGATTTCCTTAAAAATGATATTCAAGAATTTTTGGCAGAATGTTTGGTTTGCCAACAAAATAAAGTTGAGACAATTAATACCCCGGGTCTGTTATAACCTTAGTCCATTCCAGGACAGCATTTGGAAGAGGTTTCAATGGAATTTATCATAGGTTTACCCCAGTCTGAAGGAAATAGTGTCATAATGGTAGTAGTTGATAGACTTAACAAGTATGCACACTTTTGTGCATTATCTCATCCATTTAAAGTGAGTAGAGTTGTTACTGTACTTATGGAAACAATTCAAAAACTACATGGAAAACCAAAAATTATTGTAAGCAACAACAATCCTATTATCACGGGAAATTTTTGCACAGAATTATTTTCTTGTCTGGGTACTCAATTATCTCATAATTCATCTTATTATCCTTAATCGAATGTGAAAACTGAGATAGTGAAAAAGTGTTTGGAAGGATATCTTCATTTCGTTGTATCTGATGAACAAACACAATGGGTCAAGTGGTTACCTTTGGATGAATGGTGGTATAACACTTCCTTCCATACTGCAAGAAAAATGACCCCATTTATGGCACTTTATGGATATCATCCACTGTCCATCACATCATGTTTAAGATAAAAATATAAGGTTCAAGCAATGGAAGACCACATTGAGCATCAACAAAAAGTTCTCCAACTCTTAAAGGATAGCCTAACTTTGGTGCAAAATTGAATGAAACAACATGCATATCTACATTGCAGCAAAAGAAGTTTTGATGTAAGCAACTGGGTATTTTCACGACTACAACCATACAAACAAATGTCCCTCAAGCAATATTCTAAGAAGGATAATAGATTATCACCAAAGTATTATGGTCCTTAAAAGGTGTTGTAAAATATTGGTACTATGGGAAACAAATTGGAGCTTCCTGCATCTTCCAAGTGCACCTAGTTTTCCATGTTTCATTCTTAAAGAAGGCCATAGGTGACAAGCTCCCAGTTCATATAATATTGCTAGAACTTAACGAGGAACAAAAAAATCGTATTGGAACCTAAAGAAGTCACTGAAACAGTAACTGTACATCTACAAAATCTATCAATTTTAGAGTATCTGATCAAGTGGAAGAACTTACCCACAAAAATTCCACATGGGAGGATGATAATTTTACACAAAAGCATCCAAAACTACTCAAGCATTGAAGAAAACACTTTTTTGAACGAGACGGGCATGTTACATCCCTATAATACTAGTGTATTACCTCATTGTTATTTTCAATGTAGACCCCTTATTGTTATTGTTGTGCCCATGTAGTCCCCATATTTTTATTATTGTGGCCCATAGAAGCCCACTTGTTATTTTTGTGCCCTTACGTTATTTTTGTGCCCTTACATTATTATTGTTATGTCGGTTCTGATTATGTTGTGACCCCTTAGACTCCTATATATAAAAATTATGTTTTGTCATTTGAATCATCCAATAATTGTTCATTTGTGTAATGTAAAGGAGGTTTCCCCCTCAAAGAGGCTAATTTTGAATTTGTTGATCTATCTCTTCTTCTATTTTGTGAGCTGGTTGCATAACAAAGGTATTGTTTATCGACTCGACTCATCCCCTTGTCTTTAAAGCCTTGTCTCCCTTTTTCGATGGGTGAAGGGGAAAATTGGATGTTATGCCCATTTGGGTTCATCTATCGGACCTTCCTATTCATATGTGGAATACACAAAGTTTTACGAACATAGGAAACAATTTGGGGAAATTTCTTGATGTAGATTACTCATTTATGGAAACAAAGGATTTTCGAGTGGCTCGAATCTTGATGAGCCTAAATCTTAAGGGAAAATTATGCCAAACAATGAATATCATAAGCAATAAAGAGTGGATGGTGCATATAGACTATGAAGGGTTCCATTCACATGAAATAGATGACCTATTTATGGTCATCTTGTGAAAAATTGTACCCTTCCATTCAAGTCCAATCCAAATCAAGCAGGTTCGAGTAAAAAACAAAAAAAATGGGGGATGAGGGGACTTAAAGTGATGGGAAGCAGACCAAGGGAGATCATAAGGAGGAGGTTCTGACATCATTGGAAGAGATTCAAGAAAATGACCCAACACCTACTGAAACCTAAGAGGTAGTTGTACAAGAAGATGTCTCAGGAAGGTTGGAATAGGGGACAACCTTGGACCATCAGAAGTCGAAAGGGAAGATTTGAATAGAAGAAAACTAAGGATATAATTGGGATGGAAAGAACACTCCATTTGCCCAAGGGAACCTCTCAGGGTATTCCTCTTCCTCCATCCTTCGTTTCTTTCATTTCAAGTCATGTTTCTCATTTGGATATGGAATGGAGAAAAATGTTTGTGATAAAAGGGTAGGTTATTTACAAAACCTGGTTACCTCTCCTTTTTTGCAACAAGTACCTTGTGATATCCCTGGAGTATCTAAAGATTGTATGCCCCTGAATGTTTCCTCTGAATCTATCTCTTTAGAAGGTAGAGGTGTAAACTGGTATATATACAACCGTAGATCATATCATATAGGCCGAAATTTGGAGGTACCAGAAGATGGTTTAGGACAAAACTATGCCTCTCATGGGTCTAGGAAAGCTAGAGGTAGGAAATCAAACATTTCAATGGGACATACGATGGTTAGAGAAGAAATAGCTTCAAGGAAACAATATTCAATGGAACATGCCTTAGAGGTTTGTAAGCCCAGAGTGGGGTTCCAAATTGCAGTTTTGTCTTTCAATTAGAGCGGTTTAACAAGTAATCCCAAAAAAGTCGCAAGTAATTTTCCTTTAGGAAACATTGGGGGAAGGCGACAAGGTTGTTGCCTTACTTGAAATATTTCTCCCCAAATGTCGGTCTGTAGACTTGGATGTAAGGGGACATTCGGAGGGAATGGCCCTTGGATGGGATCCCAGAAAGATACAAATGGAAGTAACATGAAGTATCCCGAATGGTCTTGGTATGGAGGATTTCTCAATGGATTTAGTAACCTATTTCACTTTACTAAACATATATGGAAAACATGAGGATCGTGTCCATTTCTGGTCAGATTTAATGAAAATATCCTTGACTAATCATGAGAATATTGTAATGAGAGGGGATCTCAATTTCTTTATAGGCGAGAAAGAATCATGGGGGGACCATGCAAGTCTAGAAAAACTTTCTGACTTTTTCGCCAACCTATTATCCTCTTCAAATCTAATCGATCTTCAACCCATAAAAATCAAACCTACATGGAAGAAACAAAATTCAGGAGAAGACATGTTGGCTAAGCGACTAGATAAATTCCTCCTAGTTTAAGGACTAGTGAATAGACATGGTCCCCTATGCCAGTGGATTGGAGTGGGGGGAGAATTTGATCACTATACTATAATTCTTGAGTTCAAGAGAGGATCCCAAAAATCGGTCAACCCCTTTAAAATGAATGTTGAATGGTCAAAATATGAGGAGTTCAAGAATCTCGTCAGTGTAAACTGGAATCATTATGATGGGGATCTAGATAAGTCTGTGACATAACAATTTGGAGAAAACCTAAGGCACATCATGGTTTTGACAAAGGAATGGGCTTCTCAAAAACTAATTAGAGAGGATGAGGATCTCTCTAATATCAAACATCAATTGAACTTATTTTTTGGGTCTTGGGATGAAGGGTTTAAAGATCAAGAATCAAGGAAAATTTTGATAAGGCTAACCACGAGATAGAAGTATATACTAGGGAACAAGGAAGTGGAGTGGAGGCTAAAAAGTTAGGCTATATGGTTGGAAAAAGGAGACAAAAACACAAATTTTTTCCAAGAACATGCAATGGGACATAAGTCTATCAACACCATGATTTTGAAAATGTGTGATTAGTAGGGGAGAGAAATATTTGATTTTAAAGGTCTAGTGGCCCCGATGAGAGACCATTTCAAGAACCTCTACAAAGCATCTGACCGGTTTTCGATTGCAGAGATAATTAGAGTTGCAATTTTTTTCCAACGCTTGGTAGAGGAGGAAGAAAGAAGGGAATTGATGGAGAAGGTATCAGAGGAGGAATTAACGATAACCCTTTCTAGTTTTCAAAAATATAAGAGTCCACCGGCGGATGGTTGGACAATAGAATTCTTTTTGGGTTTCTATGAACTCATGGGGGAGGATTTGAGGAAAGAGATTAATGAAGCTAGAGAGAAGGGGTGTATATTTCCAGATTTCAACTCTACCCGAATAGCTTCAATCCAAAAATTTGATGACCCCTCCTCTTTTGAATAATTTAGACTATTATTTTAGTTCTTCTTGTTATTTTTATAGATCTCGCTAGGAACCTAAGGCTCTTAGGGTTTTGTTTTTCCTATACTTTTCAATGACAGTAAACATGAATGTTTTGAGTTTCTATATGATTTTGTACTAGATGTAGGTGGAAGTAATTATGCTATATTGTTGTTGGGTAAGCCAACAGAACCACAAAATAATGAGACGAAGAATGAATTGAGCAAGGAAATTTTTCTTTACTGGTTCTTATTTTTATTGTATGTATTTTTTAATTTATGATTAAGGTTTTTCATGATATTTTGTTGCTAGAATTGGCCTGGGGGTTGCTTTGAATTTGATTTCTTTTCTCACATATAGTAATCTGCAACCAATTACACTTGCCATATCATGACAAATTGCACGAAGAAGAAATTGTCTTGTCACTGCCTTTAGTCAACTATTGGCCATGATGTCTCTTACCCTAGCCCTCAAAAACAAATCTAGGCTATCGATTAGAGGTGCTCAAGATTGCACTATAGACTCAATGTACCTTCCTTGTTTTTCCTTGCTGCTAGTTGTGTTGGTGAACCCCCTTTTAGATATTGGAACTTGAGTTGTATGGGTGAGCGGGAGACAACTCCTTCTCTTCTTCACTAATATTCTTACAACCTTACCATATGAGGGAAAACTCCAGTGGTTTAGTGCTTATTTTATGTTCTACATATTTTTCATCCCTTGAAAATGAAAAATTACCTTGTTTTCTATAAAAAGAAATTAGTTTCATTGAAAAAATTGCTACATATATTTTCAATTAGTTTTATTGAAACAATTTCTACATATAATCTCTTTGAATGAGTATGAAGGTGCTATTAGGATCTCAAGAAATCGATATGAATGCCGAACCTTGGAACTATCTCGCTCGAAGAAGTCTTACTCTATTTGGTCAACCTTTCATCAGAAGCCACTTATCCTTTATAAGGTAATGTCTCACTCAATTCCTGCTCATTGTAGAAGCAACATGAATCAATTTTGCTAAATCACAAACTTTTGTAGGCATGGTAAAGGACAAATATTGGCATGATCTGGTCAATGAATGATGGACATGGCTTTAAATTCTACAATAGGTATGAATAGAATAGTAGTAGAAGTCAATAGAGTTATATATGGACTTGTGCCAGAAGATACAAATTTTATAATATTACATGTAAAATCAAAATTCAAGGTCACTGGGGATAATAAAGAATTAGTAAAATGAAGACTATTTTTATCTAATGAATCATATTTTATAGCCTCCCAATTGAAGACCATAATTTTATTTGATTAATGTTGTATACAGGTAGAAGACCACAATAGGATTTGAAGTGTAGATAAAAATCAGACTTTGAATTAAATGAAGGAGTTGCAGCTCACAGGTGTGTATAGCACCTGGAGACTGCACTCAAACAAAGAGGAGACTCTCTCTCTCATTCACTCTACATTACATCAAATGAATATTACAATATTAAATACATCACTGAAAATTAAGTAGTTGTGAACAACCTCCTAAACTCTAGGAACAAATCCTAAACTAAGGAGATGCATTACAACCATATAACCATTTCTCCATTATTTTTAACTCCCCCCCTTAACGGAGAAAGGGTTATTCTGCACTCCTAACATCCCTCTAAATAACTCAAACTTTACTCACCCTAGAGGCTTAGTAAAAATATCAGCTAAATTATCACAAGTGTTACAATACTCCACACATATTTCTTTTGACTGTATCTTTTCTCGAACAAAGTGAAACTGAGTGTCAATATGTTTAGTATTTTTATGGAAAAATGGATTGTATGCAAGCTTTATTGTGCTCTGGTTTTGATGCTGGTTGGTTCTTTCTGTCCTTCGCCTACATCGCTAAGCAATCACCTCAACCAGATGGATTCGCATGTAGCTGCACACAACGCTTGGTACTCAGCTTCACATGATGATAATGCTACAGTACTTTGCTTTTTGCTACTCCACGAAATAACCCCGGATCCAATACTAAATGCGTAACCTGTGATGGATCTACGATCAACCAGGTCACCTGCCCAATCAGAATCTGAATAACCTGCTAAAGTAACATCAGAAATGTCAGTGTATAAAATACCATAATTACAAGTACCACTAAGGCACCTCAACACACATTTTGCTGCAATCCAATGACTTTCAAGTGGTTTGGACATAAATTGGCTTAGCACACTAACATAATATGCCAGATCAGGTCTAGTTGTCGTGAGATATATCAAACTTCCCACTAGCTGTCTATACAAAGTGGCATCCACCTGTTTTGTGCCATCGTCACTGCTTAACTTGAGATTCTGCTGCAATGGTGTTGCTGTTGTTTTGCATTGTTCCATTATGAATCTTTCCAACAGGGTTCTGGCATACTTTCCTTGAGTTAGAAAAGTTTGACCAGAATCTTTCCATACCTCCAAACCTAGGAAATAATGAAGATCTCCAAGGTCTTTCATTTCAAATACCCGTGACATTTGGTGCTTGATTTCTTTGATCAAATTATTTTCGTTTCCTGTTATGATCATGTCATCCACATACAAAGAAATCAAAATGATTTGCCTCTGTTTATTTATCTTGGTATACAGGTTTGGATCGTTGAGGCTCCTATGAAAACCATGTTGTATAAAAAATGAAACAATTTTCTCATACCATGACCTGGGTGCTTGTTTCAGACCATAAAGTGCCTTATGCAATTTACACACTAAATTCTCCTGCCCCTTTTTCACAAAACTAGGAGGCTGTACTAAATAAATTTCTTCCTTTAATTCTCCATTCAGAAATGCAGACTTAACATCTAGCTGGTGTAGCTTCCATTTATGTTTTGTTGCTAATGAAATTAGCATTCTAATTATATTTAGCTTAGCTACAGGGGCAAAGGTGTCATTGAAATCTATTCCTTCTTGTTGTGAGTAACCCTTTGCTACCAGTTTAGCTTTGAATTTTTCTACACTCCCATCTGCATTTATCTTAGTTTATACAGCCACTTACATCCTATGGCGGTTTTTCCTTCAGGCAACTCAACTAAATCCCAAGTATGGTTTCTATATATTGATTCAATTTCCTCATGCATTGCAGCCCTCCATTCATCTGATTTACTTGCTTCTTCATAGTTTGAAGGTTCTACAATGTTTAAAATTTTGGACATTAAAGCATAGCCTTTTAATCTTGCAGGTAGTCTAGTCTTCCTACCTGATCTTCTAGGTAGAGGACTTACCTCAAGTCTATCTGTTTCAGCACTTTCCAGGCCTGCATCATCACTTATTACACTATCTGTTGCTACTTCTTCCTGTTTCTGCTCCTGCTCCTGCTCTTCATCTTCGTCACTGTTCATTTCTATCAGCAATGGAATGTGGCTATCACTGTTAGAGTCTTCCTTTCCATCTTCAGCCTGTTCATGAAAAATAACATCTCTGCTTGCAAAAACTTTATGAGTCACAGGATTATATAACTTGTATGCCTTATACTCTGTGCCATATCCAACAAATATACATTTCAAGGCTTTGGGGTCTAACTTCTTTCTATCGTCTTTTGGTATATGAGCATAAGCTTTAGATCCAAATATTCTTAAATGATTAACTGCTGGTTTGAGTCCAAACAATGCTTCAAAGGGGGTTTTGAAGCCTAGACATTTAGTAGGACTCCTATTCTTTAAATAAACAGCAGTATTAATGGCTTCTGCCCAAAGACCATTTGATAGTCCCTTACCTTGAAGCATACTTCTGGCGCACTCCACAAGGGTTCTGTTCTTCCATTCTGCTACTCCATTCTGTTGTGGAGTGTGTGGCATTGTGAATTGCTGCATAATCCCATGCTGCTTGCAGAAGTTCATGAACTCTCCTAACCTGTATTCTCCCCCTTGGTCCAAGCGGAGAATCTTTATCCTCTTTCCTGTTTGGTTCTCTATCATAGATTTGAACTCTTTAAAGTACCGAAAGGCTTGACTCTTTTTACTTAAAAAATACACCCATGAAAACCTAGTGCAATCATCTGTAAACAACATAAAGTAATATGCTCCTCCTACAGACCTAGTTTGCATAGGTCCACAAATATCTGTATGCACTAGTTCTAGGATGTCTCTTTCCTTTCTGTTGACATGCAAAGGGAACCCTTCTCTAAGCATTTTCCCTAATGCACATCCATCACATTCCAGCTTGACATTATGAAAAACAGGGAGTCCATCGACCATACCTTTCTTCTGAAGTAAGATGAGGTCTTGCAAATTGAGATGGCCAAATCTCTGATGCTAGAGATTTTCGACTGTTGATCCAGCTGCAACCATTGCTTGTCATGGCATACTCTTTGCATCCAATCTGTACAAATTCCCCACGCGCACTCCTGTTGCAACTATTTCCATCTGGCTATCCTTAATGACACAACCATTCTTAAAGAATTGCACCTGCATGTCCTGGTCTATAATCATTGAGACAAAGATCAAGTTTTTCTTAATTCTTGGAACATATAATACATTTTTAAGATGTTTAATGTCGCCACTAGGTAGCTTCACAGGAATATCTCCATATCCTTTGATCTCATACCGACTGTCATCTCCTAGATAAATTTTTGATCCACATGCAAATTCTTCAAGAAATTCAAAACAATCCTTCTTACCGGTCATATGTGAGGATGCGCCAGAGTCGACATACCATATGTCATCCTCATCTCCCTTTGATGCTGAAAGAGCACAATTGATTGTGAATAGTCGAAGATCATGGCTATGGTCCTCCTCTTCTCCAGCAAAACACCCCTGATGTTTCCTCTGTTTGCCTCTTCTTTCATCCGCCTGTCGCTTATAGCATTCGTTAATCTGATGACCAGGTTTCCCACAGTAAAAACATCTCTTAACATAATTATCAGTCATACCTCTGAATGATCTCTTTTGAAAAGAGTTGGCCCCTTTCTGCTGCTGCTGCTGCGGTTGCTGGTGTTGATGTTGGTGCTGGTGCTGCTTTCCTCTATACTGACGCCTCTTAGCCATCAGAGCAAGGTCATTGCTCTGAGTTTTCAGATTCTGCCGTCGCTCCTCCTCTTAGAGCAGAATCGTTGTCAGCTCATTAAATGAAGGGGATTTCTCCCTCGCTGACAGTCCTGTGATGAACATTTGGTATTCATCAGTCATTCTGTTCAATGTGAGTGTGACTAGATCTGAGTCGGACACCTTTTCTCCAATAGCTCCCAGTTTGTCACTCAGATCCTTTACTCTGGCCATGAATCCAACAACGGACTCATTCTCGTCCATCTTTAATGCAAACAGTTTTCCCTTGAGTTCCAGAACACGATTTGTATTCTGAGTCTCGTACAAGTTCTTGATCGTTGTCCATATATCATCGGCCGACTTAGAATCTCTGATATGTGGGATAATATTGTCCTTAACAGACATCTTCAATATAACTTTTTCTTTCGTTTCTCTTTTATCCCAATCTTGTTCTTGGGTCGCTGTTCCAGATCTCTGCTCATTTCCCTCAACGATCGACCATGCATTTACGCTCTCCAGAAAAGTTTGCATTTTAAATTTCCAGTTGGAGAAGTTTGATCCATCGAGTTTGCCAAACTCGTGGAGATATGATTCTATACTGTTATTCATTTTCGCCCAACTGAACACTCCAATCGGCCACCACCGGGCAAGTCCGATCTGCTACCACCGAACAGATCAGGAGCTTCACTGTGCCACCACCAGGCAAGTTCGATCTGCTACCACTGAACAGATCAGGAACTTCACTATGCCACCACCAGGCAAAACCAATCTGCTACCACTGAACAGATCAGGGACTTCACTGTGCCACCACCGGGAAAAACCGATCTGCTACCACCGAACAGATCAACAAACAAGCTCCAACACGCCACCATCGGGCAAAGGTGATCTACTTCCACCGAACAGATCGAGGAGCTGCACTGCGCCACCACCGGGCAAAAAACCGATCTGCTTCCACCGAGTAGATCACAGAGCTCTAATTCACCACCACCGGGTAGGTCCGATCTGCTACCTCTGAGCGGATCAAGGAACCTCAATTCACCACCACCGGGCAAATCAAATCTGTTGCCACCGAGCAGAAAGCTCCACGTGCCCCCACTTGGCAACTCCGATCTGCAATGAAAAATTGCATATTTTCAGAGAGAAAGAGGTTGGCTCTTTGGCACCTGAACAGCTACAGATCCGTGCCAATTGTGGAAAAGAAAAATTATGGAGTACACGGAAATTAGCGCGATTAACAGCCACGGATCCGCGCCAATTCAGTCACGATTTCGATGGCGCGCTTATAAGCCTCAAACCTGTGCCAATGGGCGCGTCTGTTCTCTAAAAAATCGCGCCAATCCGCTTCTGCTTTCACAGGCGCGCAACAAGTCCGAACCAACCCTTTCTTGCACTTAGAAATGATCAGTCATCTGAGACCCTTCGCTCCAGGTGTTACTGTAGTTCTACCTGATCACACGGATACATTTACATGCTCTCCTACCACTACAGATATGTAGCTAATGATACATCCCTAAAAAAAATTGAGGCTATCTCTACCCTAAGCTCCGATACCAAGATAAAAATCAGACTCTGAATTAAATGAAGGAGTTGCAGCTCACAGGTGTGTACAACACCTGGAGACTGCACTCAAACAAAGAGGAGACTCTCTCTCTCGTTCACTCTACATTACATCAAATGAATATTACAATATTAAATACATCACTGAAAATTAGGTAGTTGTGAACATTCTCCTAAGCTCTAGGAACAAATCCTAAACTAAGGAGATGCGTTACAACCATATAACCATTTCTCCATTATTTTTAACTATTGTCTCATTTTTCAATATCGATTATCCTTTTAGACATTCTTTATATATATAATTCAAAATAATTGTATAAATGATCTTAAGGTACCTGCATTTTACCTGTAAAGAGGCCAAGAAAAATAAACATTGAAGATAAAGTTTCATTCGACCGGTGAAAGAAAAAATTACAAAGGAAAAAGTACAAAGGACAAGCTTGTTTTTTCTAGCATATATATATATATATATATATATATATATATATATATATATATATATGCCAAAAAAAAATCGAATTTTCTCCCACTTGTAAGTTGATATACCAAAAGGGATTTGAAAGACACTACTTATTTTGTTTATTCTTGTGGTTTTCATCGAAAACATTGATCCTCTTGAATGAATTTGAGTTACATAAATGAAATGTCTCAGTATTTGAAAAAATAATTCTTGTTACACCAAAGGAAATTTGAAAGTTATTTTGTTGTTACACATTTTCTATACATATTTGTGATTGCATTTTAAGGTGTCAAGTGGCTGATTTGAGGTTGTGATGGTGATTATAGAGAGGTTGGCATTCAATCAAAAACTCAGTTCACTCAAACAAAGATGTTCACTTCACTAGTCTCGGTATCTTATAAGTTCACCTCGAGGCCCATTCTAAAAGTTAACTAAAAGAGTTTAAATACCAATGTTGAGAAATCATTCAAGGGCATACTTTCCTTACTGCCTAAACAAATTGATATATATATATATATATATATATATATATATATATGCACTTTTATATAAGGAGTTGTGAACTAAAATTGTAATAGGAATTTTACACAATTCTTATTTTAAATCCTCAAACAAAGTAGGTATTATTTTTGAACTATATTAGATCACTTGTTCTAGAATTGCCATAACACATTCTAAAATGCAAAGTTGATTTAATGTTATTTAGAAAAATGGTCTATCACTTTTAATAAATTTAAAAACCTATATTCATGCCAAATGGTTCCCCACCCACCAATTTCCTAAGGATTTGAAATTATTCCAATTATAATAAGTTCCTCCTGGATAAGTTCCTCATTATTATTTATAACATTCATTTCTATATAAACAAATTTTATTTAGAAAAATGGTCCATTTTATAATAAGATGTGTAATATTTTTTTTTCTCAACTTAAATTTGACCCTTAATGTTTTTATACATGGTTAATCATGCAAATGTGTGCATTGGTAACTCATTCTTGGTAAGGTAAATGTTGTACTAGTAAAGTTAACACAACGAATAATACGGGTTTATAAACTTAAAGGGTTCGATAATTTTATGGGATTCCTTTGTCATATCTGGTGGGAAAATGGGGTTTTCTGTTATTCAGATTTATCGAACACTATCATGGATTGGGAATTTTCTGTTATTCAGATTTATCGAACACTATCATGGATTGGGAATTTTCTGTTATCCAGATTTATTGAACACTCTCATGGGATGGTTTTGAAAACCCCTGTCAACACTATAGTTCTCTGGTTGCATGAAGTATTTCTTTATGATTTTTGTTTTGACAGTTTTGTTTGAGGTTTTGACAGGGGTCTTCACGGTCTTCACGGTGGTGGTATCTTCAAGGGATAAAGTAGCCCATCCCTTGTCTTCCCATGTTAGTAAGACACATAAATGGTAGCACAGGTCCTACTCAGAGCATGTCACTTTCTTATCAATTGTGATGGCTCGAGAAGGCCCTCCTCGTGGAAAAACCTAGATGATCGAAGGATCAAAGCTACTACCAGAGATGTCGTGTACAAAATTCGCCCAAGCATCCTATGAATGGGGTTCAGGTTTGACTGTGATCACATTTTTTTCCTTTCTATGTCAATTATCCAACTAACTTCGTGATTGTTTGGTCTTCTGATTTCATGGGCTTTCAATTGTATTGAAGGTAATAAATTATAGCATAAATTTGTCATTATTAGAGACTATGAAATGAGTTTCATGGGAATTCATTGATCTTCCTCTTGAAGAGTCACTTGCTTAAAGGTTTTGTCTGATTCATTGACAATGATACAATCTTATATTGGGTTGATGCCCTTATTCATTATATTTTTTCACAGTGGTCCAAAGGAGTTGAGCGCTGGGCCAAAACGCCCTCACACTACTACCAGAGATGTTGCGCAGAAAAGTCACCCAAGCATCCTATGAATGGGGTTCAGGTTCGAGTGAAATCACATTTTTTTCTTTTCTGTGTCAATTATCCAACAAACTTTGTGATTGTATAGTCTTCTAATTTAATGGGTTTTCAATTGTATTGAAGGTAGTAAATTATAGCATAACTTTGCCATTGTTAGAGTCTGCGAAACGAGTTTCACGGGAATTCTTTGATATTCCTCTTGAAGAGTCACTTGCTTAAAGGGTATGTCTGATTCATTAACAATGATACAGTCCTAGATTGGGTTGATGCCCTTGTTCATTATATTTTTCCACATTGGGCCAAAGAAGTTGAGCACTGGGCCAAAACTCTCTCCACATACATCACATAGAGGTACAAATCTATACACATAGTGAGTAGATATTTGAAACCTCGATAATAAGCTTGCACCCATTTTGATACATTTTTGTATGCTCTCTAAAGGGAACCATATGAAAAATAAGGGGAAGAGGTTATGGGGTTTACAGAAAATTTGTTGGGTCTTATTTCTGAGGGTTTGGGGTTGTACCTAAATTATATATAAATCCTTAACAAGGAACCCATGCTCCGAATGAGAATCAATTATTACCCTCCTTAGCATCAACCAAATATGGTGAATGAGGTTACACCCCATTCAGATGAAGACATTCTGATTGTTCTGCTCAATGATGGAGTGCTCGATCTGTCTTAGTTTGTCTTGTTCAAAAATTGGGTTCCTGCATAGTCTTAGTCTGTCTTGTTCAAAACTTCCTTTCATCCACTGTTTAATAGTAAAGAAAAAATTCTACGAATTTTCGAGGTACATCTCAAAAAAACCAAAACTAAGAAATAGGAATTTTCCCACATATTTGTAATGAGTCATTGGAAAATTCTTAGAATGTCAACCTCCCAGCAAATTGTTTTTACCTTCCTCTAATAATGAATCAACAACCTTGTCTTCTTTCCTGCAAGTAGTACGATCTGTAGTCCTTCTAGTTGTTCTTGAATGTACTCATCTTTCAAGTGATAAATCTGCAAGGAGGATAACTTTTTACGGGGAACAACCTTGAGGACACAGATATCCTTCTAAGATATCTTTCATCTTCTTTTGATTTTTCATATTCACAGTCTCTCACGGATTTAAGCATGCGAAAATAAATTCATTGATACATGCATGATTTTGGGTCCTTTCTAGCATCATATTTATTCCTAATCCACAAAGTGCGATATGGACCACAACCAAAGTAATGTATTGTTCTAAAAAGATGCCTTTTCAATTAATCAAATGTAAGCTTTAGACCATCATCTACCAAATAATCCTGCAAGGTGTGTTTTGGCCAGATTGGTCTCTCGTCGAACAATTTAGATGTAGTTGTCCACAAAATCCAGTCATTTGAATCCTTCACAATCTTGTTTTCCCAATTAATAATTTTTGGAACTTATTCTATCTTGAAGTCAAGGCCAAAGCAAAGGGTGATATCTATCTCCCACTGTTGTTGCATGATTTTCTTTTGTTTCTAATTTGCTTTTACATTATTAGAAGGCCTTAACACTAATTTATCAGGAACTTCTTTCAAGGAAAAAAGGGATGGTTTAAGCATCATCAAGTAATCTTTCTCTATGTCAATAAGACTATTTTTATCAAAACGTGGATAAATGCATTTTGTCTTCTTTTTCTTGGTAGAATCGGCATGACCAGCTAGTACATACTGATAGTCTACCATTCCATCAAATGTGTATGTTTGATCAACTCTTGCAACTAGATCAGGTCTTATCTCCTCACTTGTTTCCATTTTAATTTGTGAGGAATCCATTCCCTCGATCACTAAAGTAACTTGTTCCTTTCAACTCTCTGAAACAAATGTCTCTGATCTAAGGGTCACTGTATCAACCCCTCCAACAATACACATTCCATTTATCTTGCAAAAAGAAAAGGTGGTTTTTGAACAAGAAGCAAGCACATCTTGTATGATTTTTCTCTTTTATATACATAATAAAAAATAGTTACTGTGGAAAAGATCCCTAAATGCCGGACGAAATTAAGGATCTTCTGGGTGAAATCAAAGTTCAATATAATTTGTATATGAAGACCGTGCCTTAGAAATCCCTTTGGTACCTCTAAGCGTTTCAATAGCTCGTGAAATGGAAGAAGGATAACCAGGGTAATTTAAGGCAAAATATGTGGTGCCTGGTATCACTCCCGAGACACTTTTGTCCTCAATTTCTACGATTTATGCACATTAAGAACATTTTGTGACACTTAGAACCATGCATAAACCCTCTTCATGAATCGTTGGGCTTGGATTTGGCCTACAACCCTTTGCTTTCAAATTCCTTTTACTTTCATAGGCTCGGAAGACATAACGCTTATCGTGTGGGTCACAGACATTATGCTAGTGATCAGGCTCAGGTGGTATACCTGTTTAATTTTCCTCACATTTGGTTCAAAAATATTTAGGTATAAAATATTGATATGAATATTTTTATTTACTTCCAGTAATTTTATTATACTAAAAATTAAAAATCTTTTTTTGGCCCTTCACATATGTTGTTTCGATCTTGTGCATATTAATTTGCATGACATTTTTAGTTTTCCCTATACATCTTACCTTTTTATACTTATGCACATCAATTTATATTAAGGCACACACTTCAAACAGGTATGCATACCGCATATGAAAAACACTACATGCAACCCTGGGGTTTTTATTTACATGCTCGTTCATCTTCAAAATTCATTCCAAAAGTCTCTACGAGAGATTAAGGGCTTCCTCTATGTAGTCTACTGGTCTGTAGCCATTATGGCATCACCTGAATGAAAAAAATGGGTGAACTAGACCATTTCTAGTCTGGTAATGAGCATCTATTCGATACTTCATACTAAGGAAATTTTTGGATAAAAAGACAAACGTTGATCTCATAAATAGCTTTAGAGCTTACGATTAAAATAACTGCTACTCCAATTGGAAATTATCTCGGAAGCATTTACATTTCTCTACATATCAGAATATGTCCGTCGAAACAATTCACTTTTCGTGGGAACCCTGAGGCTCTGAGCCTATTCAGCCTCTCAAGAAAGCCTTGTGAATATTGAATTTATACAACATAAATCTTGTTTTGTTAAACTTATAGGCTTTAATGAAAATGTTTTGGACACACATAATGAGCACTGCACATTGGAATAATGAAAGGACATTTGTATTATTTCCTGCAAATGAAATCCTTCACCCGAAAGACAGGACAACATAAGAAAATGTTTTCATGAAGTCCATTAAATGTCATTTAGTGCCTAACTATTTCAAACTTCATCTATATCAAAGTTTCATTATATTTTCCCTAAAATTCTTCCAAGGAAGGCATGCTTCCTCCATCCATTCTGGCTTTCCTTTATTCTGACCTTTCCACTACCTGACCTAACTTGTGGAGATTCAAAACCCTACAAATCTCAATAGACACTAAATCTAGAATATCCCCTCATTCTGACCTGCCCACTACCGGATGTGGCTTGTCGAGATTCACAAGACTGTAAATCAAAACAAACACTAAATCTAGAATATCCTCATCAAAATTCTCATTGCCATAGTCATTCTAAAGATTACAATAGTCTTTCCCTTCTGCAGGGACTAATAAAGAGGTCTAGTAGATTTTGTAAATGTAGCTTTGCACAATAATCTATTTTATGCATTTTATTTTGTTTAAAGGTGTTTTTTACAGTCCGCTTGAACATGATTATTAAGAGGGAAGGAGAGAGGGTGAAATAGCTACCATCATATCATTGCTAAAGTTAGGAGGTATGTGGTTGCCACCTTCCCCAATAAGTGATTTGTGGTATTTAACATGGTATAAACATTACAACTTTTTAATGATGTTTAACTTGGATAGTGCAACTTCTTTGTGTGATACATATTTTAGAGGATGGAAAAGGAATTTGGGAAGCATCTTGAAAGTTTTTAGTGTAGTTTCATGATTACAGTGATGTTTTATATTAGCAACTTCTAAATGTTAATGTTGCTTTTAGTGATTTGATTAACACTCCTTATTTTTTTTAGGTGGTTGGTATTTCTTCTTGTTGATGGGCTCTTTAGAAGTGATAATATTTAGTAAAAAACAATTTGAGTGAAGGACCAATACCCTCTACCACAAGTACATTACGTCTATCTTGGCATTCCCTAGACCGTCACTCAATCAAAATATTCTAGGTTTCCTTCTATTGATTATTTCCAAGTGGAATTTATTTTACTCTTTGTGGTGGTTAGCGGTAGTAAGGGTCAGCCTCATTAGTTTAATGACACACTCCTCAGTGTTGCCTTCCTTGGAAGGTGGTTTCATTTCTTCTATGGGATTATTGGTGGTCTCCTTTGTTACACCAAGTTACTAGTAGTGTCCTCAGGTTGCTGGTCTTTGCCACTTTTTTTAATCGCACATGGCTAGTGATGGTATTTTTATTGGCTTCTTAACCCTAAGGTGTAGATATTTTTCTTGGCTGGTGCTTATTCTTGGGTCCTACCCTAGTTCTGCAAGCTTGTGAGCAGCTGGTAGAGAGGGTGCAATGAAGGTTCTTTCTTTATCAGCGGTTTGGGTTTGTTTTCTGATGGTTAATATTTTGGGGCATTTATTATAGGTTAGAGGTCCCACAACTCTCCTATAACTACTTGAAGTCTCATATCTTTATCTTAACAAGATGCTCACTCCCATAGAGGCACTAGTGGTTGTGCTACATATTGCAACTCGAGGCCTCAGATGGATCTTAGTCCTTGGATCACCTTTTCTGTATCGAAATCACCTCAAAAATTGAAGAAGAAGTTTGGGAAGTTGAGAAGGATATAGTCACTACTAGGGACTGCCATTTTTGTTCCAATGGTATGCCTACTATTTTTGACTAGGTAACCCAGGGTGTAAAATTAATAATATTTTATTTAATAAAAACTTTATAAATGAACATTTTTTTATAAATATTATGAAAAAAGTCATGTTACACCCTTATTATTTGAAAAAATTATAAGCTTCCCTTGTCGAGAGACCAATTGTTATTTTCCATTTTCTGGTATATTTTTAGGTTTTTTAGTATATTTAAGTGCAAGACATAAGTTTGAATGCATATCAATGTTTTGCGTAGTAAAATGATAAAAACGAAAAATAAAATGAGCTTGACTCTCTATATAATTATAAGATCCTTGTAGGATGCATGAATCTTGTGTACCTCCCAAGGCATTGTGATGTCATGGGTGCCTAATAAGCATGGATTTATATTTGAGTCTTGAACTTAGCCAGCTCAAAAATAAATCATCTAGACCTGGGGTTATCTCATTTTTTGTAGTTGTAATATAATTTGGATTTTTCATCAAGCCAACGAATTCGTCCTTGATAACCTATATTTCTCCCTTATTACTGATTATAAAAAGAATTCATGTGGAATGGAACATTATTTTATCTTTTATTAATTTTTTTGGTTTGTGATAAACCACTCAACATATATTTCTAAAAATAGTGCAATGCAAAGTAACTCCTCACTCATAAATTGTTCTGAAGTACCAATCACCCAAGTATTCTAGCCCAAAAGGAAAATAAATCTGTGATATATCTCAACACGCAATCCATTTCCTCAATGGAATAAGTTACTAAAATCTAGGAATAAAGATTCTCCTTGGTTTTGTAGTCCAAAATTGGCTTCCTAAAATCCATTTCTAATATTCATAGATAGGCCCATAGGAATTGAAATTTAGCTCAAAAAAGCTGTAAATTAGAATCAACTGACTAAGTGTATTGAAAACAAGTTGGTCCATAGCTTCGAATATTTTAAATTGTTTAAGAGTTTTCCAAGAAATGTGTTTACCCTATGCCCATGGGTGAGACCTTTCTTTGTCAACTATTCTCTAGCAGAACAAATTATTAACTCATCCTTCCCCTTCTCTTAGGAAATTCCAAGGATATCATCTAGTGAAATTCCATTTTCTCTCGTAATCTATGTATTCCCAATGCAACTATTTGAATACAATTGCAAGGGTAGCAATATCCTTTGAGAAATATGTGTAGCAGTGATTAAATGTTTTAATAACACCATGTCCTAGATGTCATGCCATAAGGGCTTGGCATTGCATCTGCATGGTAGAGAATTTTCAATGTGATGATGAACAAGATGCATTTCTACTTATTTCCTAGGAAACCCATTTAATTGTTAACAATACCCCATGAGTGTGAATATTAGCTAAACCAAGCACTCTATAACCTCTTTGATAAAAGTGAAAAATTTCAGAGGATCATATATCATATAGATACTTGGTGACCCCTATCTCGGAATGAACTTTTCAAATTGTACGAAAATGTTGCACTAGATAAAACCATATCAAACTAGTTAGCTTTCAATCTGCAATCTATATTAAGGGATTTCAGAATAAACAGTAAGTGTAGATGCAAAGATGTTATCATATTTTATTTTGATGAATCATTACTTCTAAGTGTATTTACAGAGAAATAGTTATTGCGTAATAGATTGTGAGGTGTGACGTGTCCTGCTTTATGTTTTTCCTTTTCTTTTAATAATTAATGTAGTGATATGTGAGCTTCCACTGTTTTACCTTATTTCTAGTTTAATATTTGTAATAGATAAACACTTGCAAAGGTTTCTATTGTGATAACTTTGTACATAAATAGCCTTACAAGCCAACAATTGTGGATGGAAGCCCAGTGTGGCTAATATAGAGATTATTTTTTCCTTTCTTTCAACTGATGAAATAAGAGCTTCCATTACTTCACAGTTAAATTAATTTTGAATTTGAAATGTTGTGTAGAAGAAGAAGTTGAAGGAAATCTTAGTAATGCGTCCTTCAATAAATTAATATCATGAATATTCTAGACTCTGCAGTAAATTTATTAGTGCAACAAATTAAAAAATGCAGATATTCAACAATGTTCATAATGAGTGGTAAATGTAATTCAATAGTAATCTAAAACATTGTGTATGGTTTTCTAGGTATACTAAATTGTTCATAATGAGTGGTAAATGTAATTCAATAGTAATCTAAAACATTGTGTATGGTTTTCTAGGTATACTAAATTTAGAGGTGCATCTCCTCATAGACTTGTGGAAGATTTTTCCTTTGTAGTTGCTCACTTTTTAGTGAAGGGTGTATCTTTTGTAAACTAGTACATGGTAGGATTTGCAAATTAACAATTGGATATATTGGATCACTCTATGATGTGACCTTCATATGTACGATTATGATTTTCTTCTATTGCAACACCATGTAGGAACAAATTTTTGAAGTATATTAGGTTATCCTTCCATTGCAACGTTTTATGACTATGATGCACCCATAGATGAATATTATACATTATATCTTGGATGTGATATATTTTTTTACAATATTCACTTGGATTTGTTGAACACTAGTGCATAATTGAGAGAAGTTTTTTCATAATTTGACTTTCATCATTAGGCAATCTATCAGGTTATCTATTTAATTGAAAAGGGAATTGAATTATGCTATAAGGTATTGTCTGCTCTTGGGCCCAATATAAATAAATTGCAAAGGAAAACATATTTTTAGAATATTAGAAAATAGTAGAAAATTTGAATTATTGTTCATTCACTATGATGTGAATTTCTTGAAGGCTTACATAATGCTTGCCTTTTCTTTCCATTTTCTAGCCTCTTAAATGGTTAAAGGGCTTCTGACCTTTGGAACATAATCTATTGCTTTCGAATATGTATTTTTCACACTTATTAGATAGCCAAAATGGAGTCATCTGAAGGAACTATACAAAGTTTTGTAAGCCGGCTTTAGTTAGTGGTGATCCTATTCTTACATCCCTTGGGCATTTCCAGTATGTAGGCTTTGTTTTATTTGATTGCATTGTACATATATGTTTTATGTGTAGAAATAAAATACATATATATTTTCTGTATAGACATAAAATACAAAAGTTTCTCATACTTTATTAAAAGGATGCTATGCAGGACTACATGACTTAGCTGTTCTCTATTTAGGCCTATGTATATTATGCAGGAGCTAGAAATTGCGTTGTTGTGATTCTTGTAAATTATGATTCAAATTTAGTTGGAAGAGTTATCTTTAATGGTCAACATTATAAAATAGCTCTGTGGTCTATTAACATTTTCCCTAATTACAAAAATGTGGTTTTCAATACTGCAAAGGTGATAAGCTTGAGTTATTAAAGTTGTGATTCTATCCCTTTCTTTCTAGCTCAAAGTATTAGGCTCATGCAACTTGTTAAATTTGATGCACAATCGATGATTATATTTGGATTTTTATCCCTTTTGTTGCAAGTTATTTATGGTAATTTGAGCATAAACTAGCAAAATGTAAGTACATAAACTAGATTCTACAATAAATGATTATGTGCATGAAACAATTTATTAAGTTCCCCACTAGTCCAATTGATTTTTGACAAAAGAAATACATATCTGATATCTCACAGAGAATTTGATAATAAAATAAAAAATAAGCATTCGAGTTCTATTATCTTTTCGTTGATGTCAGAGTTGCATTAGGGGAATTTTCAGGTCTAAATGGGCCTCCTAAGAAAAATATACAACCAAAACAAAATTTATAAGAACCAATAGGATTCAAGATGATGATGTCAATCATGGGGGATGATTCACCATTTTTGGAGTAAAAAAATAAAAATATTAAACAATAATAAAATAATGAAACTACTTTTTCAACTCATATTTTCAATTTCTCTCTCTAAAGTTTTACTCAAATTTCAAGTGGAGTATTTGTTGGATGTAAAATTTAATTCCTCATCCAAGGAGTATCCATATTGCATACTTTTGATGGACCCTACTATGTGAAAAATGAGAAATACATGAAAAAACGTGATTGAAGTCACATTTTTCATGTATTTCTGATTTTTCGTGTAGTATGGTCCATCGAAAGTATGAAACATGAGTACTCCTTGGATGAGGAATCAAATTTTGCATCCAACGAGTGTTTCTGGTCAAAATTTTTGAGTAAACCCATAGGGAGATAAGTTTAAAATACGAGTTGAAAAATTAGTTTTTTCTTTTTTCCCTCTAAATTTTGAGGATTTAATCTAATATTATTTTATTATTTCCATGATTATTTTATAATTTCCTTAGGAGGCCCATTTTAGACTTCAAATCTCCCCTAATGCATGTATAATTTAGCATGTCACATACTTTACATTATATTAAATTATTAATAGATCCTTGGGTATCGTTTTTGTAGGGATACAAAGGAGAGTTGCAAGTGATATTTTTGCAGGGACATGAAGAAGAGTGGCAGGTTTATCCATGCAATTTGTGAAGATACCTTTCAGGAACTAAAAAGATACATTTCAAGAACTTCTAATATGAATACTACATAGTTGTTTGAATGACTTACAGTTTATTTGGATATCATGAGTACGACTTCTCCATAGTTGTATGAATGACTTCATAACTATACTATTTATGGTAAATGATCCTCCATGATGCATATAAGATGGTAAATCATCTTCCATGTGAGCTTATAGAATGTAATACTTTTTTTTAAATGTTTTATATTATAACTGAACAAATCATGCTAGTTTTCATTCTTTTTAATGCTTGGTGATTTACCCTAAATATTTTTAGGTAGTTTGCATGATGCTTCTCAATTTTGAATGTTTTCCAGTTATATTTGTTGGTATTCTTGTCACGACTAGAACTTCAGAATCATTGAGATGTCATAGTGGTTTTTTTATAGTTTTCATAATTCATTTATTGTTCTTTAGAGATCTATTGGCTTTATATCCTTTTTATTTCTTAAAGATATTCTAGAATAACCATTCCATATGGTATATTCCTGTTCATATGGACTTCTTAAAGCTTTTGGAGTTCATGGTTTCAAAGGGACAGATTCCCAGTATTTTGTCAATATAGAATTTAAATATGATGTGGTTTTTCTAACTGTTTGATGAAATAGTGGTTTTGGTCTTTATATGATGTATCTTTTAGATATCTTGAGTTTCTTTCTAGCCAGTTTTGTTCCTTCTTAATTGGTGCTTCTAAGTTCATTTGTTTGCATCTTTATACAAAAGGGATGATGGATAACCTGCTTATTTTCTAACATTTTTTATTACTTGTGGATGATATAATACAACTTGAGACTAGATCAACATTTTGAAGGATCACAGAGGCTATCAATAAATGATGCTATGGCATATCTCAAGGCAGTAAAAGAGATATTCAAGGATAATAGAGAGAAATATGATGAGTTCCTTGAGGTCATGAAAGCTTTCAAGGCCCAAAGGTTTGTACTTGTTTCTTTATAAAGATTGGCATTATCAATCAACAAAACAAGTTCTTTTTTGTTTTTTTTTTCATTAACAACAAATCATAATATTAAGAACGATTGTTCTGGAAATTTTGTGGAGTCGATCGAGTAAGAGATCTATTTAAAGGCCATAATTCCCTTATTTTTGGTTTTAATACTTTTTTGCTGAAGGTTATGGAATTACAATTCCTTTTGAGGAACTCCCAACAAGGAAACAAATGGTATAATTTAACCAATAAATAAATTATTTTAATAAGATAAAGGTAATTCTAATAAGAAATTAATTATGTTAATAAGATCAAGGACATGCATATGATAATGTATTAGTTCATTGATATTTGAAATCTATGTTCTATTCACAAACTAATATATTGTAACCAGATGTGTTTTTGGAATGGTAAACTAGTAGCGGGTACTTGGTTAGAACATTCATATTTTGAAAAACACAACGCTGTGTACATGGAAGTTAGAGTTTATTCTTTATTCTTCAGTGTTTCCGTATCTTTCATGATCATATATAATGAATGTTTGTAATGTGAATTTTTAAATTTGAGTTGGATATACCCATAGAATCCACAACAACTACATCTTAGTGCGTGAAAGACTTATTGGAAAAGATACAAGATAATAATCAAGTGAGATGAGATGGTACTATAGAAATAAAAGACCACTTGAAAGGTTTTCTATTTATTACTCTAAGATGGCATAGTAATTCATTCACAAAGATAGAGGAATTATTCTAAGAAACTTATTTCAGTTGTTGGCAATTGTAGCTATAAAGTTACGATGTGTTGATGCATTGAGCACATTTATGGGGATTGTGGGCTTGATGTACTTGATATTTTATGAAAAGGCCCAGTTGTTTCCTTTTTAGTGATACCGAAACATTCAATGTTGGCAATGGAAACTATAAATTTACAATGCATTGATGCATTGAGCACATTTATGGGGATTGTGGACTTGATGTACTTGATCTTTTACAAAAATACCCAGTTGTTTCTTTGCTAGTGATATTGAATCATCTTCACCAAAAGAAAGATGAATGGTGCAGGTGTCATGTTGACATGAACAAAGTGTGGGCTGAGGTTTATGCAAAGAACTATCATAAATCTCTCGATCATCAAAGCTTCTATTTTAAGCAGCATAACAAAAAAAGTTTAGCACCAAAGGTTATGATCTCATTATCATAGCCTCCTCTTTTCTTAATGTGTCATTGCCATTTTTATTTGGGTCCTTTTCAAGGGTCTTGAAGATAATTGAGGATTGTTGGTATGAAGTAAATTTTCTTTCTTAGATGGTGGGGATGATAATTTGATGTGTGAAATATGGTTTTATATGGGCTTGTTTATTATTCTTCATCTAGAAACATTACATATTTCCATTTACCAATTTAATCTCATTGTTTCTTTTTTAATTTCTCCTTCTATGAGTTATCTTGAATTATTTTTCCCATTTCTCATGTTCTTTTGAGAAAGGAACTTGCATGCAAAGTGTAGCTTGCAAATCAATGGTGACTTTAGTATCAATAGTTCAAGCAAGCACATATTTTTTTCTAAAGAATAACTATTGTAGAAGATCTAAAAGAACATTAACTCATTCTTGTTGTCCTCTACAAGGACTAGTTCTTCAAGTTTGTAGCAATAATTTCTAACTTATAATGAGAATTATTATGTCAAAAATATAACGTGCTAATGAATTTGATGCCCTCTTTTTTTTTGTTCAATAATGATTTCTATTGTTATAACTTAGAAGTGCATACTCTTGCCTTCCAACTTGTTAGTTGATAGCAATGAGAATAATGATACTCAAGTTCTTCAAGTTCGTAGCAAGGGTTTTTAACTTTTAATGAGAATTTATTTCCCTTTCGTGTAGAATAATAATGTTAGATCTAAGAATTTTGTGATCCATACTGTAGATAGATGTCTGAGGATGAACCACACTAATTGGTTCGAAACATTGACCCAATCCTAATGATGTGATTAATATGAAAGGCATTTATCTACGAGAATTCATTTATCAGAAATATAATGTGCTAATGAATTTGATGCCTTGTTGCTTTTTTTCAAGAATGATTTCGATTGTCAGAACTTATAAGTGCATGGAATTTCCTTATAACATGTTAGTTGATAGGAATGTGCATAATGATACTCAAAATTTATAGTTCATTTTTTTTGTAACATTATCTAACAAAAAAGGGAAAATAATTTTTCACAACCCTCTTACAGGAGATTAAAGATATGAATTAGAAGAAAAGTAAAGGAGATGAAATGCTTCTTTCTATTGCATATGGAAATAGAAGACCCTTGATTCCTAATTTGAAATATGACTATCCTGACCCTGCCATTTATGAGGACTTGTAAAATATCATCAAATATTCTTGTGAAGAAGTATGCACAAGTACAGAGCAATGTGGTAAACTAATGAGAATTTGGACTATCATTTTGAAGCACATGCTTGGTGTTCCTCCCTGACCCATTTGCGTGGAGGACATGGAAAAGGGGGTAAAGGTTAAGAGCTCTCATGCATAAAACACTGATATGTATGTAGGAGGAAATTTTGGTGGAATGGTTCAAGCTTGGTTACGACAAAGCAAATAATTTTTTATGGTGATATAATAGAAAATGTCACTATGAAAAAAATGATCTCTGATATGCTTAGAATGGGAAATGATGGATATTTTGTGCAAGGATTTGGAATGAATCACATGCATGATGATGGATATAATTCGGAAACTTAGGCATCGACAATTCTCAGACCCTCCTTCCTACTATTACTGATGTCACTGATATTGTAAAAAACAATAGTTGCTTGAATGTCATGCATTCAGTCCGAATAGATTCAAGTTTTGGACATGCAGGTGTTGGTCATGTAGAAGGCAGGAAGGCTTTTGCATATTATTGAATAATATACAATGGGTTGGACATTTGATATGGAAATTTGTATGTTGTAAGAAAGTAATATAAAAAAGTTCATGCCACTTTTTTGTTTAGTTGTCTTGACCATTTTCATGAATCATTGTCTTGCTAGGGACTGGCTTAAAAGAGTTCAGGATTTAGCATGAGACCTAATTGTGTCATTCAGTCAACATGGGAGATGCATGATTATATATTTTACAAATATTATGCCATTATGTGTCGAGCATTTTTTAAAAATCAATGTTATATATGCAATTTCAAGAACTACCATAACTCCTCACATAATTCTTTAAAGGGTGTTAGCTCAATGGAAGAGCACCTGCCTTGTAAGAAAGAGGTTGGTGGTTAAATTCCATTTTGCCCTTACATGAATTAATCAATAGTATTTTAGTTTTATTTTTAATTAAATACATTTTATATTGATATATTTCAATCGTAAGATATTTTTCTAGTTTCTTTGTTTTATATTGTCTCTAAAGAGACAAAAGTGATATTGTATTATTTTTAAATATACTTTTCTATTGTCTATATAGAGACAATACCTAGGATTAAAGACATATTGTCTCTATAAAGACAATATGTATTTTAATCCCAACTATTTTATCTTGAGAGACAAAAATGAAAATGTCTTGTTAGAGACAGTAATGCATGTGTTATATTTTTTCTTTATAAACACAATTTTTTAAGACAATAATTTGAGACACCTGTTTAAAGGACAATATTTAAGAAAAGTCACAATTTTTTTTTTCCTCAAGTTAAGACAATTGACCTAAAATTTTTCTCAAACCTCCCTATATGTTTAGTGTATGTTTAACGATATGGGTGTGGCTGACTGATTATGCCCAACTTGATTTCTTGAAATAAGAGAGGATTGCATTCCACTTGTAGACAACATTGGATCATTATATTGTTGTTGGGAAAATTGTAAAATATAGCAAGCACCACATTTTTAGGTTGTTAATAGAAAAGAATTTGTTTACTACGTTGATGGGTGATATATTTCTGTACTGTGGTTATGATCAAATTTTCTTTCGTAAACAATGGTAGCCATCACAATGTGTGGTGATATGATTTTTTATTGACTAACTGGGTGGACGTACAACCCACGTTCAAACAAACGGCAGCCGACGACTACATTCATTTCTCGCAATGGGATGTTTCTTCTATTAAAAGGTCTGAACATCCTATAATTGACACGGTCGGTGGGAGATGATTAAGCTTATACTTTCCCTACTTATAACTACATTGAGACCAAAAGGTACATTCTTATT
The DNA here is from genome assembly GCA_031772625.1 of Pinus tabuliformis. Classification (NCBI taxonomy): domain Eukaryota; kingdom Viridiplantae; phylum Streptophyta; class Pinopsida; order Pinales; family Pinaceae; genus Pinus; species Pinus tabuliformis. The sequence goes on along the minus strand of CM062814.1, from coordinate 339,344,242 downwards.
TGTGTCTTGGTGGGAATTTAGGAATTATATATATATATATATATATATATATATATATATATATATATTTATTTATTTATTCTTGATGATGAGAGAAGTGTTATTATTTTTCAATGTGTATATTGTACATAGATAGAGTTGTTATATTTTTTCAATTGATTGCAGAGAAAAGCATGGATTTGCAACTACAAAACATGGATGCAAACTCTATGAAATCAATTCTTCTCAATGCTAAATGATGTGTTCAAGCAGTTGGAGAAGAGGTAAGTGTGGCATTTACACATGAGAACATGGGCCACGTCACATGCATAGATGAGTTGAATCCGTTGAAATAGAGTGCTTCGGAAAATTTCCAAGAAAAGTATGGCCTTCTCATGTTGCTCAAAACATTTTTTTTTCAGAGGAAAAAAACATCATGGATTTATATTAAGGAAATATAAAGATCTACAATACATTACATTTTTTTGGGGGCTATGAGATGCCCAAAACCAGATACTATATAGTGGAACAGATTTATCCAATTCACGGAACCCTGAAGCAAAACCTTACCCATATCTTCTTAACAGATTAGATTCAGTACATTTAGCAGCAGAAGTAAAAAGACACTAAGGAAAACTTGATAAGTCACATTCGTATAGAATTGAAGCTCAGAGAACTCGCTTGCCTTACTATGGAGAGGAGTCACATTCCATTGATACTGAAATCCTGAATAAGAAAGGAGATTCCATCATGCATGACTGATAAAGAGCATAGACCTGGCGGCATGCCAAGACCATCCTTAGCGAGGAGATCACCCTGGACGTTCCTGGAACGGGGGATATGTTGAAAAGATATCTAGTTCATTGAGCTCTGAAAAAACATGATTCGGATTAGCCATCCAAGGAGGCGAGGACTATTAATGAGGCCCATTCCATTTACATGATCAATGTGCGATTTCGAGTCACCAAAGATTGAAATAAACTGGATGCCTAAAAATACACAAAAGGCGAGCAGCCTTGAGAGTGCCTGAGCCTTGGCCATAGTGTTAGAGCCGTATCCCCCATGCCAAGATAGTGAATATTGTAGGCTGTCATCTATTACAATGAAGACTCCGCAACTGTAGCTATTGTTTCGTTCAGCTCCATCAAAGAAAGCAGTAGGAGCTTGAAAGGGATAGATATCCTGCATCTTTTTACAAACTTTTTTTGATTGTACATCGCCCCGTTGAAAAGAGTCGTAGCATTCCATAATGCACAGTAGGATTGAATTGAGAGGCTCCTTTGATTCTTGAAAGATTTGAGCATTTCTCCATTTCCACAAAAACCAACACGGTATGATAAACAAAGATCTCCAGGACAGACTTTGCTCGCTCCACCATTTAAAACCATCCTGTAAAGAAGGAAAGATAAGGTAATGAAAACCAAAAGACAAAATAGATCATACCAGATATGGAGAGACGAGGCACATTGGAAAAACATATGTAGGTTCGATTCCTTTAGCGTTATGGCACATGACACATCTGCTTGGGCCCTGCCAATTTTTCCTTTGGAGGACTTCCCATGTTAGATTCCTGTTTCTGAATACCAACCATGAAAAAATAATCATTTTAAGAGGACATCCTGCCTTCCAGAGCAAGGAGGGAAAAGCAGACGAGAACTTGGAGCATGGACAGAGATCATTGTTGCATAAATATCCTTTACACGCACTGGCAGTTTAACTTTTCGAAGAGACCAGATCAAAATATCCTTGGATCCCGATTGAAAAATCCCCAGACTATTAAGCCACTCTTTTATAGAGATCCAGAGTGGGAGCAGCGTTTGCGGCAGGTTCAGGTCCTCACCATCCTTCCATACTGGGATAGAGTCTGACCATGATCTGATCAATTTGTCCCAAGAAAAGCATCCCGTTCTGTGAAGGAGGCATACCAACGGAGGAGGAAAATAGAAATCCTATCCATTTAAAATAGATTCAAAGCCAATTAGCATGCTGGATCCCGAGAATAGGTTCCATCTTAGATTTTCCAAGAAGAAAAGGTGAACTTTCTTGAGACTTAGCCAAATTGTCGAACCCTTTCTTACACCAATGGATCTTCTTCTGTACCAATATTCTAGGTTATTGCCTTTCAAGTATTTCATCCTTATAACCTTGCTCCATGGTCCATCTCCAAAAATACCTCTGTAAAGAGACTTACAAAGGAGCGCATTTATGAAAGAGCGCATGTCTAAAAGGCCCCAACCACTAGCCTTCCTAGGTTTTGAAATTGAAGCCATCTTAACTAAGTGAATCTTGCTCTGAATTGATTGGCCTCCCTAGAGGAAATTGGCCGCAAGGCTGGTCATTTTGTTAATGATACTAGCAGGGAGAAAGAATATACGAGCCCAATAGACTGCCAGTTGAGATAGGACTGCCTGCACTAAAATGAACCTGCCAGCTAAAGAAAGAAACTTAAACTCCCAGCCTGATATCTTTTTATAGAATCTGTCCAATAACCATTTCCAGTCCCCTTTGGAATTGCCCTTAGCCTTTAAGTTGAATCCCAAATATTTAATCCCTTCCTTGATCGAAATCGGAGCAATGCCCATCAACTCAGAAATCCATAAAATTATTTCCATGTTTGTGTCATTGTGAAACAAAGAAGATTTAGCCTTATTAATAACCAGACCAGTTGCTTTCTGAAATTTTTCAAGGATTTCGTTTAGGCAAGACCAGGAAGCTCTACAGAGCATAGCAAAAATGAGGACATCATCAACGAAGAGGTTGTGAGATAAGGAAATGTTCTTGCATATCTTGACCGGGCGGCATCTCTTTTCCTCAACAGCCTTGTTAATCTGTAGGCTGAGAGAGTTCATTACCAGGATAAAAAGAAGAGGGGAGAGGGGACAACCTTGTCGAAGACCTCTCTCCGCTAAGAAGAAAGACGAGGGTATTCCATTTATGATAACTGAATATCTGACATTCTCGACACATGACATTACCCAGTTGACGCCCTCTGATTTCAGCCCAATTTTTGCCAACATAATTCTTAACAAGCCCCAGTCTACGCAATCGTAGGCTTTTTGCAGATATATCTTAAGAATAGCTGCATCCATTTTGTTTGACAGCATTGAGAACAAACTTTCCTGAGTCATGGCTACTGCATCCAAAATGATACGGCTTTTTAAGAACGCATGTTGACCTCTTGAGATGAAGGAATTCAGAGTGGGCTTCAGCCTCTTAGCTATGATTTTTGAAATAATTTTAAACATGATATTGCAGAGCGATATAGGCCTAAAATCTTGAAATGAGTCTGACCTTGCCTTTTTAGGAATTAGAGCTATCAGAGTAGAAGAAATAGCACTATGAATACTTCCTGACGTCCGGGAAGCCTCCACCATCCGCAGCAGATCCTCTTTAAAAAGGTCATAAAAGTGAGAGAAAAATTCGATGGGCCATCCATCCGGCCCAGGAATTTTATCCCTTTTGAAAGCTATAATAACACTTAGAAGTTCCTCTTCAAAAATCGGCTTAAGGAAACTTTCATTCGCTGCCTCATCAAACATTTCTGGAACCAGTTCGATTCCCCAGAGAGTATCTTGGATGTTAACCTCGTTTCTTCTGTATTGATTCTGAAAAAATCTCGTTGCTTCTATTGAGATATCATGCTGAGAGTAGAGAAAGGCTCCCTTATCATTTCTGATCCTCCAAATAGAATTTTTCTCTCTTATAGCATTTGCAAAATTGTGAAAAAATCTCATGTTCCTATCTCCCTCCTTGAGCCAGATGGCTCTGCTCTTAAGCCTCCATGTAGACTCCTCCTTTAGCAAAAGCAATTGTTTTCTTTTCTCCAAATTTCTTATTAGGCCTTTGAGGCCAAGAGACAGACTATGCGGATCTGATGTATTTAATAGGGTATCCAACTCCTTTTGGATGTCATTCAGTTCTTGTTTATCCTTCCATTTCTTTCGAATTTTCCAGTCCTTTGCCACAGTCCTCAGGCTTGCAATATTTTCCCGAAATGTCATGAAAGGAGCCATTTCAGATTCCAGTAATTCCTTGCATTTGTTTGAGATGACTTCATTAAATGATAGATCTTCTAAATGGATTCTGTTGAATTTAAATGAATGGCCGAGCCTGTAATCCTTACCATGCCATTCGAGGTAAATAGGTTTATGGTCGGAAGTGAAGTCGTTTCCTATAGACGAAACTGGCATTCCCAGTTTTCCAATGATTCTTGCATGGATAATGAAACGATCAATCCTCTTGGCTATATAAGCCTGCCCAGTTCTGCTGTTATCCCAAGTAGGCTTCATTTTATTGGGCACAATATCCATCAGGTTCCTGTTCAAAAATTCCTTCCTGAGCTTGTTTGCTAGAGGGTCTTTTGACCTTCATTTACCCCAACATTCATCAGAGCTTAGAGTCACATTTAAATCTCCTGCTATCATCAGTGAGTCAATATCAAGAATTTTCGAGGCAAACAACCCTTCCCAAAAGGAGAGTCTATTCTTATAAGGAGCGTAGACATTACGAATGTTGATGACTAAGGCATGACCCCTGACAGAGGTCGAAATTAAAATTCCTGAACAACATCTGAAGGCCTTTGCCTTTATCCAAGGAGGATCCCACAGAACCGCTAGGCCTCCTAACTGGCTATTTGCCTCAGTGGCAACCATAAACCAAGAAGGGAACATTCTCCTAAAGAATGCTATAGATACCTTGCTAGGGTGCATGGTTTCTTGAATAACGATGATTTTAGGATGAGATGAGTAGAAGATTTATTTTAGCGCAAGGAATTTAGGGGATGCGCCCAAACCCCTGATATTCATTGAGACAATAAAAGTCATTTGGATGACTCGCCAGCCATACTTGCTCTAAGAGGCTGAATCTCAGACGAATCCAGAATTGGTACATCCACAAGAGATAGATTTCTCACTCCATGCTCAGAAGCTATCGATCTTCCTCTAAAGTGCCGACTACATCCTTTGTGTTTCTTCCTGACTGTTATATTCTTTGCTGAATTAGGGCTAATGAAAGGGTAGGTCGGACTTCTAGGTTTATGAATAGTCAATGGCTCCAGTTCCAGTGATTTTCTATCGAATCAGAGATCAATATCGCTGTCAAATTTATTAACCAGGGACCTTGCAGGCGAGTTGAAAGGAGTAGGCGTGAGAAGAGGTTCTTTTCCTTTTGAATCAAGAGTATGGGATTTAACAAGAGTTGGAGATGAAGAGGAAATCTGGATGGGATGAGAACTGACCACAAAATCCATTTAGTTCATAGCGGGAGGAGAGGGAACGGTTTTTTCCTCCAAGGGCTCAGGAATGGAAATGCATCCAAAAGGAGACGATTTGATAACATCAGGATGGCCATGAGAAGATTGGAAAGAGCAGCGGAGGTTTGACTCGAGAAGGGGTTCTTGGGGAGAAAGATTTTGAGACATCTTTAGGTAGGGAGCCTCTGGACCCTGATTTATCTTATGAGGATCCTATGGAAGACATAAAGTATCAGAAGTACGTTCTGAAAAAGATGAATCAGACCTCCTACCAAATTTACAAAAATTTCTCTTGTGCCTAGAGTGAAACGATGACTGCAATTTTTAATCAGGTGTCCTGTTTTATGGCACAAAGAGCACCTAAATGGAATACCCCAGAAGTCTAACCTTTGTTTGATTTTGAAACTATCCCATGCTATCTCGATGTCCGGATAACCTCCTCTGTAAGCCTTCTCTATAAGGATCCACGCTATTCTCTTGTCTTTCTCTCCTCTGCACCAGGGGTCTACATAAATACACTTGCCAATGGAGTTCCCTATCTCTGTGAGAGTTTCAGTCGACCACATTTCCAAAGGCAAATTTGGAAGTTTCATCCAAATCAGACTGTTAGATGGAGTGTTCTTTAATGGATCAAAACCAATATACCACCTAAACAGGGACAAGAAACATCTGCCAAAGACCCAAGGTTTTATAAGAATAGTCTCTAAGTCGGAAGCTTTTAGCAAGTGGAAAGAGTACCATTCCTTCATTGGGTGGGAAATGACAGGAGTATATCCAATCAGGGGACTCCATTTGTCTGCCAACCATTGCCTCATGTCCGCTTCACCCATTTCAGGGAATTGCCATTTCCCGATCAAAGCCAGTTTTTGCAGACTGTCTATGCGTTCCGTTAGAATGGCGCTTTCTAAAGAAATTACCTTTGGGGGAGAGACAGATTTCACTGGGATCCTGGATTTGTTGAAGTGAAAAGCCTGGTCATATGACCGCCCATCTCTAGATCTGTCCTTTCCTTTTGTCGAGAAGGCAGAAATAGGCATCGCAGGAGGAGGACCATTCTTTCCATGCCATGCGGGCTTTCCAATCATATCTTCCATAGTGGCTTGCCAACCTGTACACTTCCTTGATTTCACATGAGCTTCCTCAACCTCAATAGTGGCTTGAATCATTGCTTTCATGGCAGATGAGTCGGACCCACCTGCCATTGAGATGGAGGACAGATCGCTATACAGGCAGAAGACACCTAGAGATCATAAAGACATGCTGAGACTGTACCAGAATATCCAATCCAGAGATCCCTTTCTAAACAAAAACCCCGGATGGAGTAACTGCTAGATGAGGAGAATTACTTATATTCCATTCACATTTCTAAGGGATTAAAATTAGTAGAAGATATCACACTTTGCTATGATTATTTTTCAATTAATGGACTCATCAAATGCAGTAAAATCTTATGTAGTGCTGGCTATAAATGTTACCTATAAAGCCTTGTTTAGTTGTGGGTAAATTTTGAGCTCTTTGATTATAACATGGCTACATGACAAAACTATGGGCACAAATTTCGTAGTTTTTACTAGCATAAAATTTATAAGAGGTATAAAGAACGTTGTGATGAATCTATGTATGAAGTGTACAAAGTTGAAATCATCAATTTTATTCATGCAAGCCTAAAGGCAGAGTGATAAGGGTAAACGAAATTTGAGTTTTTGTGATAATAATGATTATTAGATGAAGAAATTAGCGAACAAACATAGCCCACTGAATTAGCCCAGTAAGAGAGGGAATTATAAAATTATAAAAAATTATCAACGTACCAAGGTGGTGGAAAAGGGATGTATATACATAATACCAATGACCAGTAACTACTTGTAATTAGATAGGAAACGTTGTTTTCCCTGAAATCTAACAAAAGAAAAAAATAGGAAATTCATCACAAATTCTATGATGCAAAAATAATGCTATAAAATGTAGAGCATAGAATATCAATACATTGAGTGAGTATAATTGTTTATTTATGGAGGGTAAGAATTATGGTGAATTTCTATCGAGTTTATAAATTATTTTTCCTTAATTATTATGTTTTCATGTTTTTTTTTGTATAACAAAGTTTAGTTCTTATATGTATTTTTGTTATAGTAATTTATAAAACTATTAATGTTGATTTTTATAAAAGTGTCATGTTAGTTGAAATTTTAAGTCTAGTGCGATGGAGATTTGTAAATGTTTAATGATCAATATGGAATTTAGACATGTCTTTTGTAAAATAAAAATAAAATATTTAGTAAAAAATTGTAAACTATATTTAAAAAAAAAAAAAAAATATGTTCTACCAATTTTATTTTTATAAAATATCAATAGTTTCACTTGCTCTCTCAGTTCTTGCACCGGTACAAAATGAGAGATTAGTGACTATGTGACTAAAAAGATTAGTAACCACAATTATTTCAAGTGAATTACTACTAAATTTGAACACTTTTAAGTGAATGAACTAAAAACGACTAATTTATTCTAGGGGTGAAATATATGACAAGATATTAAGTGACTCAACTAAAAATGACTAACTTGAATGATTAATTTAGTCCAAGACTAAAATATATGATTAGATAATAAGTGAAAAAATTTAAAATTATGAACGTAAATTAAATTACGCTATAGTCCAAGAATAAAAATATGACCAAATAACAAGTACAACATATGAGGTGTGAACTAGTTGTTTTACGTGGGGTTTAGTCCCCACTAGGTCACAGGTTCAAACCTCATGGGGAGGGGATGAGGAGTGGAAGCCAGTTTGGGGGAATTAAAATTCCCAATGGGTGTCTAGGCTTGACTAAAGCCTCGTACAATCTTGGTGATAAGCATCCCATTGTGGGTGGATCAGTCTTCTTACAACCAATAAGGAGGCTGACCTCGACCTAGGCATTGCCTAGTTAGAAAAAATTAAAAATAAGAAATAAAAATAAATGCTTGATTACTTAAAGAACTAGAATATCATCATGCTCAAAAGCATAAGCTACATGGAGGTTCCTCTATGCTCCTAGACCTTAACATGTGAACAAAGGACGAGAGGACAAGAAGGGCTTATCAACAACAAAATTCAAAAATTAATCTGGTACCTGAATGTAAAGTTTGTTTTTGTTAACAAGTTACTAAAAACTTTATACATTAGTAAATAATTTTGAATTATTGGCTCTCCAACCTAGTATGGAAGAGATGATGTAATGTCCTGTTAGGTAATTTTTATTTTTATGTAAACATTTTGACTTGATCAAATTACATAAAATAAAAAAATTAATAATTAAAATAAAATTGAGGTTAAATACTCGATATATATATATATATATATATATATATATATATATATATATATATATATATATATATATATGAAAGTAGCCTAGATCCATCTTAACTTTGAATTTACCAAGTATCTAGAGGGATCAAATCTCTTTTCACTCTAAATAAAGTTTTCATCTCAAGAAATTAGATCCTTTTTAGCACTTATTAAATCCTGAGTTAAGATGGATCTAAAGTAGTATAGAAAAAAAAATATTCCCACTTTCAACTATTATAATGTGTTTGAGATCCAAACTCTAGACCTTTATGCCACCATGCTTTTTAATGTAAAAAAAATACTGTATAATACAAATTTTCAATTACAATTACAATTACAGAAATATATTTAATCCATTAATTTAACATTTTAAATATTATTTTAAAATCATTTTTACAACATAAAACCTTTTCATATTTACTTGCCATGTGGTTGAAATATGAAATTCAGTCAATGAATAGATAAGGTGCAACTCAATTGAAAGCAACAATGGAGGCAGGCGGATCAGTTAAACGTAATGGTTCGAATTCTTTAAGTAGTGGCTGGTCATCAGGATACAACTGGGCCATTGGGATGAGGGATAAAAGTTATTAGAACTTGAAGGGGCTTACAGGCTGAAGTTCATTTCATTCTCATTCTTTGATAAGGTTGTCTCCTTTAAAATTTCAATTTAGTCTTTTGAAAGGCCACCGAGGTATGAGTAGATTTCAATTAGAGGAGAAACAACATTTGAAATGATTTTTACATTTGGCTGTTATCATTTGCATCTGGGTTTTTCTACATAATGGAAGTAAAAACAATGTAAACTTTGAAACAGGAACTGATAATGTTACCCGTTTCATAGAGATAGCAAAAAAGTGACCCGATTTTGAAAAGGGGTGATCCAGAACACACATATTTTTTTTAGAGTAGAGTTTTTGGCACTTTAAATTTTTTTATGTACATTACGTTTTAAAATGTTAGAGATTTGCATGCTGATTTAAAAAAGTGGTGATTCTGCATCCGGCCCTTTTTTTAAAAGCCCTATTTTTTGAGTTTAAATTTTCTAATGTATGAAATGTAAATAATTATTTTCTAAATTCAACAATTTTTGCAGTGGTCTTCTTCTTCATATTTCCTTGTTTTTATTTAGTTTTTTTTTTGAGTGAGGTTTTTATTGTTTTGCATATTTAAAGAAGAAGGTCGATATTTTGAAGTTTAGATATTCTACATATTTATACATCGTTAATTAATTTTTCAATGCACATGAAATAATTGTTTCTAAAAAATAATAAGTTTTAACAATTGAGATAAAAATAACTATTTGCAACATAAATATAACGAAAAAAATTACACATTTTCATCATTTTTTGTAATTTTTTGCTAGAAATGACATGTCAAAATCACAATTTTTATAGGAAAATTTTAACTAAAAATGGTTAAATAATAGTTTTTTTGATTTTTTTTATATTTTTTTATTTTTTTATGAATTTCATGTAAAAAAAATAATAATAACCACTGTTTTTTTCAAAAAATAATGATTAACATAAAAATTAATGCGAAAATTACATAATACAAATATTGAACACATAACAACATTAATTGAATGCTTATTCTTATCATAAAATGTTAAAGTCAATACATTACATGTATATTAGATATCATTTTTTGGGATTCAACTGCGTTAAGAAAGTCATTCATCTATGACCATTTTCATGAGAGGTAGTCGTAACTGACTAATTTCTCATGATTTTTGAATACATATAACTGAATTACATGTATAACTAATTAACAGTTACAAAAAATGAGCTTGATTTTGAAGGATAACTTAAATTTAATCAACAATATCACGTAGTCCAAACTCTTCATCCTCTAGAGTTTCATCATTGTCTTCCTCCACAATATTTTTTGCTTCATTTTGCTAATTTTCCTTTTCTAATGGATCTTTCATGTCTACGAATCTCCCAATGTATGCCTTTCCAATCATTTCATGTAATGGTGGTTTGGGTTCCTTTGACTTTTTTGCCACACGTGATTCACTAAAGTCCCATTTCTTCAACCCAATTTCTTTCGTTGCATCTGGAAGAAATTGAAGAGCATTAATTCTTTGCTGAATAAAATTGCAATGTATTGGATCTTTTTCAATGGAAATGCAATTTCTTCCTTTTTGAAGGCAACATGTTAGTGTTGTACCTAATTATCAAGCACAAAAGAAATAATGAAGTAAATTAGTACAATGACATATAAATTAAGAAATAAGATATTGAAATTCAATTCCATATAATAAAACTTACTTGAGCTAGAAAATAATTAACCCAATCTCCTTCATTTGTACATATGTCTATAAGATAGTTAATCAATAACTGTGGTTTTTGATAAATGTTAACTATCTCTCCTTTTGATTCCTTGTCTTCATATGTTAGTTTTCTCACAACAACATCATAAGCCAGTACTTGGCTATGACTCTTTCCATCTACCCGATTAAAAATAATAGACATATAGCTATCATCTTTCACCCAACTATCAATATGGATGAACTCACAATCATTTATAAATGGTTGATCTTCATGGTTAAGAAGATTTGTCTTTTGCGTGTAACATGAAATAGGAAAAGTTCAATGAGCTTGTACATAAATGAATTTTTTAACATTAATCAAATATACATTTTCAAAATCTTACCGTGTAAGCTGCATCCTTGAATTTGTTTTCCCCTTGAATCTTGACAATAACATTGCCAATTGTGAGAGTGATTTCAGCGTTTTTTAAAGGTCAAGCACTCTACAACCTACGAGATTCGCATCCGGCACGATCTGAGCCTACGAGGGAGTCCGCTGAAGGATTTACTGCAGACTGCGGTCGCCCTGGCTGAATCTGCTGGCTCTTCATGGAGGAGCTGCCTCCCTCTCCTCCTTCACCCTCCGCTGTTGAGGCCTTCAAAACCCTACTGGCCTCTTTGCCTAAGAAGAAATGCATGGTAGTAGCAAAATTTGTGAAAAAGCTCGAAGATATCCCGGAGATTGCCCTTCCACCTGAAGGACCAATCCAAGTAGCTTTGTCGCTGGCAAATCGGGCTCTGGTCGGTCAGTTTATAGGACTTTGGCCTTCCCCAAAATAAATCGAGAATTGGGTCGCTAGGAACTAGGCACCATTGATAAAAAACAAGGTAACCTCTTACTTCCTTGGGAGAGGATATTTTTTGTTTGAATTTTCTGCAAAAGAGGACAAAGATCTCATTTTCAGGAATGGCCCCTCCTTCATGGGCCCCTAAGGGTTGTACTTAAATAAATGGACGCCAGACTTCGATCTGGCAGTGGATGTGCTTACAACGGTCCCAGTGTGGGTGAGACTCCCTAGTCTCCCAGTTCACTGCTGGAACTGGGATTCTTTGAATCACATAGGTAATACCCTTGGAAAATTTATAGATAAGGCCAACAACAAGGATCAGTATGATTATGCAAGAATCTGCGTGGAGGTAGATCTAGAGGTTGGACTACCAAAAGCCATCAAAATAGTTGTAGGTCCCTAGATTCATGTACAGAAACTGGACTATGAGCAACTACCATTCAAATGTGGGAAGTGCCATGTCTACAGACACTTTTCCAGAGATTGCCCGCCCAAAGGGGTAGATGAAAAATGGAAGGAAGAAGGATGGAATCAGGCAAAGTGGTCCAAAACATTTCACAAGAAGAATGCAAATGGAAACGCCAAAACTCCTCAAGCGGGCCCTACTCAGAAGGCATCCATGAAAGCCAAGGGAATAAATTCAAAATCCTTGGATCTGAAATCATGAACACCCAGGAGATAGAAATCGCAAAGGAGGCCTCTCCCCCTAAAGCCTCCCCCTCTATCAAAAGTGTTCCAGAGTCCAAAGGGAAGATATCAGAAGAGGAGGAGGAAACCCAAGAGTCCGAGGAATCAGAGGAAGAAGGGGAAATAGGTGAATCCCAGTCCTCTCCTTGAAGATCTACAAGAGGATGCAAGTTTGCAAAGGAAAAAAGAGAACAAGAAACCTATAAGGACAAGCTCTAGGGCAGCCAACCAACGTTAGAGAAGCTTCTAGAAAAAACCCCGAAGATGACGAGGATCCAATCCCAAGGCTCCAAGGGAGCTCATCAAGGCAAAAATAAATGACAAAGATAGTCTCCTGGAATTGTAGGGGAATGGGCACCACAGCTAAGGAAGAAGCAATGAATAGCTTAATTAGATTGGAAGCCTCGGATATCCTCCTCATCCAAGAGACTAAATTGGAGGATGCAACTTTCCTCCAAGAAAGCAATTTTTTTGGAATAAAAGTGGAGTGCATGCAATCTCTGCTCATGGAGCATCGGGAGGACTTGGGTCTCTCTAGAACACAAATAAGTTTTCATTAATCTCTGAGTCCCTGAATACCCATTGGGTTTTTCTAAAAATGCAGCATTTAGAATCAAAGGAGATTATTTTTCTATTCAATGTGTACACTCTTAACAATGCAGGTGAGAAAAAAACTATTGGGACTCCATCAAAAGGCTATCAGATCTAGAAAATATGGAAAACATAATCATAGTCAGAGATCTAAATCTCACCCTCCTCGCCTTAGAAAAAAGAGGAGGGAGCATAGTGAGATATCCGGCAACAGAATGGGCGGAAGACCTCATGCAAGACTGGGATCTACTAGATATAAAGCTAGTCACAGGCATGTTCACATGGTCAAATAAGAGAGTTGAACCGGTGCATATAGCAGCAAGTCTTGATAAAATTTTTGTGCAAAGCTCTTTCCTACTTCTCGGGTTAGAGACTAGAATGTGTATTCTTCATAGTAGTGTTTCAGATCACAAGCCCATCAGCCTAGAACTGTTGACCTGCAAGGATCTGGGGCCTATCCCTTTCAGATTTAGCTCTCTATGGACTAAAGAGACAAACTTCATGCAAAAGGCCAGAGATTGCTAGAAAGAGCCAGTCAAGGGTTCTCCCTTCTTTGTTTGGGAGGAAAAACATTGCAGAGTAAAAGAGATGCTAAAAAGTTGGGTTAAGACCTTGCCCAATCCTGCTGTGGATAGAAAAAAATTCAAAGTGAACTGGAAAAACAACACCTCCACTTAGAAGCTGCTGAAATCACCAAAGAAGAGCTGGACAAGGAATCTCAGCTACAAAAAAAATTCCATAAGGCTTGTCTAGCAGAAGAAGAATTCTAGAGGCTCAAGTCAAGGAGTCTATGGCTCAAAGCTGGTGACCGAAACTCTTCTTTTTTCCACAAGCAGGCTCAAGCCAGTAAATGCGCAATTCTATATCTGAAATCAAAAAATATAACTGCACTACAAAAGATTTTGTCAGCATTAAGAGGGCAGCTTCAGATCACTTTGAGAAGATGTATAGTGAAGGCATGGAGACTAGCCAAAATGACAATCTGCTAGACGATGTTCCCAACCTCATCACCTCTAAAATGAATCAGGCTCTTGAAGGAAAAATCACCAAAAACGAAGTTAGGGAAGCCCTCTTTGCAATGGAACCCGACAAAGCCCTGGGTCCAGATGGTTTCACGCCCAGATTTCTCTAGACATGTTGGCAGATAGTTGGGAAGGAGATCTTTAAAATGATCCAGAAGTCCCAAGAGTGTTATAAATTTGGAGGCTGCACAATTTCAACATTCCTCGCCCATATCCCTAAAGAAAAAGGTTCTAACTCATTTAATAGATTCCGTCCTATATCCTTATGTAACAATGGATATAAAGTGATTACCAAGGTAATAGCAAACAGATTGAAGAAAATCCTCCCCAAAATCATCCTGGAGAATCAAGGTGGATTTATACATGCTAGGCAGCTAGTAGATAATTTCATCCTAGTCCAAGAGGTGATTCATTCCAGTCTTCATTGAAAAGAAAAAGGTATGGTCATTAAACTCGATCTAGCTAATGCATTTGATCATGTAAGACATAGATTTTTGTTTTCTATTTTACACAAACTTGGCTTTGGTCAAAATTTTATCAAGTGGATTAGAGCTTGTATTTCAGAACCCTGGATTGCACCTTTAGTGAATGGCAAGGCTACGGAATGATTCAAAGCATCTAGAGGGCTGAGGCAGGGGTGCCCCCTCTCACCCCTCCTCTTTGTGCTACAGGCTTATGTCCTCAGTTTCTATTTAAACAATAAGCAACAAGACCAAGATATAGTTGGCTTGTGCATAGCAAGAGGGGTTAAGAGCATCAACCATGCCCTCTTCATAGATGTACCTTGTTACTAGGGGCTGCAACACAACTTTCTGCAAGCAAATTCAAAGAAGTGCTGGATGATTACTGTCAAGCATCAGGCAGTGAACTAAACAGGGGTAAGTGTCATGTTTACTATTGGAATATCTCAGCTGTTGCTGCAAATTCCATAGCCAGATGTCTAGGCTTTGCAGCTTCAGCATCCTGGACCTCTTTTAAATACCTCGGGCTGCCCATCTTTCATAAGAGGGCTATGAACAAGGCTTGGCATCACCAGATAGAAAAATTCAAAACAAAAATGCAGGCCTGGGGACCCTCCTGGCTCAACATTGTCGGAAAATCAGTGCTCATCAAATCCGTGCTTAGCAGCTTGCCACTATTTTAATTCTCTGTTCTTTTGATGCCGGTGGGAATCATTAAGAGGATGGAGGAGCTAATCAGGAAATTTCTCTGGAAAGGAGGCAAAAATAATGAGAAGAGAATTTCTCTGGTTAATTGGGAAATAGTCTCCAAACTGCTATAGAAGGGAGGATTAAACTATAAAAATCTAAGCACAAAGAATTTAGCAATGGGAGCCAAACTGATTTGGAAGATCATAGCTCCAAAGACAAGATGGGTTCAACTGGCACTGTTACATAGTAATTTGTCACCATCCCTGTTACTCCTCTTGTCGTACCTTGGAGGACCCATCCTGGGAGTTATAAGAAGTGACAAAGTCTAAAAACACTTGCATTATGTTCCCCTGAGTATGTACTCCATGTTCCCTGAAGACACCTTCTGCAGATCATCCCTAAAAAGTGCTCTTTTTCCATTGGCGCAAGTCCACAATATCTTACCCGCGCCAATGATGGAGATCCTCAAAAGGGGGCGCGACCATTGGCGCTCTGTCTTAGAGCAACAGTCGCGCCAACCAAATTTAGTCGTGCTTTTTGCCTTAATGCACGTCCGACTGTTGTTTCCTTCATTACATGGAGCTTTTCTAAGGATAAAAAATCAGTCTTTTGTCGAGCTTTATCCATCTTTATGGCTTTTGCTAATCCGCGAAAGGTGTCCAGGTTCATTGCATCCTCCTCCCTTCTCCATCTATATAAGCTTGTCATTATGCATTGGACAAGCTAGAGAGTGTTGGTGTTAATGTTATGCTAGTGATTTGGTGATTGAGTTATAGTAGTGATGATTATTGGTCATGGAGTGTTAGATGTTGAGTTCTTGGAGGGATGCTAGTGAGTGCTAGAGAGGTTATGCTGTCGGAGAGGAGATGCATGTCAAGACACATATAGTTATTCGCCCAGCCAGGAGAAGGGTCGACGTCAGAACAATGGTTGTAACTTTTCCTGTTTATTAATTGATGAGCGACTGCTATTATAGTTCCAATCTCATTATCTGTCATGGTGATATGTTGATTTATTTCCTTTCTGACTGAAATATAGTTGTGCCTTGGTAGTTTCTATGTTGGTATCTGTCTCTTCCTTTGCATGTGCAGGTGTTCGTTTATGATCTGTTGGAGCAAGGGAGCGAAGATATCAACTCTGCTTCAATCATAGCGTTGGACTCCAGGTTAGTCTTCTTGATTCACCTTTGATGCATAACTAGGAACTTGCGTAGCAGCGTGGTTTGTTTGTGGCTAGTTCTGTGATAGGCTAGTGGTATCGCCTCTGTCCGCAGAGGGGATTTACCTTACCAACAAATTGGCGACTCCGCTGGGGAGTAACTCTTTGATTTCTGTCTTGCATGTTAATTTTCTTCTGCTTGCTTGAGTGCATGAGCTTCCTGAGTCAGTTTTGAGTTGATTCTTTACTGTTTGACCCATCTGAGCACTGTCAACCCGACCTGAGGTCGTATCATTCATTTTTCTAGTTGGAAAGCTTAATTGGCGCGGTTATTTCTCTGACAGTCGCGCCAGTTGGCGCACGTTGCTCAAGAGTAGCTCGCGCCAATCCTGTGGTAGCGCAAGTTGCAGGCTAACAGTCGTGCCAGCTCTGTAAATTTTGCATGTGTGTGGGTGGAAAGCTCATTCAGTCTCTTTATATATCTCTCTCAGCCTCTGGAACTGTGTTGAACCTCTGCTTGACTGGTCTTAGCCTGTATCCCTCAGCTGTTTGCTTATTTCTAGTGACTTTGCATGTCTAGCCTTCTGTGGGAAGTTTCGATCTCTTGATTATCCAGTCAGCTTGTTGGTTGTGTTCAGCACCCATCCAGTGATTTGTTAAAGCTTGATCTTCTATACTCTTAATACTTCACTTCTAGCTTCTTTGGATTTCACTAGTCTTTGTGTTTTTCCTTTCTTGCATGGTTCATTTTAGTGTTTCAGAATTGGTTCTATTTCATTAACTGAACTTGGATTGTGCATATCTCTTAGAATTTGTTTACATGCATCATGCCATCTTAAAGGAAAGAAAAACAAAAAATCTCTTGCATTATAGTAGTTAGCATTTACTGTTATTTGTTGTTATTAAAAAGAAAAAGACAAAATTTCATTTCTTGTTATTAGCTGCATTAGGATCTTTGTTGAAGTGAGCATTTCGTTTGTGAAAAAGATCTCAACCCTCCTGTAGATAGAATTCAGTGAATCAAATGATTTAATTTTGGCATATAGTTTGCATGTAAGAAGTTTTTGAGATATCACATACGGTAGGACCAAAAAACTGAAACATAATCAAAGATAAACTTTAAAATGAACTCAATGAACATAACAACGCATTGGAACATAACGCAAACACTCTAGAGGTCTAGGTTAGAGACGTGTTCCGGCGTCTTTAAACCTGGTAGTTTATCGTCGAGTGGTTGGGTGATTCCTCCACGGTGAAACGATAGGTGCCAATACGGACTGTGCTCCCACGTACCGTCGAGTATATATTGGGAGACCCCTATAGGAATAAAGCCTTTATCCATAGGAAGCCATGTCAGCCGCCCTACGATTCGCAATGTAGTGAACACAGCATTCACGAAGATCGACCACCCGTACCTTAAAAAGTATTCTGTGGTTTTGCGAAAAGTTTGGCACACCCTCTACCTAGAATTCCAGAGCAGTAACTTTTGATCCTTTTCGGACTCCCTAAACGAAAAGGTGCCTGTGAGCATCTTGTCACTTCGTGCTCATTAAATATTCGAAGGAGACTAGAGTCATCTTTTACCCTTTTCTCGACTCTTAGAAAATGAAAAGGTTAAGTTCAGTGTCTTAAAATTTATTGGCCACGATAACATTACCCAATTAGATTTTGTTTGCGTTAGCTTGAGTAGGGTTATTTCTCGTTCAATGGCAGCCTTTCCGGTGCCCACCGGCCAAGGTGTTCCTCCTGATGGGTACCCTCGCCCATTTCCTTCTGTTGGAAATGTTGGTGTTCAGTATATCGCAACATTGTCTTTGCCTGGGTTGACCATTGGTTTACCCGTATGGTTGTTTTCAAACTCGGTGGTCTCAAGTGTGATGACTCCTGTCCCACCACCACCTCCTCCACCCGAACAACACCATGTTGATTCCAAGGTGGACCCTTTCCCTTCTTCGCCTATTGCTGCGTCCTCATCTTCTACTTCGCCTGGTGAAACCTTGGATTTCACTAACCAGGTGGCTAAGAAGAAGAAGAAGAAGACCAAAAAGAAGTCTCCTAAGGGAAAGGTCGTATCTACCACGAAGCTATCAGAAGTGGAACCACCTTCTGCTCCTCCGCGGGAGCTCCGGTCTCCTTGTCGATTATGCAAAGGGGACCATTTTCTTTCTGATTGTCCTGGCATTCCCAGGATCCTAGATATATGGTCCTGTGACCCGACTCGCCCCTTACTGTCGCAAATCGACGATACCTTACTAGCTGGTAACAGAAAAGGGAAGGTTCGTTTCCCTTGTCGACTTTGTGAAGGTAATCACCTCCTTCGCCTTTGTCCACTTATGGATGAAGCTTCCCGTCTTTTGGCAAGTCTGTCGGATCCCATACCCCAACTACCCGCTGGATATCAGCGTCTTTTTACACCTGCAGAGCATCTCTCCATTAACCAAGTGATCAAACATGATTCCTCTTTAGTCCAACTTTCTCTTCCTGAACCTACCTGTGCTTTGCCTGCTCCAGACCAGTCCCTGGTCGGAACAAGTGATTTATATTCATCATCTACGCACTACTTGATCATCAAAGATGAACCCCCTGAGTCCAAACCAACCGAAAGTCCACAGTTCCAGCTTACAAGTAACCCGGTCTTTCAAAAGGTCCAGCTTACAAGTGACCCGGTTTTGCCTACAGAAGTTCCATCTTTAGCTGCTCTTACATCTGAATCTAAACCAGATGAAAGTCAAAAGGTCTGGCTTACAAGTGACCCGGTTTTGCTTTCAGAACTTCCACCCCTAGATGATCCTACATCTGAATCCAAACCAGACAACAGTCAAACGGTCCGGATTACAAGTGACCCGGTTTCGCCTTCAGAAGTTACCAACTCAGATGATGTTATCACTGCCAAGAATGACGAACCCACCGTCCAAATTCTATTCATTGACATAGACGTTAATGATCAAGTGAGCATCCCTCTCATTTCTTCACAACAGGAAGAAAGTCCATTAGAGGCATATCCGGCTGTCTATCCAGTCCCACCTCCAAGCAACCTAGTTGTTTCCTTTAATTGGGATCAACTAGTCAATCCTCAGTTACCAGCCTCCATACCTCGAATTATAGTTCAAGTTTATCGCATGGTTATGGCTGGTACAATTATTGATGAAGGATCTCCTGTGAGTATCCTTTCTTCAACAGCTTGGGAAGCACTTGGTTCCCCACTGCTTCTGCCTGAGATGAGAAACCTTATAGGTTTCCATCGAGAAATCACTCGACCTTTAGGAATTCTTTCCAATGTACCTATCACGTTAGAAGGGAAGACTATCCAAATGGGTCTCATGGTAGTCCAAGGTCCGTTAGATTACAATTTACTCCTTGGACGAGACTATATTTATCGCATATGTGCTATTGTGTCCTCACTCTTCAGAGTGATGTGTTTTCCGCATGAAGGAAGAACGATTAAAGTCGTAGACCAACTTTCATTTCCCGGTTCACACTTCACATATAGCCATCTGCCATTCCTAAATGGTCTTATCTCCACAGGAAATGCCCCAGCACCCACTCCGTCATTCTGATGACGGCAGCTCACCCGGGCGCGTGACTGAAGCCCGGGGGGCATGCATCCTCCTCCAAAATCGAGTCTTTCCAAGTAAACCTTCATTCCATCCACTCCGTGAATGCCATGAAGCTTGGGGGGCATGTACCTCGATTTGTATGATCATGCTGGGGGCATCATGCTGGAGGCATGCAACAAATTTTTTTTTTTTAACAAGCAAAGTTCTCCATGGTTCAAGCTTGTGTAAAAATGAACCCATTTACATCCCGTGATTGCCTTTTATCCGCTAAAATTCTGCTAGATGAGCCTTGGTTGTTTCATTCCATCGCCACCATCTTTTTGGCCGATCATATGCTTTCACTTGGTTGTTTCTCCTTTCCTGAGGAACCGCAGCGATGAGTGGTCTTATTAGCCAGCCTCTTAACCTTTACATGTTTCAAGTGAGTTCCACCATTACCGGAACCAGTTGCTATCCCTTATACCACTCGTTCCTTCAGGACGAGTCGCCTTTACGCTCTTTTTTGACTCGTAAAATATGAAAAGATTGCCGAGTATTTTTCCCTTTTTGACTCGTTAAATAAAATAAAAATGGAGGTCCGCTTTCAGCTCTTTTCTGACCATTTAAAGAGGAAAAGATTGCCGAGTCGCTCCTCTTGACTCGTTAAATGGTGATAAGGGGCGGTCGTTTTAAGTTCTTTTTGTCGACCGTTAAAACATAAAAAGATTACCGGGTTTTTGTCGTTTCAAACTCGTTAGTGGTTACGAAACGACGTGGTTTTGACCGCTTTTTTACTTTTTCGGGTCGAAGTCACTAATCATGAAAGGTACTCCTTGATCGTAATGATCGGGTGGTTCTTTCGGGTATTATTTTATACTTTTTCGGGCCCGAGAGACACAACTTTACGAAAAAGGACATCCCTGGACTTTACTTTTCTGTTGTCTTTTCAAACTCTCTAAACATGAAAAGACGCCGAGTTCTTCCTTTGTCAGACTCGTTAAAACTTAATGACATCGGATTTTATCACAATACAAGCATATGCTATCCCCATCAAGCTTGTTAAAAATAACTGGGGTACTCGCCAGAAATGGTGGGGGGAAAAGAAAATTTTGAACCATAGTTATTACCGTAAAGGCAGTATGTCGCTCTTGAACATGGCACTTTTTGTTTTCGTGTCCGGGGTGGGGATATTTCATCTCATATCTTTCACTTGCTTCCATGGATTTGGGTACCCTATTTGACCTCTCATTCACTCATTGCCTCGTCATAATGACCTTTGATACATTGATGTCAAATACTGCCAATTCCGTTAATGTGCCGCCGATATGTTCAAGAGAAGTTGACCTCTGAAAAAATAACCTCCTTCTGATAGTTCGCACAATCTTGATTCACAACTTCATCTCTCTGTCTCGTGTCGATGATGTAGGAAACATTATGGCCCACCTTCGATCAAGGTCACTCCTTGTCGACTTCAACTCATTATCCAGGGAATTGATCTAGAGACTCCTTTCCGGTGCCTTGGAGCCTGCATGCCTCAATGGCAGGTTCTTCGTGTTCGACGTGAGGTTTTCATCATTGGCCTCCGATCGAATGATTCTACGGGTGTTCGACTTCAGATCATTGATTCACACGCCGTAGATTGTACCTATAGTACCTTGAGGGCCATTGTCATTATTGGTGGTACCTCTCGCGTCTGTTAACAGTTTCCATTATTGACTGGTAATCAGGCGATGTTCATGCATGTTCGACTTCAGCTCATATATTCACATGCTTGGACTTGTACTCTTGTTCGGGTCGAGATGGAGCGCAAGACCCTGGATTGTGTCTGTGGTAATCCAGGCGTGATTCTTGATACTTGACTCATTCACTAGATGGCTGCGACCATACCTAAGTCAAATCATTGATCCTAACCAGATGGCTGCGTCCATACTATGGATCCAGATTATTTATGTACTCTCTTATGGATGGCTGCGACCATACCATGTACATCATGTAATTGAACTATCAGTCATGTCTCTTAATACAGCTCCTCGGCGGCAGTAACTATATGTGCTCTTGTGTGCTCTTATGTGTGTGTTCTTGTAAAGCATTTCACCCCTCTCCACCTCTCGGGCTTCATGCTTTAGGGGGCATCTGTTACACAGTAATTTGTCACCATCCCTATTACTCCTCTTGTCGTACCTTGGAGGACCCATCCCGGGAGTTATAAGAAGTGACAAAGTCTAAAAACACTTGCATTATGTTCCCCTGAGTATGTACTCCATGTTCCCTGAAGACACCTTCTGCAGATCATCCCTAAAAAGTGCTCTTTTTCCATTGGCGCAAGTCCACAATATCTTACCCGTGCCAATGATGGAGATCCTCAAAAGGGGGTGCGACCATTGGCGCTCTGTCTTAGAGCAACAGTCGCGCCAACCAAATTTAGTCGTGCTTTTTGCCTTAATGCACGTCCGACTGTTGTTTCCTTCATTACATGGAGCTTTTCTAAGGATAAAAAATCAGTCTTTTGTCGAGCTTTATCCATCTTTATGGCTTTTTCTAATCCACGAAAGGTGTCCAGGTTCATTGCATCCTCCTCCCTTCTCCATCTATATAAGCTTGTCATTATGCATTGGACAAGCTAGAGAGTGTTGGTGTTAATGTTATGCTAGTGATTTGGTGATTGAGTTATAGTAGTGATGATTATTGGTCATGGAGTGTTAGATGTTGAGTTCTTGGAGGGATGCTAGTGAGTGCTAGAGAGGTTATGCTGCCGAAGAGGAGATGCATGTCAAGACACATATAGTTATTCGCTCAGCCAGGAGAAGGGTCGACGTCAGAACAATGGTTGTAACTTTTTCTGTTTATTAATTGATGAGCGACTGCTATTATAGTTCCAATCTCATTATCTGTCATGGTGATATGTTGATTTATTTCCTTTCTGACTGAAATATAGTTGTGCCTTGGTAGTTTCTATGTTGGTATCTGTCTCTTCCTTTGCATGTGCAGGTGTTCGTTTATGATCTGTTGGAGCAAGGGAGCGAAGATATCAACTCTGCTTCAATCATAGCGTTGGACTCCAGATTAGTCTTCTTGATTCACCTTTGATGCATAACTAGGAACTTGCGTAGCAGCGTGGTTTGTTTGTGGCTAGTTCTGTGATAGGCTAGTGGGATCGCCTCTGTCCGCAGAGGGGATTTACCTTACCAATAGGCACTGTGGAGGAAATATTTTAGAGGTCAGAGACTTCAGTGCCTGGAGCAGCCCAAAGACCAAAACAAATCCCTCCTCAGCAATCTAATTATTAAAATTGGCTCGCTAATAAGAGACAATGCCTACTGGATACTAGGAAATGAAAAACACATCAGGATATGGGATGATAGCATAATGAACAGGCCCCCGCTGGTGAGCTCGAATCTTAGGAATGAGCTGAAGGTTTGGATGGATGAAGCCAATCTAAAAACGCTCTGGGACATTTCGAATTGGTGTGGAGACAGCTGGTCTGGCTGGAATCTTATCAAAGTTCCATCTACGTTGCAATCAGACTATGATACGTTGTTGAAGATGCTCCATGGGGCGGCTCTGTTGCACGCAAGAATAAAAGACATGAGAGGCTGGGGACCGAAGCAGATTGGTTATATAGTGGCTCAAGGCTACGCCAAAAGCATGGCGAGACCCCACGTGCCTCCTAATCCGGTACCCTGGACTGGTATTTGGAATTTCCCTACCATTCCAAAGATAGATTACTTCTGCTGGCTACTATGCCACCAAAAAATCCTAACAAATGATAGGATTCCGAAAACAGGACTCTTAGGGCCATCAAGATGCACACTATGCAAAGATAGTCCAGAATCTGCTCTTCACCTTTCACTAGAGTGCAATTACACAGGTCTAATCTGGCATGAACTCCTTGGATCATCGAAATTTATGCCCACGTTCCCCCACTCTGTCTCGAATTTGTTTGTTGGGTGGTTGGACAGGTATCCAGGTCCAAGTCCAAAAACAAGATATTCAAAGCAACATGGATTGCTTTGCCCAAATTCATCAGCTGGCAAATCTGGTTGGAGAGGAACAGAAGGATTTTCAGAGATAAGGAACATAACTACAGACTAGTAGCAAATATAGTGAAAGGTCAGTTAAATGAGTGGCTCAGAGACAAAAGCGATGATACAAATCTAAGCCAGCAGGATATTGAGTTTGGAGCAGCCCTCAACCTCAATTTCCAAAAATAAAAAATCTCACCTATATGTCTCAAAGATTGGCAAATTAGGAAAAACGAAGAAGAATTTCAATCTTGGCTATCCAAGCAAACACTCCCCTCTCTTTTCTTTGACAGGGCAGGCAAGGGAAATCCAGGAATCGCTGGAGCGGGAGGACTCATCATAAATCCAGAAGAAGCATCTATGCACAGGTTTGCATGGGGACTGGGCCACTCCTCAAGCATACAAGCTGAATTCATGGCTCTGTTTCAAGGGATCAAAATTATTAAAGAACTAGGGCACACAGAAGAAATTATTTTCAACAATTCCTAGGTCATCATCAATGCAATGGTAACCAACACAAATTTAGCAGATCTTCGACTTGCAAGGACAATTACAAGAATTAGAGGCATGACAAAGCTCCTAAAATTGGAATTCTTTCATATCCTGAGAAACAAGAACAAAGAAGTAGATGTCGAGGCAAATAAGGCAGGCTAGCTAGATGCTGGAACTATTATCAGAGATAATGAAATCTCTTGGGAACCAATTCCCTAAATTTTCTATGTTTTTCTGTCTTCTGTTAAATCAGTTTGTATGCATTCATAACCTTGGGAAATCAACATCAAGAGTTCATGTGAAAAATGGTAAAAAGATGTGATTCATAAACATATGTGCCATGTCCAGTTGTTTGGAGAGATGCCAAGAAACCAGTTTCATCTTTTGTAACCGAAATTATGGCTTTTTGCCAAATACTTAATGAAATCCCATAACCGTTTCTGTAAAAAAAAACATTGCCAATTGTGTGTTTGAATGAAATGTCACAAATCTCCATAATGGTGATGATGTGACTTCTAGAAATCCGGCAACCACTTTACTAAGAGCTTGATAAGTATAAGGGTCACTACCATAGTCAATGTTTCGAATATTGAAACCATGGGGAATATTTGCAATAACTAGGGCATAATCCCTTTTAGGTATGAGTTTAGCAATGTCTTCATAGTCGCCTTGTATTACTTGATATTGAATAGTGTCAAGCGCATTCCAAATGAAATGAGTAAGAGTTGGATCAAGTTCAACATTCTTAAGATGTTGCTTCTTCAGTATTTCGATCTTAATTTTTTCGATAAAGGTTCTGAAACTATTTGGTGCTCCATTTGCATCCTTCCTCATATTTAATAAAATAAACAAATATATGTGTAAGTTATAAAATAAAAATAGTATACAGATGAATAAAAATGAATGTATAAATCAACATACCTTTTTAAATGCAAGATAATTTTTTTTAATGTTGATGTAGAATTTGAATCTGGATAGTTGCGTACAACATCATCCCAACTATCTTCATTCAACAATTTAACCATTTGTTCTTGTATTTTCATGTAAACTTTGTGACTGCATAGATAAAGTGAAAAAAATTAATATAAGGATATGTATAACAAATACTACCAAAAATAATATGTTATATTTAAAAGAAAAATATAATTTAGAAATAAGTAAAAATAATTCAACAAACTTACTTTTGAAATTCCTCAGACATTTCCTCCAATGACAATTCCCCTGACCTCACACGAGATAATATTGCTTTGACAAGTTTTTCATCCTTCACTCCTTCAAATGCTTTCCAAGGTTTGATAGTCATATCTTCTTAAAGCTACTTCATTTCAGGACCTAATTTATTGTTGCTACATATCAATGGTTTAGACCTTTTTACCTTCTGGTTTTTAATGCCAATGTTCTCCCACATGCTAAAAATATTATTAATCAATTCCCATATCTCTCCAGTTCTAAATGATAGCTAGAAAATGTTATCAATACCTATGAATAATTTCGTATTTACTCTGTCACCTTTTGAATTCATTTTCTCCTCAATTTGATAGCCTATTTCCATACAACATTCCTTTCATAAATCTACAATAACATTTAGCTTATCCCCACCACATTTTTCTTCAAATTCACTATGAATAAATCTAATCCTTTGGATGAAAGTCATAGACATCCTATATTAATTATCTGAATTATGATCCCATGCCACTAACTTTGCTTCTGTATCTAATAAACCAACATAAATGATACATTTCATTGTTTTAAAATGCGGGTTATTGGGACATTCCTCCATCAATTGTCTTTGAGATTCTACAAAATGGTTCCCTCCAAGCACATAATAATTGTATTAATTTTTTTTTGACTTATCAAATGCTTCTTTGTTGGGAACTTGGTCTGGATCAACAAGAAGCACATAATTAACCACATGAGCATATGGATTGTACCTCATCAATGTCTTCAAGTTGTGAACATGTAGGTGGTGTGGATTTCTGATTTGATATTTATATTTTCCTTCACTTGCCTTATAGATTTGTCTCACATTAACCTAAAATGTACGACCACCCTCAATTAAGTTTCTCTTTGTCAAGTTCTATCGAATGGAATTTTGTTTTGTTTTAATAATGCCATTCTCTAAATCAGCTCCCGGTGTAATGATTTCTCTACTTTCTCTTGAAGTTTCACTAGGATCTTGACTGTTGGTAATGACTACTTCAGAATGTTCAACTTTACTTTTCTTCCTCATAACATTCTCATCATTAACTAGAACAGATTTATTCTTGGGCATTGTTACTTTTGGTCTTTTACGGCTCTTCTCTTTTCTAACATTAGTTCCAATGTCATCCTCAGTAACGAAAACATATTCTTTAGTATCAGTTTCAACTTCCTCATCTTCAAAAGTAACCTGTCTACCTTTGCTAAATTTATCCACTAGAGGAATTTGTTTCTGATCCCTTGGATGTAGTTTTGTAGCATCATGGATTACTACATTTTTCTTGTTTGCCATATCTTCTTCCAATACTAAGTAGAAATTGCTGACAACTTTCATAATATCATGCTCTATGAAATGAATGCCTCCCAACATAATCGAAAAACTTTCAACAAAATTGTGCCAAACAAAATATCATATGTCAATAAAGACAAAGTTATAAAAATATAATGAGACAATTACAAGAATGCAAAACAAAAATATAAATAACAATACTTACGATATTTTGTTTCATCTCATTTACGATTTGTGTACCCAACATTATAGATACCTTTCTTGTGCCTTACAATGAATATGATAACTGGTATTTAATCCTTTCATGTGACTTGGGCGGTATTGTAAGTATGTAAACAACTTCATTGTTCGGTGCTGAACACATGTCTATGACCTTTATGTAGGTTTTAACCTCGTACAAAAATTACCTGCATACAACTTCTAAAATGTAGAAAATAAACAACGCAAGAGCATAACACATAAAACACATATACACAGAGATTTTCCCCTGGATCCCAAAACGAGGACTACTAGATTGATTTTTCATTATGTTCCTTTCAATGTTACAATACATATTTATACATTCCGAAGCTTCCAATACCATGGACTGAGAACCATCACGTCCAAAACCATGTGAAAAAATCATGCAAAAAACCATAGGTAGGTCTGCCCAACCTAATATAGGCTCTAAAAAGAAATTTCCCTGGGGCACTGCCCCAGACCCCGTAGAAGGGGGCTACCTGCCCCCCTCAGACCCCTTGGATAGGCGGGGTTGACGGCCCCCACTGCGCAATCGGCGCAATGAAGGTGGGGCTCCGCCCCCCTCTAACCCCCCAGTTAACTACATAGGCTAGTTGTGGAAAGAATATAACACAACCCAACGTTCTCCTACTTGTTGTTTTCTTTCCACAGGGGCCACATGAGAGCTTAGTCATTTATCGAGCCCTGAAATGCCCATTGTTTCTCTACACCAAGAGAACTTCTTAGAGCTCAGAATTTTTTTCAATGCATTTGTAGTATTCTTCAAAGTGTCCACCTTTACCAACAACACCTTTTTGTCCTCTATCATATCCCTCACAATGTGATACTAAACATCAATGTGCTTTGTATTTGAATGATAATCACGATTCTTTGCCAAGAAAATTTCACTTTGGCTTTCACAGTATATCCTTATCACTCCCTGTATTAACCCCATACTTGAAAAAAATCTCTGCAACCAAACTGCTTCCTTGCTTGCATGAGTGGCTGCCATGTATTCTGCCTCTGTAGTTGATAGTGCCACTACAGATTGTTTATTACTCATCCAACTAACTGCACCTTGAAATAGATTAAACACATACCCACTTGTAGATCTTCTCTGAGCCATGTCTCCAACCCAGTCTGCATCAACAAAGCCATGAATATCCAACACTCTGTCTAATTGTGGTCTTCCTTGATAGCACAAGCCATAATCGCTAGTGCCACACAAATACCTGAAAACATGCTTCACTGTTGTCTAGTGCTCCTTTCTTGGTTTTGACATAAACCTGCTCAATACTCTGATTTCATGTTGATCCAGGTGGATATTGGTGGCCACCTGCCAAGTCCACCTGGACCCCCACCATTGTCTTTCTTAGCATTTTCAGTTTCCTTAATTGTAGCACAACTTACTATTTTTAGCAGTTTTTCGGGTCCTGAACTTCCGGAGCCGTTTTGAGGCCCTAAACGACGTTTTTTGGGGAATCCGGGGGCAACATGGGTCCATAAAATGGACCGATGTTGCCCGTTCCAACAATGGTAGTACTCGGATAGATATTTCTAACGAGCTATTGTATGCGTCAAACGGAGATCATATGCCAAAGTTATGACCCCGGGAAGTTGATGTACCAATTTACCCCAAACGGGGCCCACAGTTTGGCGTTTCATCTCCTAGGGTTAGGTTTTGGAATTTTAAGGGTTTTTCATTGTTTCTGAACAATAAATAGGCCTTCGAGCCTCATTGTAACACAGTTTAGAGGCATGTAGCCATCACATCTCTTCTCAGAGATAAGCTACCATGGCCCTAGCTGGTTTATTTCCATTTCTGGTTGTAAGCATATTTCAGTATTTTCCATTAATGAAATGAAGTATTATTTCCGCTGCATCTTTGTGTATATGGTTATCTCTGTAATTTATTGCGTTCCTGTTTAAATCCAGATCAGTGGTATCAGAGCGGTCTGCTTTTTCTCTGTTTTTCTTTGCATGTCCCCAACAAGGTCGGGATATAAGGAGTTAGGGCTTGAACTGGTTGAACCTTTGCAAGACCAGCCTCGCAAATCCTGACGGCCTCCCACGGCGGACGAGAAGAAAGACGAGGGGGCAGGAGATCCCATCAAAATCTTGCTCGAAGAAGCCCTCGAGCGACAACGGAACGCGATGATGGACAGCTTTGCCCAGATCCTTCAGCGGCTACCCAGAAGCAACGCATCGGCTTCCAGCAGCTACTCTAGAAACGCCACACCCTTTAAGGTACAAGTTAATTTTGAAATCCCCATATTCGAGGGTCAGATAGACGCAGATGCCGTAGATAAATGGTTAAATCTGCTAGAGGGTTATTTGTCTGTTCATGAATTTTCGAGTCGGGAAAAGATTGTTTTTGCTCTCCTCAAAGCAGCCCCCCACGTCAAGGGGTGGGAAACCTATTGCGAGCAGAAGGATGAAAGTACTGGCTCACTATTTTCATCCGCACCCACCTGGGATTCGTTCCGGGATGCCGTCAAGGAGCAATACTACCCTGTTGGAAGCTATGAGGGTGAATACATAAAGTGGACCACGCTGCGGCAGGGAAGGGACCAAGACGTGCCGGAGTTCACCAATCTTTTCCATACCCTTCGCACAAAGTTGGGTATCAAGGATTCGGAGCAACATTTGATACTCAAATACCGTGGCTGCCTGCACAAGTACCTCCAGGAAGAAATACAATTCCTAAACATCCCCTCGCTCAGCGCAGCATACCGATATGCCGTCAAGGTCGAGCAGAAGTTTAAACAAAAGAAGCGAGACTTTGGATCTGCGAATCCAAAGCAGGGGAAAGGTGCCCCGAAACCACAGAACAAAGGACAAAGCCAAGGTGAGACAGCCCAAGACAAACAGCCGAAGCTGCAAGCAAAGAACAGCGCCGCAAAGCTGAGAAAGGACACTGGAAAATGGTGCGAGTTCCATAAGAGCTCCACTCACAACACAACTGAGTGTCGGGCCGAGCAGTCACTGGTGGCTGAGCTAAAGGTCTCAGAATCAGATGCATGTTCCGACTCTGAGTCAGAACCCGATAAGGGGTATGAAAAAGGGAAGCAGATCATTGATGTGGATCCCAGCGCCATTGTTGCTACCGCAAAGATCCAGAAAAATGAACCCGAAGATCCAGAGGTGGAGGAGCGT
This sequence comes from Pinus tabuliformis, assembly GCA_031772625.1. NCBI lineage: Eukaryota > Viridiplantae > Streptophyta > Pinopsida > Pinales > Pinaceae > Pinus > Pinus tabuliformis. The sequence continues at coordinate 339,314,060 of CM062814.1, read as the reverse complement.
CTCTTCCACTCTCAGGTGTGGGTAAAGGGCTCCCCGATACAGTTCATTGTTGATAGCAGGAGTCAAAAGAACCTCATTTTGGCAGAGGTCGTGAAGCGGTTGGGCTTACCGACCACAACACATCCACAACCATACACCATTGGGTGGCTTCACCAAGGACGAGATCTTCGCGTGAGCCAGCAGTGTCGCCTTCCATGCAACATCAAGCCCTTCACGGATGAGGTATTCTGTGACATTGCTCCCCTTGAAGTTTGTGATGTATTACTAAGACAACCATACTTGTGGAAGCGACATGCTGTCTATGAATCAAGGCCCCGTGCTATTATTATTACATTGGGAAATAAGTTGTTCAGGATACCAGAGGTAGCACCACCTGTCGCCATCTCTTTGATTACTGCAAAACAATGCAGTAAGATCATTTCCAAAACCAAGAAATTTGTTTTCCTGATGATACGCCCTCAAGGAAAGAAGAAGACAGTGGCTGCGGCCTCCAGACGGGGTCCCTCTGCACGACAACTACAGATGGACAAGATTGTGGAGGAGTACTAGGACATCTTCACCTCCCCGGCAGGGGTTCCTCTGCACTGTCAAGTCAAGCACTCCATCGATCTGACCCCAGGTGTGCCACTACCCAATGGACCAATTTATCGATGCTCCATTCTGGAGAACAATGAAATCAAGAGGCAGATTCAGGAGCTCCTGCAGAAAGGTCACATCTGTCCGAGTTCATCGCCCTGTGGGAGCCCGATCGTGTTGGTACAGAAGAAGGATGGGACGTGGAGACTCTGTATTGACTATCGGGCGCTGAACAAGATCACTGTCCGTAATAGGTACCCGATCCCACGGATTGATGACCTCCTAGACCAACTGAAGGGGGCAAAATATTTCAGCAAGATCGATCTGAAGTCAGGATATCACCAGGTACCAATCGAACCCTCTGATGTGTGGAAGACTGCCTTCAAATCCAAGGAGGGCCTCTTCGAATGGTTGGTCATGCCTTGCGGATTGACGAATGCTCCTGCAACCTTTATGAGGCTAATGGATGACATCTTGCGGCCATTCACCAACTCCTTTGTAGTAGTATACTTGGATGACATTCTGATCTTCAGCCAGAGTTGGGAAGAGCACCTCCACCACATCCGACAGGTTCTCCAAACACTGCGGCAACACAAGCTATGTGCCAATTTGGAGAAATGCACTTTTGGCATGACCCAGGTTGAGTATCTGGGATACATCATTGATGAACAGGGGGTGCATGTCGATCCAGCCAAGATCCAAGTCATTCGGGATTGGCCCTCTCAACCAATCTAACAGAGCTCCGTAGCTTTCTAGGTCTTGCCAACTTCTACCGCAGGTTTGTGTTGGGGTTTTCTCATATTTCTTGGCCCTTGAGTCAGGTCACCAAGGGAGGGGCGAAAGCAAAATTCTTTTGGTCTGAATCTCAACAGAAGGCATTCATGGAGTTGAAGGATCGCCTCTGCACGGCACTAGTGCTCGCGTTACCAGATTTACAACAACCATTTGAGGTCGAGACAGATGCCTCTGACGATGCTATTGGGGCAGTCCTTACTCAACATGGACATCCAGTGGCATATCACAGTGAAACACTTTCAGACACAGTCCGGAAGTACCCCACTTATGATAAAGAGATGTATTCCATTGTACAGGCCTGCCGACAATGGAAGCATTACATTTTGGGGAAAGAAACGGTCATCCACACAGACCACCGACCCCTGCAGTTCATACAGACCCAAGGGAAATTGCAGAATGATCGCCATCAGAAGTGGTCTACATACCTGCAACAGTTCCGCTTGAATATCAAGTATAAGAAGGGCAGCACCAACAATGTTGCAGATTGCCTCAGTTGACCACCGATCATGGCGTTAACCACCGTGCTCAACTCTTGTGGGCATGAGACTTCTGATTGGCCACTTCTCTACAAAAGCGACCCAAAATTCGGCCACACATACCAGACACTCTTGGAGGGTCGGCGTGTTGCAGATTTTCACCTCCAGGATGCCCTATTATGCCACCTCGGTCACCTTTGTGTTCCTTCAAGTGAGTGTGCCAAGATGATTTTGGAAGCACACTATAGTCGGGTTGCTGGGCATTTCGGGGTCGAGAAAACGGTGGCAGTACTGCAAAAGTATTTCTGTTGGCCGAATCTTCGACAGGATGTTGGGAAGTACATCAGATCGTGTACTGCCTATGCCATTGCCAAATCGACCATTAAGAAGCACGGCCTCTATACCTCGTTTCCTACCCCTAGTCGACCTTGGGAATCCATCTCCATGGATTACATGTCAAGCCTTCCTTCCACTAAGCATGGAAATGACTGTGTTTTTGTGGTCGTCGACAGGTTCTCGAAGATGGCCATTATGGTGGCCTGCAAGAAGAATATCATAGCAGAAGCCACTGCTAAACTCTTCTTTGAACGAGTGTGGGTGCACTTTGGGATCCCATAGTCTATCATCTCAGATCAGGACAGTCAGTTTCTCAGCGCATTTTGGTCCAGTCTCTGGTCAATGCTGGACACCAAACTCACGAAGTCCACAACCTTCCATCCTCAAACTAATGGCCAGACAGAGGTTGTCAATAGGATGATTGTGCACATTCTGCGCATGTATAACTCAAAGCATCCACGCACATGGGACGAGAGCCTCCCCTATGTTCAACATAGCTACAACCGAGCTCTTCACAGCTCCACTGGATATAGCCCTTTTCAGGTGGGTTTGGGATTCCAGCCACTATGCCCCATTGATGTGGCCATGCCACTTGCAGCTACTCACATGAATTCAGCTCATGTCCAGTCCGAAACAGATAAGGCCACCAGCTTCATTGAGCGCATCCAACATATTCGCCAGCAGGTCCATGACATTCTTGAGAAATCAAATGCCAAGTACAAGCAGCGACATGATCAACATCGGGTGACACACAAGTTTCAGGTGGGCGACAAAGTCTGGTTGCATTTGCAAAAGGAACGCCTTACTGGAGCCTATCGGAAATTGAGGCCACTCCGATATGGTCCTTACACCATTACTAAGGCTATGGGAGACAATTCATTTGAGCTTAGCATTCCCCCATTCCTTGGCCTACACCCAGTGTTCAATGTGGACCGCCTTCGGCCATACTTTCCACCATTGCTAGACACATCCGACATTGCAGAACAGCTCAAACCCACAGAATTAAATTCAGATTGCATGGAACAAGCTGCAACTAATCGGATCATGGACACACAGATCAAGAACACTCGCCAACAGAATATCCAACTGTATCGAGTTGTCAAAGCCGGCCAACTCCTTCAGCAGGGCAAGTGGCTCACCAGGGAACAGGTTCAGCAAAAGTTTCCTCATCTCATGGAGGAGCTCAACGCAATGGGGACCATTGCTTCCTAAGGGGGGAGGAATGATCCAGGTGGATATTGGTGGCCACCTGCCAAGTCCACCTAGACCCCCACCATTGTCTTTCTCAGCATTTTCAGCTTCCTTAATTGTAGAACAACTTACTATTTTTATCAGTTTTTCGGGTCCTGAACTTCCGGAGCCGATTTGAGGCCCTAAACGACGTTTTTTGGGGAATCCAGGGGCAACATGGGTCCATGGAATGGACCCATGTTGCCCGTTCCAACAATGGTAGTACTCGGATAGATCTTTCTAACGAGCTATTGTATGCGTCAAACGGAGATCATATGCCAAAGTTACGACCCCGGGAAGTTGATGTACCAATTTACCCCAAACGAGACCCACAGTTTGGTGTTTCATCTCCTAGGGTTATGTTTTGGAATGTTAAGGGTTTTTCATTGTTTCTCAACAATAAATAGGCCTTCGAGCCTCATCGTAACATAGTTTAGAGGCATGTAGCCATCACATCTCTTCTCAGAGATAAGCTACCATGGCCCTAGCTGGTTTATTTCCATTTCTGGTTGTAAGCATATTTCAGTATTTTCCATTAATGAAATGAAGTATTATTTCCGCTGCATCTTTGTGTATATGGTTATCTCTGTAATTTGTTACGTTCCTGTTTAAATCCGGATCACATGTGCAATGTCTAGTCTAATACAGACCATCACATACATCAGGCTACTAACTGCACTTGTATATGGAACACATGACATGTCCTCTTCCTCTTCTTGTGTCTTGGGAAACTGTTCAACAGATAACTTTACACCTATAGGAATAGGAACCTTCACCGGTTTACTATCCTGCATATTAAATCTCTATAATATTGTCTCGACATACTTCTTCTGGTTTAACCAGAGATTCCTCTTTGCCCGATCTCTTTTAATTTCCATTCCCAAAATATAGTCAGTAGCAGCAAGATCTTTCATGTCAAATTTGGAGGACAATTGGGTCTTCAAATCTTAGATAATTTCTTTGTCATTTCCAACCAGCAACATATCATCCACATAGAAGACCAAATAAATAACATGGTCACCAATTAATTTAAAATACACAATGGTCTGATTTGCTTCTGGTGAAGCCAAGTCCCTGTATAAATGTATCAAATATCTGATACCACATCCTTGGTGATTATTCTAACCCATACAGAGACTTCTTTAACTTGCATACCAGTTCTTTCTTACCCTTCACCGCAAAACCTTCAGGTTGATTCATGTAGATCTCCTCTTCCAGATCCCCACGAAGAAATGTTGTCTTCACATCCATCTGTTCTACCTCAAAATCGAAAGCAACAACAACAGATACAAGTAATCTAATAGAAGCTACCTTGGCAACAGGAGAAAAGATATCACCAAAATCAATTCCCGGCACTTGGGAATAACCTTTTTCTACCAACTGAGCTTTGTATTTCTCCACATTTCCTTCCGCATTTGTCTTCTTCTTGAACACCCATTTGCTACCAATGGCTTTCCTTCTAGCTGGCAGCTCCACTAGATCCCAAGCCTCATTTTTGTGCAAAGATGCCATTTCATCAACCATGGCCTCTTTTCAGAGCTTGCCATCCTCTGAATCTACTGCTTCCTTCACAGTTCTTGGATCATCATCAGTAATAGATAAAGCAAAATTTGAACAGAAAGAAGATGGACTATACCTCTCCAGTTGCTTTCTTTCTCGATCTGATCTTCTCACACTTGGAGTTTGTGGCTCTTCATCTTGTGATTCCTCCTTTGTTATAAAGTCTCATTCTTCCTCCTTAAGCTCAAACTCTATCTTCTTCGGTTCCTTTGTTTGGAATTCATGTTTAATAACATATTTCACCTCTCTGAACACCACATATCTGATGTACACAACCTTCCTTGTTACTGGGTTCCGAAGCTTATAACCCTTTAAACCATCCTTATACCCAAATAAAGATGCACTTTTTAGATTTACTATCCAAATTGGTTCTTTTCTCCTTTGGAACATGTACATATGCATCACAACAAAATACCCTCAGATGTGAAAGAGATGGTTTCTTACTAGTCCATACCTCTTGTGGAATCTTATCCTCCAACGCTGATGAAGGTGATGTGTTGACTAGGTAACATGTTATCTCCACCGCCTCTACCCAGAATACCTATCCTAACCTGACACCACTGAACATGCTTCTTGCTCTTTCCATGAACATCTTTTTCATTCTTTCTACAACTCCATTTTGCTCAGGTGTGTATGCAGTAGTATTCTGTCATGCTATACCACACTTCTTACAGAATTCTTCAAATTCCTTACTGCAAAACTCTCCACCGTTATCTGTCCTCAAAACCTTTATCTTCTTCTCTGTCTGGTTTTCCACCAAATCCTTAAATTCTTTAAACTTGTTAAAGACTTCATATTTATTCTTAAGGAAATATATCCATGTATTCCTTGAGAAGTCATATATAAATGATACATAGTACATAGACTTACCTAGTGATGGAACCTTCATAGGTCCAAACACATCACTGTGCACAAGTTCTAATCTCTATTTCGCCCTCTTACCACTAGAGGGGAAACTCACCCGATTCTGCTTCCCATATACACAATTTTCACAGAAATCAAAATCCAGAGAGTTATTACTCATACCTTCTACCATACATTTACCATGAAGTATTCGAAGGCCCTTCTCTCCAATATGTCCAAGCCTTTGATGCCACAACATGGTCTTGTCTCTAGAGACCACTAGATTTTCTGCTCCACTTTCAGGAACCATAGAACTGTTGCACCCATAAACAACAATGCTACATTGAAGCTTGTACAGAGTTCTAATCCAAACTCCCCGCATCAATGCCAGTGCTCCCCAAAGCATCTTGCAGGTATCCTCTTCGAACATTGTTTTCACACCTACATCATCCAACTTGCTTACAGAAATCATATTTCTGTCCAATGTAGGAATATGCAGAACATCTGGAAGTGTTCTAACCTTTCCGCCTTGTGACTTCAACTTTAATTTTGCATGACGAACAATTCTAGCCTTCTTGTCATCCCCCAAGAAGACATCACCACCATCATATTTCTCATACTCATAGAACCATTCTCTATGGGGAGTGAAGTGAAAGGATGCACCTGAGTCAATCAACCATGCCTCATGATCACCATGTGTACTTGAAGAAGCCAAGTACACATCGCCACCTTCATTTGAGGTGGTTTTCACCTCTGTAGAAGGAGCATCATCAAATCCCTTTACTTTGTTAGGAGGTTTAGATTTAACGTCCCTTTTGTAGTACAAGTTTTCCTTTTAGATCTCTCTTCCACATTTCCAAGTCATCACCACTCTTTACAAGTTTTCCTGGAGATTTAGATCTCGCTCTAGATTTAGATCTCCCATTTGATGAGTTATTTTTGTTTCTGTTCTGGGACCGTCCTCGTACAGACAAGTCATCACCACTCTGTCTCTCCATATTTTCTCTGGATCCAATTGGAGAATCAGAGTGGAGGTCTGGAGAGGTAGTGAAGTGAGAATTTGCAGAGGAGTTAAGGATCTCAGAGGGAAGGTTGAAGTGAGAATTTGCAGAGGAGTTAAGCTCAGAGGAAGTTGAGCAGCAGAAGCAGAAGGTTGAAACCCTGAAGAAAAACTCGAACCCAGAGGAAAAACACTGAGGAATGAATTAAGGTCAAGGCAAAGGGATGAATGAAGAGGTGAGTCATCGATATATAGGAACCATTGAATCTCAAAGATCAAGGGCGTAGGCGACAAAGAATGAGAACCATCGATCCCATAGATCAACGGTCATTGCATAAGAAGAGAGTGCGGGAGATAATTGTTGAAAAGCTGGGTTAATAACCTTAAGTTGTATTTCGGGTGATAAAGAAGTGGTAAATGGTATCGAAGTTTAATCCTCTGATCCCATACATATCACGCCATGTAGGAGTGGAGGTGAGAGGGGAAACCACTTTATCGGGTGGTTAAACCCCGTGTTTGTGGTCGATCCGAAATCTACAGTGAACCGTTGGATCTTGCGGAATGAGATCAATGGCAGAAAGAATGCTACACGTAAAGGAAGTAGATCTGTAGTGAGTTATATGGCGCAATTAATATGTTTTGAGTTCCGAAGGTTAATCATATATCGGAGGAGATTGGGTATCACATGTTAATGTGACTCGCAGACTATAGCGATTGCAATAGGAAAAAAGGTAAACCTCGGCAAATGTGCCAAGGCCGTACCAAGGTGAAAAAGGTGTGTTTGCATATATTTCCTTTGTAAATTGTTATAAAGGAAAATAGTGTCGATGGAAGTGACACGCGATAATGCAAAGGACCGATGGGTGCAGACCTGATGAAGTTATGAGTGCGGGTTTATAAAGTTTGAAGTCCGACAGTTCGATCACATATCGGGAAAGCGGAAGGAGTGTGTAATGTGACCCACGGAGGAGCGATACCTGATTGCGATAAAGGTGGAACCTCAGGAAGCGTGTCAAGACTGTACTAAAGCGGAAGGGTTTGTTTTGTGGGTATTTCCTTTGTAATGGTTTATAAGGAACTAACGCTGATGGAAGGTTTTTACGTGTTAATTATATATAACCAATGTTAAGAAAGGAAAATGTTATATATACGTGGTTAAGGGGTAACGAAGGTTATGAAAGTCCCAATAGGAAGGGTTTAATGAAAGACTTTAATAAAGTCTTATGTGAAGGCTTGAGGGTCAATTGAGGTTCGGATAAGTGGATATTGCCTAAGGGTTAGACTATGTGGGTTAGTCTATAATTTATTACCATTTATGGTTGAAGATTTGACTCCTTGGTGAGTTAAATACCTGGGAGAATTGTGCCTATGCATTTTACATGCATACTGTGGGTGTAGGTAGGATAATCCCTGCCATAATTTTGGTATCAGAGAAGAATTGTAATTGAAACAATTGGTGTTAAAATAGAACAAAGAAATTTTATGTGAAAGAATTGAGAACAAGTCCGAAACGTTGGGTTCACAAAACTCTACAACAAGTCATTCCTCCTCTATCTAAAACCATCCTCACCTGTATGGATTCCCTATTTAACAACAAGTTATGTGTCAAAGATGTTTATGTAGGCAAGGAAGGATCAGATTCTAATCTGACAGAAAGAAGGCACATAGAGGGGATGTGTAGCAGAACTTGCAGATGCAAGAAACAGAGGACAATCCATCCAAGGTACAGGTGGAATGGTGAAACAAGATCATGCTGAGATCTTGAAGGTGATGTGATATGTTCTGTTTTGATTTGAGAATGTGTGCTTTTACATTAATGCACAGACTAAGGTGAGAAGGTTGCAGCAATCTAGAGTAAGGAGTGCTCAATTGGTTCCAAAGGAAAGAACCAGAGAGATGCTAAAAGACTGAGCTCAAGGGAGAGAAGCTTAGTGAAGCAAATGTAGCGAGAAGGAGACTTGTTACTGTAGAGGTATTGTTGCAGATCACAAAGGCGATTCCATAGAGGATGTGGGTAGAATTGCTAAGGGATGAAGGAAGCTGGTAAGACTTTCTAAGTGAAAGAAGAGGTGGTCAGAACCAAGTATTTCATTGTGATTAAAATACAAGAGGACAATTGTGTTCTTGAGAAGTGCAGATGAGTTTAAGCCTAGAAGGAGCAGAGAGAAGTGCTCAAAGGAGCTTTTAGAGACAGAGAACCAAGGGCTTGCCAAAAGACCAAGTATAGAGGAAATCTTGGTGAGGTAAGTTGCAACAAGGAGGACTTGTTGTTGCAGAGGCTTTAATGCAACTGATAGTGAGTGAGTGAGGAGCTCATGAAGATATAGAAGAAGAAGATGGATACTGATAGTCATAGTAGAGGTTCTGAGGAAGACCACAACAGAAGAAAGATGAAGAAAGATGATGCCAAGGCAAATGGTAAGAGGATGAGTCAAGAGGAAATTGACAAGGAGATTTCAGAGTTAAAATAACAACTCAATGCATTAAGGAGAATACTTGAGGAAAGCTAGAAACTAGGTTGGGTCTTGAGGAAGAAGCCAATGAAGTGGCATAAATTGCAGAGTAGGCTACAACAAGGGCAAGTAAGGTGGCTGATGGAAAAACTGAAAGAAGTTGAGTTGGAAATGGAAGAGCCCATTTGTGAACCATAACAGAGAGAAATTCTAGGAGAAAGTGAAGATGAAGACTTGAAGACTGAAACTTCAAGTGAGGCCAAAAGGTATGATGGTTTTAAATCTGACAATTTGTGTATGTTTGCAGGTGAAACATCTGAAGGAAAATTTTCTGATATTTTCATAAACGAGAAAGAGGACAAGAAAAATCTAAATTCTGTTCTGGAAGAAGATGAGATAGATAGGTCTCATATACAGTTGGAGAAAGATACCAAGCAACCAATTGAAGGGCTTGAGGAGATTGAAGAGGAGACCATCAAAGAATTTCTGAATCACATGAAGGATTTAGAATAGCAAGGAGATATGATGGCTGAAACATCAAGTGGGACCACAGGGTCTTATGTTTTTAAGACTGATAGTTTGTCTGTGGATGCAAAACAAATGAAGGAGAATCTTAATGAAGATGGTGAGACAAGGATAGCTCTTGGAGAAGGTAAACAACAAGAGATTAAAGGAAAACTTGAAGAAGAGACTATGTTAGTTGAAATCATACTAAAGGATCATCAGTTAACTATGATGATAGGCATAGTGGAAATAGCCATGGAAATTGTTGAGATAGACAACAAGAAAGAAGGACATCTACTGAAAGATGTTAAGAAGGAAGAAACCTATGCTAAGAATTTAACCTTGGGAGAAAGAACACTAACAAAAGAGTGTTTTGCAGAGAATGAGCAATCTCTTGAAGTTGTCAGAAGTACGGAAACGTATCTTTCAGAAGATGACTACTCTGGAGTAAAAGACAAGGGAGAATGTTTATTAAATGAGAAAAGCAGTGACTTATTACAGTATAAAGAACTTAGGATTATAAGTGATGATGAATTACTTGCGAAGTGTCACAGAGAAATTGCATTGTTAGAATATTTGCTGGAAAATTCAGAGTATTATAGTGTGATTGGAGAAGAAGGAGTTCACTACGGTGGAAAAGAGAAAGAAGACATCATTAGAGCAGATGATGTAGAAGAGAGACCAGTTGACAGTGTCATGAGTTCTTTTGAGAATTCAAAACAACATACTGATGTGCTAACAGAGGAGAAAGAAACAGAGCAACAAACTGAATTGTTTCTAAAGGAGGATAAGGCATAGAAGCCTTATGTTTTTTATTTTAACAAATGTTTTGTGAATGCAGGTTTAGTTGTAGATGTTGGAGGAAGTTTTGCATAGATGAGCAACCAAATAAAAATGGAAGAAGAAGATTCTATGGAAGAATACAATCCATGGAATAGAGATGTTCAATTGCTGGAGAGAATGTTGGACAATCATGATTTAGTGCAGACAAAGATAATCATGAAAGAGGGTAAGGATGAAAGGGAGGCAGTCAAAGTAAGCATAGAAAAAGTTGGAGCAAGAGCAAAAGTGAAAGTAACCAAAAACAGTTTGAAGAGTTAGTGGATAGCAGCAACAAGATGAAACAAAGAGAAAGATGCAGAAGTAAGTGGCAAAGTATGGACCAGTCCAAGGATGTACTGGAGACAGAGATTGAAGAAATGTGGCAGCTAATGATGAAGCAGTCCAAATGGAGGAAAATGGTAGCAGCTGGAAGCATGATCAATCAAAGTTTGAACCTGATTGACAAGAAGAAGATGATGGAGTAGAATACACCAGACATACAACAACAACAAAGGTACAAGGCATTTGGGCAATTACAAAATAAAGTATGGGATCCAGGAAGGCAAATATCAGAAGACACATGATCAGGAGATCATGAATACTTTCTACTTTGGGAGTTTGATGCAGGAGCATTCAACCTAAAGGAAAATCATTGTATTTTAGTAGACATAGGGGGTCATGTGTTTTAGGGAAGTTTGTTTCCCTAAGTGACGAATTAATGCAATATTTAGGTTTTTGTAAATGCTCTTGAATAAATGAGAACATGAGTGGTTAATAAAGAAAAAAGAGTTAAAAGTCAAATATAAATCTTAAAGAAGTTCATGATTCGAGGAACAAGAGAAAGTTCTTAGGAATTAAATGAAGTTAGAAGTGGATATAGAGGATTTAGGAGTCAGTTCAGTAGATTTAGGAATTGAAAATCAAGCCTGTGACACAGAGGGTCTCGATATGTAATCAGTTGTTTATATTCATGTATATAAAGGTTTATTCCAGAACTGCATAGATGTGTGAATGGATATTAAATGATTGAATTACGTGAAAATTGTGTATTTTGTAACAGAGGTTGCAGGCAGAGTTCTGTAGAACTACGCAGAGGAATCATAATGCGTCTTTGAATCCAATTGGAGAATCAGAGTGGAGCTCTGGAGAGGTAGCGAAGTGAGAATTCACAGAGGAGTTAAGCTCAGAGGAAGTTGAGCAGCGAAAGTGGAAGGTCGAAACCCTGAAGAAAAACCCGAACCCACAGGAAAAACATTGAGGAATGAATTAAAGTCAAGGCAAAGGGACGAACGAAGAGGCAAGTCATCGATACATAGGAACCATTGGATCTCAAAGATCAAAGGACTTATAACCATGGGAGATAATTGTCGAAAAGGCGGGTTTATAGCCTTAAGTGGTATTTCAAGCATCAAAGAAATGGTAATGGTATCCAAGGTTAATCCTCTGATCCCATACATATCACACCACATAGTAGTGGAGGTGAGTGGGGAAACCGCTTTATCGGGCAGTTAAACCCTGTGTTTGTGGTCGATCAAAAATCTACTGTGAACCGTTGGATCTTGCGGAAGGAGATCAATGGCGGAAAGAATGCTACACGCAAAGTAAGCGGACCCGAAGGGAGTTATATGGTGTAGTTAATATGTTTTGAGTTCCAAAGGTTAATCACATATCGGAGGAGATGAGGAATCACATGTTAATCTGACCCACAGACTATAGCGATTGCGATAAGCGAAAAGGTAAACCTCGGCAAATGTGCCAAGGTCGTACCATGGTGGAAAAGGTGTGTTTGCATATATTTCCTTTGTAAACGGTTATAAAGGAAAATATCGTCGATGGAAGCGACATGCGATAATGCGAAGGACCGATGGGTGCGGACCCGATGAAGTTATGAGTGCGGGTTTATAAAGTTTGAAGTCCGACAATTCGATCGCATATCGGGAAAGCGGAAGGAGTGTGTAATGTGACCCGTGGAGGAGCGATACCCGATTGCATTAAAGGTGGAACCTCGGGAAGTGTGTCAAGACTGTACTAATCGGAAAGGTTTGTTTTGTGGGTATTTCCTTTGTAATGGTTTATAAGGAAATAGCCCCAATGACAGGTTTTTACGTGTTAATTATATATAACCAATGTTAAGAAAAGAAAATGTTATATATACGTGGTTAAGGGGTAACGAAGGTTATGAAAGTCTCGATAGGAAGAGTTTAATGAAAGACTTTAATAAAGTCTTATGTGAAGGCTTGAGGGTTGACTGAGGTTCCGATAAGTGGATATTGCCTAAGTGTTATAGACTTTTTTGGGCACTGCAACCCCAATCATAAATGTCCATAAACCAAGGGCTCCTAAGTCCCTAAAGGTCTTGTTCCAACCCCTAAAAGGACAAGGTCAACTCATTATAGCATCTCCCAGAAGTTCTCCATGAAAAACTACTCAGAACTGGTCAAAACTGGACCATTTCACCTGCTCCATGGTCAAAGTGCATTGCATCCCACCTAGATACACATAGTAGTTGTGATGCATGTTGAAAAGCTCTTCTATGGGGTGCAATGGGTGAGAGTGGACAAATGGCAGGGTCAATCCGCAAGGTGGAAGAGCATGGAATCTTCCAGAAACTTCTCCTGTGACACTTACCTCTCTGCATTCGCCCAGGGATGAGTAAGAGATCATCAATCTCCAAGTGGAATCAAGAACTATCAGAGAGAGGACACTAATCAAATATCAGAAGCTAACTCACCTCCCTTGCAAACATCTATATATGGATCCCTCATCCCAGAGATCCAGAGGCTGGAATTTTGTATCTTGTAAGGAAGTGCTGTTGGTTTCTTGGTGCAATATCATAGTGTTGGGTCATCTAAGCTTTTCATGAGGTGAACAAGGGGTTTCTTGCTGAGAGGATGATGCTGGGTCAGAACAATTGGTTGTAATCCTCTTTGCTCTTTCTTGATTATCAATAAAGCTATTCAAGTTTTCCTCCACATTCTTGTATGATTAATGTTATATGCATTTGTGTGGTTAATATATATCTAGTCCTATATTGTTTATGATAATAGATCGATGTTCTTGGATAGTGTTATGCCACTTTGATTCTATAGGTGCTCTTTGAAGTTGGGTAGACAAGGAAGCGAGTGGCGAAGACCTATTAGAAGGGAGAGGAATTAGGCATGGAACCAAGCGCAAGACAAAGGTTGGTCTCCTTATTCCCCTCTTATCTATTTCTCATAAAGGAAAATGAAAGTAGTTTTAGTTTGTTTGTTTCTAAGGTAGCTACCAGCCTTAGTGGGACTAGCAGCTCTGCATAGACACTAGTTTTCCCGATAACAAAATGGCGACTCCATTGGGGAGCGAATAGATTGTTTGTTTATCTACATTTTTTTACTTTATAAACTTACAGACGGAGCCTGAAGTCAAGCCAGCTAGCCTTCGAACTGCATTTTCTATGCAAGTGCAAAGTAGATCAATGCTGCTTCAGTCTATCTCCGGGTTTTGTTTATGAATTAAACAATTGATTTACAAGCTCTCTAATTGCCCTTGTGGTGGCTCTAGTAACCTCCTTAGATCTACCCCTGTGATTGATTTACTGATTACCACTTGCTTGGCCTAAATCCCTGAACTGAGCTGCAAACTATGACCTAAAACCCAGCTAAAGTCTCGTCCCTGGTCCATTGCACTGTGTCTGCTTTGAAACCTGAATGCATCGCACTTCCCAAGTGTAGTAGGTGCGTTGCATTTCAATTTCCCTGTGCTACAGGTGCGCTGATCAGACCTTTTCTGCTCTTATATTTTGGCTTCTGTGTTCACTCTTTTCAGCTCTATTCAGGAGTTTTGCTGTCTGTAGTCAATACACCTCTGGTGAAACCCTCTTCCTTGCCATTATTTTTGCCTCTATTATGCAAAGAACTGTAAATGTTTTTATGTATTTTGAGCCATTTTCAGCTCTCTTTTACAAAGAAGTAGAGTAATCGTACAGTCGTTTCTTGATTTGAAAGTGTCGCAAGTGTCGTTTTGAGTCATAGAAGAGAATCTGATTGTTATTGGTAGTCGATTACACTATTACTCTTGTATTTGATTTGAATTAGTAGTTTTTCAAGTGTCGAAAGCAAGTTTTCATTTCCAAATTGCAAAGTGTCGTCATTATCCTCATTTTCTCTTGAAAAGAAACTTGTTAGTAATGTTGCTTTGAAAAATAGTTCAGATTTGCGCTTAGCTTTCTTTTTATCATTCACACATTAAGAAGGCTGAAAATAAATACATGCATGTGCATTTGCATTTAGACTGTTTTTTGGTTTGATTTAGGACAGTGCATATAGTGTGTGCTCTCTGCTCTTTTTTGAAAGAACGCCATCTCTCTTTCCTTAGTAGCTAGGATTTTCATTGCAAAAAGAAGATTAAACGACTATTTATCATCTTAGATTACATTTTAGGAATTGTACATCTACATCACGTGGTGAACGTGAAAGGAAAATTTCTTAAGCAAGATCAACTATAAAATAAATTTAATGAATCTAAAAACACTTTGGAACCTAACACACAACATCTAGAAGTCTAGGCTAGAGACATATTCCGACGTCGTTAAGCCTGGTAACTATTGTTTTCACTGTTGGTTGGGTGATTCCTCCACTTTGAGATGATAAGTGCCAGTACAGACTTGTTGTCCCACGTACCGTTGAGTATATATTGGGAGACCACAATAGGCTTTATCCTTTATCCATAGGAAGCTGTGTCTACCACCCTATCGATCGCAATGCACTGAACACAACATTCGGGAAGATTGACTGCCGTACCGTAAAAAGTATTCTGCAGTTTTGCGATTGGTTTGGTAATCCCTCTGTCTAGATTTTCAGAGCAGTCCGTTTCATTCCTTTTCAGACTCCTTAAAGGAAAAGGTCCATCTGAGCACTTGTCACTTTAGGCTCATTAAAAACCGAAGGTGACTAGAGTCATCTTTTGTTTTTTCTCGACTCTTAAAAATTGAAAAAACAAGTTGTGTCAAAGCATCTAAAATTTATTTTAATCGGAATAAACATCACCTTTCCTACATTGGTCTTAGGTTGAGAAAAATGGAGTCCACCAACCAAGGAGTTCTCCTTGGAGGAAATCCTAGTCCCTTCTCCTCTTGGGGAGATGTTGGTGCACCCCATATGGTCACATTGTCTCTTCCAGGATTGAAAATCGGCTTGCCCGTATGGGTCTTCTCAACTTCGGTCGTTCAGGACACCGTGATCCCTGAACAATCAAGTCAGTAACTAAACGATACCAGAGTCACCCCCCAACCCTCTACTTTGTCCAATTCTTCCTCTCCTCCTTCCTCTTCGCTTGATGAAGCTGGTAAAGCCAAAAATCAAGTAACCGAGAAGAAGAAGGAGAGGAAGAAGAAAGAGAAGAAGAAGGAGCCAAAGGCGAAAAGGGGCGACCAGGAATCGTCTAGCGAAAATCCACACACTGCACCATCCAGGCCTAAATTTCCATGTGTCATTTGCAAAGGATACCACTATCATCAGATTGTCCTTGCATCCCTCAGATCTTAAGGGACTGGTCTCCTCGTTTGCACAATCCGGTGTCATCAACCTTTGATGATCATGTTGGAAGTACACCGTCAACTAGTGAAAGTGAAGCCCCTCGAAAAAAAGGAAAATATAAATTTCCTTGTAAATTGTGTGAAGGCGATCACGCCGTCCACCGTTGTCCCTTCTTAGACGAAGCTAAAAGAGTTTTGGACGACCGTCCGGTTTCACCGTTACGGCTTCCTCCTGGATATAAGAAACTCTTGCCAAGTCCATCACTAGTTGAAAATCCGGCTGACACGCCCTTGTGGTCGGCCGAAGCATCTATCATTGAAGATAAACCATCTGAAGCCACACTAGACGAAAGTCAAAAGGTCAAGATGGTAGTTGACCCGGTCTTGCCTTCAGAGGATCAATCTTCAGATGATACAGTCACCGAAGAGAACAAGAACGACACCGTTCAAATTCTCTTCGTAAGCACAGACTCCGATGAACATGGGGGCACTCTACCTGTTCCTTTACTGCAGGAATGAAGTTTGTCAGAGTCATATCCGGCCGTTTATTTGGTCCCACCTCCAAGCAACCTGGTTGTTTCCTTTGACTCGAATCTACTAGGCAGACCCCGTTTACCGGCTAGTGTACCATTTCGAATCATTGCTCAAATATATAGAATGGTCATGTTCGTACCATCATAGATGAAGGGGCTTCTTTGAGTATCCTTTCCTCAACTGCTTGGAAAGCGCTTGGTTCGCCATCGCTTTTGCCTGAGATGAGAAATCTGTTGGAAATAATACTGAGAGGGGGGGTGAATCAGTATTATCAGATCAATAAAACTTTTTCAATGCTCAGAAACATATACGCTACTTCAGTTAAGTGAACCAGCGTGTACATGCTACTGTGTCTAAAGAAAACAGCGTATAACCAGAAAACTGATAATTCAGTTAGTTTATCTTCAGTTAAGTGCATCAGGTCATTATTCACCATATTAAGAGTAAACAGATGCAGTATAACAGAACAGATCATCACACAAAAGCCACACACATGAACACCATGATATAAGGTGGAAACCCAATGTAGGTGAAAACCACCTGCTGCAAGTCGTCTCTATCTTTCTTTAATAAGAACTTCAATTTACAATCTTTTGTACTGGTGCAACCTTATACCAGTACGCAGGCTACAACCTGCAGAAAGCTTCAACCTTCTCTTGTTCTCCAAACTTCCTTGGAAGGGAGCTCCAACCCCCTTTGCTCTTGTACTAGCTAAGATACTAGTACGTAGGTGCTGGCCTACAATCTTCTTTCCTTCAGGTACCACTTTTCATCAATTTTCAGACTGGATATTCCTGAAGCACAACATTACAATCTGAAGACTATGATTCATTCACAAATCATTCAAGCATAAAACAACCAATACTAGCATCATCAATCTTTGAATCACTGAACCACTGAAACCCTGTCAACATCTGTCACCAAAACACAGAGCAGACTACAGAACTCTGTAATATCAGTCAGACCCAACTGCAAACCCAAAAATCATGCTTCAAAAGATATACGCTACTTCAATGAAGGCAACCCGCGTATACATGCGGTTTTACCGAAGACAACCTGCGTACAGATCTAAAAATAACTTTTCGTAACTTGCAGCTGTACCAGATATCAGTTATACCCAGAATATAACATTGCGTCAGTATGCAGATCTAGAAATACGCATAATCAACCATATAAAGATAGTTCATTTCAAACCATTTGATCCCGATCTCTACTTAGATCTTGTTCTCCATCAACCGATGAGATCTCTCCTTAGCTCAGATCAAGCAATACATCATCAACCAATAACCTGCATACTGGATCTAATACTTCATCAGATATTCAAGACTTTTTAGATACACTTGCCTAATGATTTCCTTCTCCTTATATAGCCTTAGGCCTTGTTCAATACCAAGAGCCAAAACCATAGAAATCCAATACCATCATCCTCAAAACTAGGGATCAACACGTTCGTCGAGACACCAAGGTCCAAAACCATAGGCACAACTTCCAAGGAATAACCGCCACGGACCAAAAATGAGTTTTCCACATACACGCGCTTTTACTGAAGCCAACCTGCGTGTACACGCGACTTGGGCTTGATGAACCTGCGTATATGAATTTTCTCTTCTTCTTATAGCCTGATCATCAATTCCTTGCTGCTGACCTTCTGCACTATGATTGCCATCAAGGACAACACGTGTCTCATAATGCCAACAATCTCCCCCTTTGGACTTGATGGCAACCCCAAGATCCTTAGAATCATTCTCCCCCTTTGTCATCAAGGGCAAAGGGCTGTGCTCCCCCTGAGTACATGTTGATCTCTCTGCTCTGTTGTGCTGAACACGCTCCCCCTGACTATAGGCAAGATCTGCAAAAGATGTTCTTCAAACGAACCAAGACTTATACACCATAAGGGACCTTCCTATTACCAAAAGACTCAATACATACATCCATACTCCCAACCAAGAGGGGATACATCAGAAACAACCAAATATATTACATCATTCATCCCAGGCATAGTGGGGAAACCAACATAGGCCGTTACATGACCTAGACACCATAAAAGGGATATTACAGAAGAGATACATGACATAGAGACAACAAATCTAGACCAAGACGTATGAAAGTCACAAGCAGCATCTGATACACATCCTTTAGATCAGCAACCAAGATTTCCTTCTGAGCTCCTTCTCCTGAAACCAATAACCGTTGTGTACTAGAACCAAAAGCATCTAAATGCTAACAATGCTTTATGAGACTTTAATCTGCTCCCCCTGAACCTGTGCCTGCTGCTCCCGCTGAACCTGTACCTGAAGACCTGGCATACCCATCTCAGATCTTCTCCGACCGGAGTCTGCCCTTGTTGTTCAGAACTCCATATACGCGACTTCTCCTACAGAAAACGACGTATGCACGTGGATATTCTTTCTGCAACATGCGTACACCATACACGCGACTTTCCCATCATAAATCAACGTATATACGCGGATATCCTTTACGTAACTTGCGTATACCAAAATTTCTGTAGAACAGACAAGCTTCAACAGTAGGATGAAGCATCAACTACTCCCAGCTTTTGTCTGAGATATTCAAAAGTTTCCCTGGGCAGTGGTTTTGTGAGAATATCAGCAACTTGTTCCTTAGAAGGAACATACTCCAACTTGACCTTCTGCTCAAGCACTTGTTCCCGAAGAAAATGGTACTTGATTGGTATGTGCTTGGTCTTTGAGTGCATGACTGGATTCTTTGAAATGCTGATTGCACTTGTATTATCACATAAGATAGAGACTGGTGGAGTGCAAGTGATTTGAAAATCCTGCAAGGTCTGCATCATCCAAAGAAGTTGTGTGCAACAAGATGCCGCAGCCACATATTCTGCTTCAGCTGTAGATAAGGCAATCGAACTCTGTTTCTTGCTGAACCAAGATACTAATCTGGAACCCATGAAGAAAGCACCACCACTTGTGCTTTTCCTATCATCCACACTTCCGGCCCAATCTGCATCTGTATAAGCATGAAGAGTGAGATCTGTATCTCTAGGATACCATAAGCCATAGTTTTGGGTCCCTTGAAGATACTTGAAGATTCTTTTGACTGCCTGAAGATGAGTTTCCTTTGGGTTGGCTTGAAATCTTCCAACAATTCCTACTGCATGCATAATATCTGGTCGGGTACCTGTCAAATAAAGCAAACTCCCAATCATGGATCTATAAGTGGGTTGGTGAACTACTGCTGATTCGTCATTTGCACTGAGGCTGCATCCTGTAACCATGGGGGTACATACTGGCTTTGAATCTTCCATGCCATACTTCTTCAAGATCTGCTTGAGGTACTTGGTTTGAGACAAGAAGATACCTCCTTCATTTTGTTGGATTTGCAACCCAAGGAAGTATGTTAATTCTCCAAGTAGTGACATTTCGAATTCTTTCTGCATAACCAAGGCAAAGTTTTGACTCATAGTTTCTTCATTGCTGCCAAAGATAATATCATCTACATAAACAACAAGTATTAGCAATTTGTTATTTTCAACTTTTATATAGAGATTGCTATCTGCTGATCCTTTTGAAAAGCCTTGTTGGTGAAGATATTTGTCCAACCGATAGTACCAAGCCCTTGGAGCTTGTTTGAGACCATAGAGAGCCTTTTTCAATCTGCATACAAGGTTTGGATCATTCCCAAGAATGAAACCATCTGGCTGCTCAATATATACTTCTTCTTCTAAGTCTCCATTCAGAAAGGCTGATTTCACGTCCATTTGGAATACCTTGAAGTTTTGAAAGCTTGAGAGAGCAAGGAACATTCGGATGGCCTCAAGTCTTGCAACAGGAGCAAAGGTCTCTTCAAAATCTATTCCTTCTTGCTGTGCATACCCTTTACAAACAAGTCTGGCCTTGTTTCTAATTACTTCTCCATTTTCATTCAATTTATTCTTGAAGACCCATTTAGTCCCTATGACATTTTTATCTTTTGGTCTAGGAACCAATTCCCAAGTATTGTTCTTTTCGATCTGCTCAAGTTCTTCATCCATTGCTTTGACCCAACATTCATCTTTGCATGCCTCTTTCACATTTTGTGGTTCAGTGGAAGAAAGTAATGCCAAATAGCTTGAAGCTTCTGCAATTCTTATTCTTGTTTGTATTCCTGCTTCTTTCTGCCCCACAATCTGAGATTCTGGATGATTCTTTTGAACATATCTGGATGGAGTCTTCTCTTCTATTCTTGTCTGCTCCTCTGGTTCTTCTTGAGGTTCTTCTTCTTCTTGAGGTTCTTCTTCTTCATCATTCTGCCTTTGAGGGTAGCCTTCATCTTCTTCAATGTCTTCATGATGAATTTGCCTAGGAATATATCCCTTCTCATCAACCACTACACCAATGCTGTCAACAATTCTGCCAAGTCTTTTATTGTAGCACTTGTATGCTTTGCTATGTGGAGAATAACCAAGAAGAATGCCCTCATCTGCTCTTGGTTCAAGTTTGCCAAGTTGCTCATCAGTATTCTTAATATAACATTTGCTCCCAAAGATTTTGAAGTGCTTCACCGAAGGAGTCTCACCACTCCAGAGCTCATGAGGTGTTTGAGTGCTGTTTACTCGGACATTTGTTTTGTTAAGAATAATAACCGCAGCATGCGCAGCTTCACCCCAGAAGGTTGCGGGAGTACCTGATTCATCAAGCATAGCATGAGCCATTTGTTGGATTGTTCTGTTCATTCTTTCCACAACCCCATTTTGCTGAGGAGTTCTAGCTGTAGAGAATTCTCTTCTTATCCCATGTTCTTCACAGAAATCAAAAAATTCGTTTGAGGTAAACTCCCCACCTCTGTCAGATCTGAGACACTTAATTTTGTGTCCTGATTCATTTTCAACCAAGGCTTTGAATGATTTGAATTTTTTGAATGCTTCATCTTTGTGCTTCATAAGCCCTAACCAAACAAATCTGGAGAAATCATCAATGAATAATATCAGATATTCTTCTCCTCGAGGTGTTCTCTTCCTAAATGGACCACATACATCTGTATGGACTAGCTCAAGAGGCATGCTAGCTGATCCTTCCTTCTCTGGAAAGTTAGTTCTGGTTTGCTTTCCAAACTGACAAGATTTGCATATGGTATTGTCTGGAATTTTGATATCTGGAAGACCACGAACTGCCTGATATTTGCATGCTTTCCTTATTTGTGAAAAGCTTAGATGCCCCAACCTCCGATGCCATAGCAAATGTTCATCATCCTTTCTTAAGTAGCATTGTTGTCTTTCCTCAAAGATATATAGATTATTTGGAGTCCTTCTTCCTTTGAGCACTGTTTTACCTGTATCAAGATCGCGAACACAACATCCATTTGATCTAAATATTACCTTTGTTCCTTGATCGCACATCTGACTGACACTCAGAAGATTATGCTTCAATCCATCAACATATAAAACATTTCCTGCTTTGACCTTCTCTTTCAACGGAGCAACACCTTTTCCTTTTATGGCTACAGAGATATCGTTTCCAAAAGAAACTTTATTCCCCTTTTCTAATGCGGTATATGACTCAAGCTTTTCTTTGTCCCCTGTCATATGCTTCGAACATCCGCTGTCAATGTACCATAGACTTTCTTGACCTTCTGCATAAAAGGCTATCCCACATCTTTCTGGTTGTGATTCCTTTATTCTCCATGTTCTAATATTTGAGGTTTGTTCCTTCTGAGTTGTCTTCCGGAACCTGCTCCTGCATTCAGAGTCTTCATGACCAAAGTTATTACAAATAGAGCATTCAACTTCATTTTCAAGAACCGAAAAGTTGTTATAAGTCCTTTTCATGGTTCCAGTCATTCTCCCTTGCTTTTGAGCTTCTCTAGTCATGATTGTCTTGTAGGCAACACATTGAGCTGCTTTGTGACCGAAGTTATGGCAAGAAAAGCATTGGCCATTAAAGAAACTTTTGCGATAATCAGATCTATCATCCAACCGATTGTAGCTTCTATTCACATTCATTCTTGGAGCAAATTGGGAAGATTTTACCTATGGCTGATTGTAGCTTCTGTTTGTCCTTAAGGCAGTTCGTCCCTGAATTTCTTGATGGTCTTTATTTGTTCTTGAGGTAAACTGTCCCTGATTCACTTGATGACTTTTATTTGGCCTTTGCTCGCTTCTCCTTGCTGCATCAAGATAACTTTTAGAGGTAGAGGCTTGAGATGTTTCTCCATTATATCCTAGACCTGTCTTGATCAGAGGAGATCACTGCACACTGATAATCTCATCCAAGGTTTCAGATCCTTTAACAAATTTGAGATTAATTGCTTTAGTTTTCTCAATCTCCTTTATAAGACAAACAATCTCACATTCCAATTTTTCAAGATGTTTTTCCTTTTCAGTCAGTTGATATTGTAGAGAATCAATAATAGCACTTTTCTCTTCTAAGGAAACTTTGAGATTATTCATTTCTTCATAAAAGCCATTTACATCTATAGCATCCATGTAGTCATCATCTTCAAAAGCCATTAAAAGTTTATATCTATTACCTTGTTCATCTTCATCACTATTTGAAAGACCATCACTATCCTCATGAGTGTAATAGCTTTTCTTCTTTTCATTATGTTTCTTGTTCCATTTAACAGGTTCCTTTCCCTTGTCATTCTTATCTTTGTGAGGACATCTGGCAGCATAATGACCTACTCTTCCACAAGCAAAAAACTTAAAAGGTAACTTACCTCTGAACCTTCCAGAACCCCTTTGAAGATTTCTGACAAAGTTTGATTCTTCTTCTTCATCTTCTGGCACATGACTTGCTTCATAATAATCTTCTTTGCCTGAAGCTTTGAAGGCATCTTCTCTTCTGTCTGATGGACCTACCTTTCTCATTTCATAAGCGGTTAGAATTCCATGGAGCTGAGACATAGTGAGAATTTGCAGATTTTCCTTTTCTTCTATGGCAGACACTTTAGATTCAAACTTGGGGGACAAAGATCTTAGAACCTTTTCAACCACAATAGCCTCTTTTATTTCTTCACCCAAGTTTTTCATGCAATTAACAATCTCATCTACCCTAAGGAAGTAGTTAGCCACACTTTCATCATTATACATTCTGAGAGTCTCATACTTAATCCTGAGAGTTTGAAGTTTAGCACGCTTTACCTGTTCGTCTCCTTCATAGCTTGTGACAATTTTGTCCCATATTTCTTTTGCAGATTTATAGTGCATTACCTTCATGAATTCTGATTGAGATATACATCCCAATAGAGTATTGACTGCTTTCGCATTTGTTTCATATTTCTTTTTCTCGGCTGCATCTGTAGGAGTAGCTGAAGGAAAAGTGTAGCCTGTCTCTATGATGTCCCAAACTTCTGTACCAAGAGATTGAAGATAGGAAGTAACTCTTACCTTCCAATAATTGAAGTTTGTCCCATCAAAAACCGGTGGCCTGATTGATGCTTCTCTCTCGTAGTTGCTCATGATGAACGATCTACCTTCAAGCGATCAAGCTTCTCTGAAGGACCTGCTCCGATACCAATTGTTGGAAATAATACTGAGAGGGGGGGTGAATCAGTATTATCAGATCAATAAAACTTTTTCAATGCTCAGAAACATATACGCTACTTCAGTTAAGTGAACCAGCGTGTACACGCTACTGTGTCTAAAGAAAACAGCGTATAACCAGAAAACTTATAATTCAGTTAAGTGCATCAGGTCATTATTCACCATATTAAGAGTAAACAGATGCAGTATAACAGAACAGATCATCACACAAAAGCCACACACATGAACACCATGATATAAGGTGGAAACCTAATGTGGGTGAAAACCACCTGCTGCAAGTCGTCTCTATCTTTCTTTAATAAGAACTTCAATTTACAATCTTTTGTACTGGTGCAGCCTTATACCAGTACGCAGGCTACAACCTGCAGGAAGCTTCAACCTTCTCTCGTTCTCAAAACTTCCTTGGAAGGGAGCTCCAACCCCCTTTGCTCTTGTACTAGCTAAGATACTAGTACGTAGGTGCTGGCCTACAATCTTCTTTCCTTCAGGTACCACTTTTCATCAATTTTGAGACTGGATATTCCTGAAGCACAACATTACAATCTGAAGACTATGATTCATTCACAAATCATTCAAGCATAAAACAACCAATACTAGCATCATCAATCTTTGAATCACTGAACCACTGAAACCCTGTCAACATCTGTCACCAGAACACAGAGCAGACTACAGAACTCTGTAATATCAGTCAGACCCAACTGCAAACCCAAAAATCATGCTTCAAAAGATATACGCTACTTCAGTGAAGGCAACCCGCGTATACACGCGGTTTTACCGAAGACAACCTGCGTACAGATCTAAAAATAACTTTTCGTAACTTGCAGCTGTACCAGATATCAGTTATACCCAGAATATAACATTGCGTCAGTATGCAGATCTAGAAATACGCATAATCAACCATATAAAGATAGTTCATTTCAAACCATTTGATCCCGATCTCTCCTTAGATCTTGTTCTCGATCAACCGATGAGATCTCTCCTTAGCTCAGATCAAGCAATACATCATCAACCAATAACCTGCATACTGGATCTAATATTTCATCAGATATTCAAGACTTTTTAGATACACTTGCCTAATGATTTCTTTCTCCTTATATAGCCTTAGGCCTTGTTCAATACCAAGAGCCAAAACCATAGAAATCCAATACCATCATCCTCAAAACTACGGATCAACACGTTCGTCGAGACACCAAGGTCCAAAACCATAGGCAAAACTTCCAAGGAATAACCGCCACGGACCAAAAATGAGTTTTCCACATACACGCGCTTTTACTGAAGCCAACCTGCGTGTACACGCGACTTGGGCTTGATGAACCTGCGTATATAAATTTTCTCTTCCTCTTATAGCCTGATCATCAATTCCTTGCTGCTGACCTTCTGCACTATGATTGCCATCAAGGACTACACGTGTCTCATAATGCCAACAAAATCTAACAGGCTTTGACAAAGGAACCAGTGGACCGTTAGGGATCCTTCCCAATGTGCCGATAACATTTAGAGGGAAATCCGTTCACATGAACGTAATGGTAGTCCAAGAACCCCTGGATTATAATATACTCCTTGGATGAGACTATATTTTTTGCATGGGAGCCATTGTCTCCTCACTCTTTAGAGTAATGTGTTTTCCGCACGAAGGAAGAGTGGTCAAGCTCGTCGACCAGCTTTCATTCCCCGGATCACACATAGCAAATAGTCATATACCAACCCTGAACGGTCTTTTCATGCAAGGAATGTCTCATTAATCCCCAGTCCGTCCTCCTGATGAGCGCGAGTGATTCGAAGGACATGACTGAAACCCAGGGGGGCATGCACCCTGGTCTGCTTCGGCAGGAAAACCTTGGGTATAGGTAGGTTTCCGCGAAGGATATATGACTAGTTTGACACCCCCGTCCATTTAGGAAAATGGGATTAGGTTGGAATAAGATTCCTTCGTCAAAGTTATGTGAGTGGAGGCGTCTGCACCACTCACCTTTGTCTATTTCGGTAGACATCGCCGAGGAAGTGTTTTTTCTGTAGCACAGATAGAACAATCTTTGGTAACCTGTAAATTTTTCACTATACCTGGGGGCATGCAAACCTTTTGGCATGCAAGCGAAGAGCGACCATTTATTTTTTTAAATTTATAGGTCCTCTAACCCTTTAAACTCGGAGGATTGGTCGTTTCCTAGCTTGCATAAAGAAAGGATCCGGAGCAAAGTTTTGTAAGGTGCAAGCTCCATAAAAATGGCATCTTAGATGAGACATCCTTATTATACAACTGGATCAAGCTGTTTTAACGCGGAATTCAAGCTCGTTAAAAATAAACATAAGCAATGATCAAATGTTCCTCCAGAGTTTAATCTCATTAAAAAATGAACCAATTCCTGGTAAATAACCATTGTGAATGTATTACCATCAGCCTTTGAAGCCTTGGTCGTGTTCTCATCATCACCTCCACTCTGTATTGACCGATCATTCACCTCCACTTGATTGTTTACCCTTTTGGGGAATAGCTGCGAAGAGTGATCCTGTTAGCCATCCTTGTGACACTGCCGTGATTGGAAAATTCCAAACCTTACCTGGAATCAGCTACTACCCAAATCTATCACTCGTTCCTCAAAAACGACTCTCCTTTAAGCTCTTTTCAACTGACTCGTAAAATATGAAAAGATTGCCGAGCCATTGGCCTCTCCAGCTTGTTAAAGTGATCGGAAGTGCTATCCCTCCTTTAGATTTTAATCTTTTTGGACTTGAGGGATTATTACACAAAGGGATCGAACGCTTGTTTTGTTCGGCTCGTTAAAAATACCGAAAATTCATCCCTTTTGTATTGTTTTATACTTTTTCGGACTCAAGGGATTATGTGATGAAAAAGGATTTTTGGAGTTTCCTTTACGTCCCTTTTCAGATTCTCTAAAATTGAAAAGGACCGAGTTATCTTTGTCGTTAAACTCATTAAAACTGAATAACGACAAACTTGTCCATAATGGACAAGAACAAGTTTCACTATCGCTAGGCTCGTTAAAACATAGTGATGGGTTTGCCCGAAGGGAAAATTATAGAACAAGCATATGTTATCCTCCTCAAGCTTGACAAAAATAAAGAGGTACTGGTTAGCAATGACTAGGGAAAAATTGGGAAGAAAACTTGAAGAAACTTTGTTGGTAGCAAGTCGCTCTTGAACATGACAGTTTCGCCAAGGAAAATTTTAAGGATGGAAAATTTTCTTGAAGTTTAAAACATTGGCGAATCTCACTAATCCCTAATATGCAAATTATAAATGTTTATTGATATATTTGTAAAATTAATCAAATTTATAATTATTTTATATATAGTCGCTCTTGGGCGAATCATGGAAATTGGCGAGTTGGAAAATTAGCTTTAGCCCCTATCCATGAGTTTCGCTCTGCATCCGAGTTGAGTTGGGTTGTTCCATTCACTGGTCACATCACCATGGTTCCTTCACACCATCCACATTTGGGGTTAATGCTACCAATCCATCATGTCAGTGTCGCCGATATGTTCAAGAGAAGTCGCTCAGAGAATTTAGCTGTGTCTCACCCACTGCAGTACATTTACGCTCCATTCTTTCATGACCGCCACCCTGAACCTTATATCACCAGATCGTTTTTACCTCCATTATAATCATTTACTCTGTTCTGTGTCATTGATGTGGGATTCACTAAGGCCCTCCTATGACGGATCGCTTCTTATCGACATCAGCTCATTATCCAAGAAGTCGATCTAGGAACAACCCTTTCAGTACTTTGAAGCTTGCATGCCTCCATGGCAAGTTTCTCACTTCTGGCGATAGGTTTACACCAATGGCCTTCGATCGAAAGATTTTGTGTGGTGTTCAATGCCAAGTCCCTTATTCACACCACATGAATTGTATTGTAGTACCTTGAGGGTCATCATCATTATCGGTGATTCCTCTCGCGCCTGTTACCAGCTTACATCACTGGCTAGTAATCAGGCGATGTCTTTCCATGTTCGACTCCAAAACATCTCTCACATGGATTGACTTGTACTTTGAGTGAAGATCAAACAATATTGAAGACCCCAGATCTAGTTTCATCCATTCGGGTTGTGATATATATTCAGGAAAATAAAAACATCAAATGTACATCATTGCTGCACAGATAATCATCCAATCTAAGGGATGATGGCTATACCAAAATCATCAGTCTACACTCAGATGATTGTATGTCTCATGTACATGAAAATGAATTTATAAAGTTGAGCATGGGAATGCCCGCCTCAGCTAGATCGTGAAAATATTATGAAGATAATGTATTGTGTTGTATCTTATTACAGGTCGCCTTCTAGCTTGAAAAAACTTCGAATCCTCATGATAAAGCATTTCACCCGACATCAAAAGATTAACGACCTCATGCTTTAGGGGGCAACTGTTATAGACATTTTTGGGCACTACAACCCCAATCATAAATGTCCATAAACCAAGGGCTCCTAAGTCCCTAAAGGTCTTGTTCCAACCCCTAAAAGGATAAGGTCAACTGATTACAGCATCTCCCAGAAGTTCTCCATGAAAAACTACTCATAACTGGTCAAAACTGGACCATTTCACCTGCTCCATGGTCAAAGTGCGTTGCATCCCACCTAAATACACACAGTAGGTGCGATGCATGTTGAAAATCCCTTCTATGGGGTGCGATGGGCGAGAGTGGACAAATGGCAGGGTCAATCCGTAAGGTGGAAGAGCATGGAATCTTCCAAAAACTTCTCCTGTGTCACTTGCCTCTCTACATTCACCCAGGGATGAGTAAGAGATCATCAATCTCCAAGTGGAATCAAGAACTATCAGAGAGAGGACACTAATCAAATCTCAGAATCTGACTCACCTCCCTTGCAAACATCTATATATGGTTCCCTCATCCCAGAGATCCAAAGGCTGGAATTTTTTATCTTGTAAGGAAGTGTTGTTGGTTTCTTGGTGCAATATCATAGTGTTGTGTGATATAAGCTTTTCATGAGGTGAAGAAGGGCTTTCTTGCTGAGAGGATGATGCTGGGTCAGAACAATTGGTTGTAATCCTCTTTTCTATTTCTTGATTATCAATAAAGCTATTCAAGTTTTCCTCCACATTCTTGTATGATTAATGTTACATGCATTTGTGTGGTCAATATATATCTGGTCCTATATTGTTTATGATAATAGATCGATGTTCTTGGATAGTGTTATGCCGCTTTGATTCTACAGGTGCTCTTTGAAGCTGGGTAGACGAGGAAGCGAGTGGCGAAGACCTATCAGAAGGGAGAGGAATCGGGCAAGGAACCAAGCGCAAGACAGAGGTTGGTCTCCTTATTCCCCTCTTATCTATTTCTCATAAAGGAAAACAAAAGTAGTTTTAGTTTGTTTGTTTCTAAGGCAGCTACCAGCCTTAGTGGGACTAGCAGCTCTGCATAGACACTAGTTTTCCCGATAACACTAAGGGTTAGACTATGTGGGTTAGTCTATAAGTTATTACCATTAATGGTTGAAGATTTGACTCCTTGGTGAGTTAAATACTCGGGACAATTGTGCCTATGCATTTTACATGCATACTGTGGGTGTAAGTAGGGTAATCCCTGCCATCATTGTCCCATAGAGCCTTAGCCATGGCTTCCCCTGATACATTCAACAATACTGAATCTGAGACACATAATTGTATTGTGCTCTTTGCCTTTTGATCCAACTTCTTCCATTCTTCATCAGACACTCCCATTGGTTTAGTACTCGGATCTACTACAATCCACTGATCTTTATCCACCGAGAGATCCTCCATCTTGAGTTTCCACAACTCAAACTCTGACCATTAAATTTCTCGATCTCTATCTTTCCATTGCTTGCCATCTTCTTTCACCACCAGAATCGATCTCGCAGATCTCCCACTGAATAGGGCTACCTAGGCCCGAGTGAAACCCCTTAACAACATAGGCATCACCTTGAAGCCAAGACAACTCTGATACCAAATGTAGGTTTTAACCCCGTACAGAAATTACCTGCATAAAAATTCTTAAATGCAAAAATAAAAATGTGAGAGCATAACACATAAAACACATATACACAGAAATTTTCACCTGGATCCCAAAACCGGGATTGCGAGATTGATTTTTCATTATGTTCCTTTCAATTTTATAATACATATTTATACATGCTGAAGCATCCAATACCATGGACCGAAAACCATTGCGTCCAAAACCATGTGAGAAAACCATTCACAAAACCATAGGTAGGCCTGCCCAGCCTAATATAGGGTCAAAAAAAAAATTCACCGGGTCGTTGCCTCGGACTCTGTAGAGGGGGGCTACCCACCCTCCTCAAACCCCCTGGAGAGGGGGGGCTACCACCCCGCTGTGACCCCCCCGCTGCGCAATCGGCACAACAGAGGGGGGCCTCCGCCCCCCCCCTCTAACCTCCCGATAAACTATGTGGGTTGGTCGTGGAAAGAATATAACACAACCAACACTTTCCCAACACCTCATAAATTTTGGTATCGTTAGGTGTATAAACATATAGATATATCTTGACATATTGGCTTTCTCTTTCTTTCACATACCAGACATTTGCTGGAAGTTTGACTTCTTTTGATTTCTTCCAGTATGGAATCATCTTCTTATCGTTTGAGGGACTTGAAAGATTTGAAGCTATCAGCTTAATTTTGGTTCTTTCAACAATTCTTTTTGGAGATCCACCTTTAACAGTCTTTGGTCTAGAAAGATTCACAAAAATCTTGTTTGATACCATTTTCTTGAAGAAGAAAAACACATATAAATTAGTGAATTACAAAAAAATAATATCTTAAATTAACAAACAAAATGATAGATGATAATTAATTTTGTGAAACAAAACAATTTAAAAAAAAAAATTAAGAAATTTAAAAATACAGCACCCTGTCGTCCCACCCCAAAAATCGACTGGTAGTCGGGCCCAGCCCCCCTACCCCACACTAGCGGCCCAACAACCACGCCCCCTCCCCACTGGAGCCCCACCCAGCCCAACCCCCCCATCCCCCCCACCCCACCCAACCTCGGTGGCGCAAGCCCCTTCGCCCCATCCATGCGGCCCAACGGCCCGCCACCTCGACAGGCCGTTGGGCCGCCAAGGTGGGGTGTAGGTTGGCTTCCCAGCACCCCACCCCACCCTAGCAACCTAATGGCCGTCTTGGGCGGCGGGGCATTTGGTCGCCGCCTCGGTCGACAGTTGGAGCACCCGGCCCCCCACCCCACCCTGGCGGCCCAACAACCAACTAGGGTGTTGGACTGTTGGGCTGCTAGGGTGAGGCAGGGGGGCTGGTGCCTGACCCCCCGCCCCACCCCGATGGCGGGCCGTTGGGCCGATGTGGTGGGTCGGGGGGCTGGGCGCTAGCCCTCGCTCCCCACCCCGGCGGCCCAACACCCTGCTGCCCCGGTCGGCTGTTGGGCCATTGGGGTGGGGTGGGAGGGCTGGCGGCCACCCACCCAATCCACCCCGCCACCTCGGCCGACTGTTGGGCTGTTGGCATGGGGTGGGGACGCTGGGCAACGGCCCGCCGGGGTGGCGAGCCTCCCCCCCACACGACCTTGGCACCCCAACATCCCGTCGCCCTAGCCGGTTGTTGGGTCACCGGGGTGGGGCGAAGCGACTGGGCAGCGAGCCTCCCCGCCCCTCTCTCACGGGCCCATCGGGCCACCGGGAGCATTATCGGGCCCACTATGCCCACTGCGGGCGTAATGGGTAAATACACTGCGGATGTAGTGGGTAAATATTTCCTAAAAAACATTAAATTTCATTAAAGTTATTTAATTTTAAAATTTGCACAGCAAAAAAATTAACTGACCTTTCAAATGTGATAATCCTCTGTTGAATATATTCTTGATGGCCTTTCAAATGTGATAATCCTCTGTTGAATATATTCTTGATGGCAATGTAGCCGCTCCACAAATTCGCTCCAAGTCGTTTAATGAACTTTGAAAAACCTTGATGTGATGTGAAGAATAGTAATAATGAAATTTATTATATAAGGGGAATTACGGAATTGTTTTACGTACGGTTAATGTGGGATTAATTTTTTTTTATAAATTTTAACATGTTATTTTTGTTATGGCGATATAGGAAACTATGATAAAGCGAACATTACAGAATTGTTTTACAACACAATGAATGTGGGATTAATTTGTTTTAGAAGGTATAATAAATTTAAAAAAAAAAACCAACTGTTTAGTAAATATTATATAGTTTAAGTAATAAATTAATTTAGGTAAAAGATTTAGTTTACAGTTTTAATTTTAAAGATTTATTTCATAAAAAAAATTAGTTAAAATTTTTCAATAAATTGTAGAAGAAAATAATGGAGGGAAATACATTGTTTGGTCAATTTAGTGTGTTCTTAATCGCTGATTAAAATGTCAATCCGGGATTCGTAAACTGACGAAGTGAAGTGTACTATATGTACAAGATAACCATTTTCTTAGCCTTTTTGTCGTTTTTGAGTTTTTTTAGTTTGTTTTAGGATTTATCTTTTATGGATTCCCTAGTGTGTGTGATTTCTACAGTGATTTTCCAAACTTAAAAGTGTTCAAAAAGAAAGCTCTAAACTAACTGTAATGAAATCAATTCTTAAGAGGAAGTAAATGTATCAAACAGT
This sequence comes from Pinus tabuliformis, assembly GCA_031772625.1. Taxonomy (NCBI): domain Eukaryota; kingdom Viridiplantae; phylum Streptophyta; class Pinopsida; order Pinales; family Pinaceae; genus Pinus; species Pinus tabuliformis. The sequence goes on along the minus strand of CM062814.1, from coordinate 339,281,316 downwards.
GAACTAATGACAATGGCCCAGTATCCTTACTGTTGTATGAAAAAGAAAGTAAAAACTGAACTTAAAGCAACTAAAAGACTAAAAGCAAAGCAACTAATTCACACTACTTAAACTCTTCTGATCCTTTACCCTTTAACTCAATCTACCTTATGGGAAGGAATCATGAACAAGTTAAGCAATATGACATCTAAATTGCAAGAAATTAAATTGCATAAAGGAAACTAATCACACTACTTCAACTCTTCTGATCCTTTACCCTTCAACTCAATCTGCCTTATGGGAAGCAATCATGAACAAGTTAAGCAATATGATATATAAATTGCAGGAAATTAAATTGTATAAATGAAACTAATCACACTACTTCACTCTTCTGATCCTTTACCCTTCAACTCAATCTGCCTTATGGGAAGCAATCATGAACAAGTTAAGCAATATGATATCTAAATTGCAGGAAATTAAATTAAATCACACTACAATAAGTAATATTCTGATTCCTTACTAATAGAGTCACTTGACTATAGAAAGAAACCATAAACAAATGAGTAGTATGATGTCTAAGTAGCAGAAAAATAAATAAGCAAAACACAAATTGAAAAATGACAGTTTGGAATAAAGCTTTAGAAAATGAAAATTAGCAGGAAGGACAAGATGATCTCATATGTCAGTAGTTATCTAAAAAAATATGTAAATTTGCCCGGGCTACCTACAACAAAACCTGTAAAAGAAGCACTGATCAGCTAACAGTTAGAAAAGAAACATAAATGAAATATAGACAACAATGATCATTAGAACAATACACTATATATACAAGCAATGATTGAAAGAAAACAGTAAATGAAAGCAAGTAGAAACTATACAAGGCTCTGGTGTATAGGGGCCCTCTGCAACCTCGGCCAGTCAATCACTTAGTCACAAATCCGATTCAGAAAAACTATCTTCTCATGTATTTAAAGTGAAATTCAGTACAGTGGGTGACAACAGTCGAAATTACAATATGAAAGCTAATCCTTCAGCGTTTATCAACGCGTTATTTATAAGAAAAAGATGCTGCAACTAATTCCTAGATTTATGCTGCTAAAAGACACGTAAATCCCTTGAGTCGAGATCTAGCGTGGTGGTCATGAATTCATGGAGTGGTGGCTGCTTGGTTTAGTTCACGGGCTGCTCTCCAGGTGTGCCAATACCTTCGAAAACTAAGGATCGTGCCCCGCAAACCTTCACGTCGGCAAAACAGAGTCGTGCCACCACGAAGTTCTTCATTTGGCCCTTCCTTTGACCATCGTTGACCGCGATTGTTTATGAATGATTTGGCTGATCTGAGAGGACACACCCCATGTACACGTCATATGTAGCTTACCCATGTGCCTGGTTTCTCCATCGGACACCTATAGCATAGCCTTTAACAAAATGGCTGCGGAAACTTGGGCTGGCTACGGAAAATGACAAGTTTCCGCAGCTGCTTGAACAAAAATCTAAATCAAACAACAGTCATAAGCATAGTTAGGAAACCATTCCATAAGTTCTTTTTAAACTATTATGCAACAATTTGACAGCTTGGTGGACGAAGTAAATGGAAAAAGAAGGCTGAAAGGGTATATAGGGAAGTGCAGGTTTGGGACTCAACATACCCCCACTGTGAAGGTGTTGCATGTCCTCATGCAACCAAAATTTAGTCACCCCTTTCTAATCCATATGTTCTGATGCTTTTGCTAGGACATCTAGCCCTCTTTTCTTCTTCTTTGGTGCTACCACCATTCTTGGTTTCCTTATTAGACACCTGAACTTGAGATTAATCAATGCTCTGCTCAACTTTTTGCACTTTTTCTTCAGCTTCTTGTTTTTCTTTTGCCATAGTCCTAAATGGAGCATAGTGTTATCATGGATAATCTTATCTACCTTGCTCTACTCTTTGAGTGCTTCATTTTCCTGCTTGATATGCCTATTCAGGACTTCTAATTGAAATACCTCCTGTTTCAAGGATTGAACTTGTGCATCTAGTGGCAGAGTGGTGCTTGGACCTGCAGCTGACTTTTCTAATGATTCCAAGTAGTCATATACTTCTTGTTGATTGGGGTCTACTTCAGGTGTCTTTCTTGGACTAAGTTCAAAATCTGGTGAAGGAGGAGGACTACTCTCCAACTCTGGCCGAGAAGGGCATTCATCATGTGTAGGACTGATTTCAATGCTTGGTTGAGGATGAGGTGGACTACGGCCAGCTGGAGTTTTCTCAGATGTCTCTCCACCTAAGTCAATGAAGTGGGGCCATTTTATTTGCGTTTTACTCCCTTTTCCTCTTAACCTTGTGCTTCTCCTTAAGTATGGTGGACTAGTGCTCTTTTCTTGTATACTCTGTTTTTCTTTTGCCTTTTTCTTTGCTATAGCAGCAGCCTGAAGATGTACTAATCTTTCTGACAGTGGTTGATAATCTTCCTCTATGGATTTCTCAGGGGATGGATAGACTTCTTGGATGGTTCTTTTTCCTTTTTCTTTCTTCTGTTTCTTGTCTTTAGCTCCATCTTCTTCTTCTTTTTGGTCAGTTTCTTGAGTTTCTATAGTAGGGGAGTCTTGGACTGTAGTGTTCTTTTCTATCCTCCTACTTTTCCTTGGTGTCCTCGGTGTGCTACTTTCAGAGGCCTCATATGACTCTTGGAAGTAGTTTCTTATCAAAAATTGCTCCCATGTATCTTTGTTTTTCCTTAAGTGGTCTTCAATAAGAATTTTTATAAGTCCATGATGGTATAGATGAGGGTCTATATTGCCTATGTGTTTTTGGACTGTAATTTTCATTTTCTTCAAACTCAAGAGCAAGAAATAAGGCAAATTAAGAGCCTGATTTTCTAAGAAATTCATCAGCAGTCTAGCATGGTACATATACATCGAACTGAAGCATCCTTCACAGGTGACAAATTTTTGGATAACTAATAGTAGGCTAGCCCATTCTTCCTTTAATGCATGAACAGGGATTCCTTTAGTAAACACGGTAGTGTCCATACCTGGGTTTCTTAGCATGATTCTCCATGCCTGTTCATCCACGCTTTTATTTTTGAACCATCTTTCACCCTCCTGAGGTAAGCCTGTAGCAGCTGCTACCGTTGTTTCGGTCACTGTAAGCTTCAAATCTCCAATCTCCACTTTCTGACCATCAAATGACCATGCAAAGGCCTTGGTTACTTCTTTGTTATAGCCTTTAAACCATTGAATGAACCGTAACCACTTAGCTTTCTTCAGTAAATCCTTGGCCTGAGGGTAACCTTCTAAGTATTTTGGTCCTTTCGGCTGTGCCCTGAGTAGTTTTCCCATTTCTTTCCCTGTTTCGAATTTCGGCCGAGGATACAATTTTTAACAGAGGACAGTAGCTCGATTGCAGGGTTTATGGTAAAAGGTAATGGTTGCAATTGATAACAGGTGATGGGAATGCTTCGGATTACAGGCAGAATAGAGTATAGACAGTGGTGAACAGGTTTACAAAATAAAGTGCGTGTATATGAAAGGAAGGTCTTAAATGAAATGGTAAGTCACTGGTAGTGGAGGCGAGATCTTTTTGAATTAACGACTGCGTACGGGAGATCAAACGTCTTTAATAGATAGCTGCGGAAAATACGGTGAAGAAGAGCCGTAAGGAGATTGGCCACATCTCATGTGCGCAGGTGGCAAATGAAGTGCAGTTAACTTGAGTTTAAACCCGAAAAACCCATCATGAGACCGTTAAGAAATGAATTCTTGGTGTATGGAGTAATGTCGTGGGATAGAAGTGGTAATAGATCTATCATATCGAATCATTGCACATAGTAGAACTTTTCATGGTTTGATAACTATGCATAATCATGACTTTAATTGCTATTTGATAAAAAAATTTGCTCGTACCTTTGGAAACTTTGTCATTTCTTGCCCATAGCTTTTAGCCAACTGTTCTTTCTTGATATCTTGGAGATGCTCCATGTCTTCATGGTATTTTCTCACTTACACCTGCATTTTCATGATTTTTGTACTAACATTTTGACTGTGTATTTGAAAAACAGAGTGATGGTGGCTGCGGAAATCGTTTCTGGCTGCGGAAACTGTTTCTGGCTGCGGAAACTGCTTCCAGCTGCGGAAACTGGGACAACACCCACTTATCTGAACAAATGTGGTTAGAAAAGAACTAACTGAGTGGAAATAGTTCTGAAAGGAACTTTTATTGATGAAATGAGAATGAAATGAGTGGAATGGAATGAAAATGAAGCGGAGTGAAGTGAAGAGAAAATGTGAATGAGATGGAGGTGAAGTGAAATGGCAAATGAGGTGGAGTGAAGATGGAAAGAGAAGGAGAGGAGATTTTTTTTAGAAAATATAGAGTGTCAAGTGTCCTTGATTTTCACTCCATATTTTCTGTATAAGACTGCCAATCTATGATTGGTTTTCAGGCTTATACAATTTTTTTTTTTTTTTTTTTTAACTGAAAGAATAAAAGGCTAGGCTGGTGGGGAAGAAGGATTCTTCTCCACCAGCCTTATTGCAGAATTCTCTTGGAACATCTTGACAAATTCTTCTTTTGAGAGTGGCTTATGATAAATTTTCAATCGGTGGCCATTCAAAAGAAAGGAAATCTGAAATTCATCAATGGTCTTGACTCTTACTACTCCATTATTAAAGACTTTGTCAATTTCATATGGCCCAAGCCAATGGGTCTGAAATTTACCTTTAAAGTCTTTGAACTTGGAATCAAACAGTAATGCCCAATCTCCCTCTTGAAACTTTCTCTCTTTGATGTATATGTCATGCCATTTAACTCTTTGATGTTGAACTAGATCAGTCTTTAAAATTTCTTCTTGTCTGATTTCATCTATCTCATTCAGCTGCTCCATTCTGTGCTTTTGGGCTTCTGATAGATTCATCCCCAACTGGACTGCCATCTTGAAAGTCTTGACTTGAAACTCAATGGGGAGCAGGACTTTTTTCCCATAAACAAGTTCATAGGGAGAATGTCCTGTTGTACTCTTCCATGTAGTTCTGTAGGCCCATAAGGCTTCAGGAAGCCTTTATGCCAAATCTTTTCTGTGTATATGAACAATTTTGGTGATGATGCTTTCAAGAACTTTGTTTGTAGACTCCACCTGGCCATTTGCTTGCAGATGGTAAGGAGTAGATTTTTTGTGCTTGATTTTGTATTCTTCCATTAGCTTCTCCATCAAGTTAGATGTAAATTGACTTCCCTGATCTGTCACAATTTATCTTGGGACACCAAAACGAGTAAAAATATCCTCAAAAAGAAATTGAACAACTGAATTTTCAGTGGCAAAAGGCAATGCTTTAGCTTCTATCCATTTGGTGACATAATCAGTGCATACCAATATATACTTTTTCTGTTTAGATGGTGGATTAATAGGTCCAATGTAATCTAAAGCCCATTTTTCAAAGGGTTCGATGAGTACCTGTGGTTGTAATGGAATTTCATTTGAAAGAGTCGGTCTCCCAACTCTTTGGCAGCTATCACACCTTCTGAAATATTGTTTTGCATCTTTGAAAAGGGAAGGCCAATAATATCCTAAAGAAAGGATTTTATAGGCCATCCTTTTGTCAGCAAAGTGTCCACCGCATGGTTCATCATGACATGCCTTGAGGATCTCAGGCATTTCATCTTCCCGAAAACATCTTCTGATCACACAATCTAGCCCTGTTCTAAACAATTCATTAGAAATCCATGAATAACTTGAACTCTCCTGAATAATTTTTCTTTTCTCACTAGGAAATACATGTGGAGGTAGCTTTCCTGTAGCCAAATAGTTAGCAATATTTGCATACCAAGGAGTCTTAGTAGTTATTGCAAATAAATACTCATCTGAGAACTTATCCTCTACAGGAGAATCTTCATTAGTATTTTGGATTCTAGACAAGAAATCAACGACTGTATTTTGTTTCCCTGGTCTATCCAACACAGTAATATTGAATTCTTGTAAAAGTAAGAGCCATCTTGTAACTCTGCCATTAGTAACAGGTTTATTCATGAGATATCTAATTGTAGAATGATCAGTATGGAAAAAAGTTTCATAGCCAGTTATATAGTGTCTAAACTTATTGATTGCATGAACAACAACTAAGAACTCTTTCTCAGTCACAGTATAGTTTAACTCAGTGGGAGTCAATTTTTTACTGGTGTAGTAAATGGCATAAGGAACTAAATCCTTTTGTCCCAACACAGCTCCTAGAGCTGTATCTGAAGCATCTGTGGAAATATGGAAAGGAAGTTTCCAATTTGGCCCTCTCAAAATGGGTGCTTCAGATATTCTTGTTTTCAAAGTTTCAAATGCAGATTGACAATCAGGATCCCATTTGAATTCACAGTCTTTTGTAAGTAATTTGAAGAGTGGAGATGCTATTTTGGTGAATTTTTCAATAAATCTTCTATAGTATCCAGTAAATCCAAGAAAACTTCTAACATCTTTTGAAAATTTGTAATAGGCAACTTGGAGATGACTTCAACTTTTGATCTATCAACTTTAATCCCATTCCCTGAAATATGATGTCGTAAAACAATCCCTTCAGTAAACATCATAAAGCATTTTTCATGACTTAATGATAGGTTTGTTTCTTTACATCTTATAAGGACTTTTTCCAAATTATCTAATGCCTCTTCAAACGAATTACCATAAACTGTAAAATCATCCATATAAACCTCCACACAATCATGGATTAGATCAGAAAAGATTCCTAGTACTGCCCTTTGAAATGTTGCGGGTGCATTACATAATTCAAAACGAAGTACTCGGTAAGAAAAAGTTCCCCATGGACAGGTAAATGTGGTCTTGTCCTGATCTTCAGGTGCTACCTGAATCTGATTGTAGCCACTAAAACCATCCAAAAATGAAAAATACTTTTTGCCTGCTAAAGTATCTAATAGCTGATCGATAAAGGGTAAAGGAAAGTGATCCTTCAAAGTTGCTTTGTTCAATTCCCTGTAATCAATGCATACCCTCCATTTACCATTCTTTTTAGGTACTATAACCAAAGGAGAAACCCATTGGCTATCTGAGATTGGATAAATGAAGTTTACATTAAGTAACTTTTGGAGCTCTTCTTTCACTATCTCCCTAAGGTTTGGATTCATCCTTCTCTGAGGTTGTCTGATTGGTCTACTGTTTTCCTCAATGTAGATGTGATGAATGCAAGTCTTAGGGTTAATACCTTTCATATTAGTATATTCCCACGCAAATGCAGTAGAATGTTTTTGCAAGATTTTGGTTAGTTCTTCCTGTTGTGATCTTTCCAAATTTTTGTTGATATTCAATGTTTTTCCTGGAAAGATCTCAATGGCGGAACTACCAAACTCTTCCATAAAGAAAAGAGACATTTGTCTAGATGATAAATACTCAATGTCGGAATCTAACTGAAATTGTGTGTGGTCATATTCTAAAGATGTTTCAAAGTTTTCTAATGTGTTCAGAATTTGACTATCTTCACTAACTTCAGAAATGGTAAAGACAGGTTGTATAGTATCTTCATCATCAATCGACTCATTATATCCTATTTCTGTAATTTATTTTGCTAGGATACAGGTTGAATTTCTTTGTCGAATTACCATCAGAAATATACATATCCCCAGACCTACAACTGATGAAAGCATTGGCTGTGGCTAGCCAAGGTCTTCCTAAGATGAGAGGGTGTCCTCCTAAATTACTCTTGGTGGTTAAAATCCTAAAATCTACTGGATATTCCCAAGATTCTAAGGAGACTGAAATGTCTTCTAATACACCATCTGGTTTAATAATTGATCGATCTGCAAGTTGTAGTAAAGTAGGTGTAAAGAGAAGATTAGGAAGTTTTAGTTGTTCCATAGTCTGTCTACTCATAATGTTGATAGCAGCCCCTAAATCAATCAAAGTATTTGGAATTTCTACCCCATTGATATGTGTTTTGACAATTGGACTACCGGGATCTACATATTTCTGCATAGTAATTTTTCCCATCACGATGTCTGCAATTTTCCCTACCAGGTGGATTCTTCTTGTGTCTCTAGGTTTCCTTCCTGGTCTTTTAAGACTCAACTCCTTTATTGTTTTTGCTAAAATAGGAATCTCTCTAATGGCTTGTAACAAGGGAATCTTGATACAGACATTCTTCAATTCATCTAGAAAATCATAGTCAGTCAGGCAACAAGATTTGTTTTTCCACCCCTTTGTCAATTTGTAATCTTTCAGGAAAAGGAGGTGTGGATGAGGATGTAGGTTGCTCAACTATAGGAGTTGTGGGGGTTAGCTCTTTTTCTTTTTCTTTCTGAGTGTTTGGGTTTTGAAGAGATGCTTCAGAACCCTTATTGGCTTCAAGAGAATCTTCCTCAGAAATTCTTTGATTTTGGGCATCTATAGAAGGTTTATCTAAAACTCTACCAGATCTGAGTTGTACATTATTGAGAGGAACAATCATATAGGTAGGAAATTGTTGACCTTCTACCATGTAAGAATTTTGACGGTTTTTATTATTGGGGTTTGGAAATGGCTGAGAAGGAAGTTGATTTAACTTCTGTTGGAATGGAAGCAAGAGTTGAGAATTTGGGTTCTGTTGAGACGGTTGTTGTTGTTGAAATGGCAATGATAGTTGTGGGTTTTGATTTGGAAGTTGTGGAGCTTGTTGGTTTTGAAAAGATGGAGGATATTGATAAAATTGAGAAAATCTCCCATAAGGATTTTGCATGCCTTGTACCCATGATTGAAAAGAATTTTGAAGTTCGGACCAAGGTTGTTGCCAAGGATTCCAATTTGGTGGGGTTTGAAAGTTCATAGAGTTATTAAACCCTTGGTTTTGTTGCCCCTGCCAAGGTCTCCTTGCAACAAAATAGAGAGACTCAATTGTATTTGGATCTTCTTGGAAGACATCTTTGAGCCCAAGAATTGAAGGACAATCCTTGGTCTCATGATTCTTTGAACAAATCGCACATGTTTCTACAACTTTTGCATCCAAGGGACATTCCCTGAGAGCATGTTGTTTTCTAAATTTTGGGCAAAAGATGGCTAAAGCTTCAGCTTCTGCTTTCTGCTTATTGTGGATCTTAAGAGTGTCTAGTTTCTCACTAAGACTCCCTAAGATATCCGTTTTGAATTCATCAAGCATATTGCCAATCTTAGCCCTACTTACTGATCCAGTTGCAGATTTGTTTGCTCTGATGAGAGAAGGATCTCTAGGCCCTTTTCCACTTTTAGATTTTCCTCTTGAGAGATGGACACACAACTCTGCTATATCATGAAATGGAAGTTGAGATATGTCTCCTTTTCCCATCATGTTCAAAATATCTATCCATTCATCTCTAATGGCTTTTAATAGAAGGGCTTTCAAGGTTTCCTCATCTAAGTTACTCATTTTTGCTCTTTTCAGATTGTATTGGAATCTTTCAAGTAAATCCTCCAAGTTTTCATATTCTCTTTGTACCATTTTAAATACTTCATCCTTGTGGTTGGTAGGCATACAATAATCCATGTATCTATCCAGAAATTTTTGTTTCATATCATTCCAAGTCCTAATGGATTGAGTGGGTAATCCCATGAACCATTTCAAAGCAGCTCCTTTCAATGTTGAAGGAAACAGTTTGAGTTTTTGAGAGTCTTCCAGATAATCATAGGTTCGACACATGACCTCAAACTCAAATATAAATGTTTCAGGATCTTCATTTCTTAACCCATGAAAGTTTGGGAGGACAGATGGTGAAATATTTATCATTGTTGCTCGAGAATCCTCATCGACTATAGGAAATCCAAATGAGTTATCTCCATCCCTATTTCCCCCATTTTTACCTCTACCTCCTCCATTATTTCCTCCTCCCCCTCCTCTACCTCTACCTCTACCAAATCCGTTAACTCCCTCTTCTGTCATGGTAGTTTTCTCAGAGATTTCAGAGTCCTCTGGTTCCTCTACTAATGGTGAACGAGGAGGAATTTCTCCCTCTTCTTCCTCAGATGATTCTACTTCTTCAACTACAATGTGTCTCCCTATAGAAGAAAAGAAAGGATCTTTTCCTAATTCAGATTCGATGGATGGTGAGGAAGAGTCTCCTAACTCAACTACTGCCTCTTGAATTCCAGGAATCCTAGTGCTAGGAGTGTAGGTTGGAGATGATGGAGGTGTCTCTTGTCTATTCCTTGAGGTAGAAGGAGTTGTGAAAATCGAACTCTTGGCTCTGGCTAAAAACCTTCCCCTAGAATCTCTTGCTCTATGCATATCATTTTTATTTTTCTTCAAGTCAGGCTAATAATTCTCTTTTTGATCTTCCATGTCACTCTAGGTGCAAGAAGAGAGCATACTCAAGAAACTATTAAACCAATAACTTTCCCTTTTCTGATCCTCCAGATCACACTAAGTGCAAGAGGAGAGCATACTTTGAGAGTTTATCAATTTTCCTTCCTTGATTTTTTTTTTTTTTTTTAAGTAATTGGCTATCTAGTTTCACTTCCCCAGCAACGGCACCAAAATGTTTGGTCAATTTAGTGTCTTCTAAATTGCTGATTAAAATGTCAATCCGGGATTCGTAAACTGACGAAGTGAAGTGTACTATATGTACAAGATAACCATTTTCTTAGCCCTTTTGTCGTTTTTGAGTTTTTTGAGTTTGTTTTAGGATTTATCTTTTATGGATTCCCTAGTGTGTGTGATGGCGAAAATGAAAGTTAAGTATGGATTCCCTAGTGTGTGTGATTTCTACAGTGATTTTCCAAACTTAAAAGTGTTCAAAAAGAAAGCTCTAAACTAACTGTAATGAAATCAATTCTTAAGTGGAAGTAAATGTATCAAATAGTGAACTAATGACAATGGCCCAGTATCCTTGCTGCTGTATGAAAAAGAAAGTAAAAACTGAACTTAAAGAAACTAAAAGACTGAAAGCAAAGCAACTAATTCACACTACTTAAACTCTTCTGATCCTTTACCCTTCAACTCAATCTGCCTTATGGGAAGCAATCATGGACAAGTTAAGAAATATGACATCTAAATTGCAGGAAATCAAATTAAATCACACTACAATAAGTAATATTCTGATTCCTTACTAATAGAGTCACTTGACTATAGAAAGAAACCATAAACAAATGAGTAGTATGATGTCTAAGTAGCAGAAAAATAAATAAGCAAAACACAAATTGAAAAATGATAGTTCTGGAATAAAGCTTCAGAAAATGAAAATTAGCAGGAAGGACAAGATGATCTCATATGTCAGTAGTTATCTAAAAAAATATGTAAATCTGCCCAGGCTACCTACAACAAAACCTGTAAAAGAAGCACTGAAGAGCTAATAGTTAGAAAAGAAACATAAAGGAAATATAGACAGCAATGATCATTAGAACAACACACTATATATACAAGCAATGATTGAAAGAAAATAGTAAATGAAAGCAAGTAGAAACTATACAAGGCTCTGGTGTACAGGGGCCCTCTGCAACCTTGGCCAGTCAATCACTTAGTCACAAATCTGATTCAGAAAAACTGTCTTCTCATGTATTTAAAGTGAAATGCAGTACAGTGGGTGACAACAGTCGAAATTACAATATGAAAGCTAATCCTTCAGCGTATATAAATGTGTTATTTATAAGAAAAAGATGTTGCAACTAATTCCTAGATTTATGCTGCTAAAAGACACGTAAATCCCTTGAGCCGAGATCTAGCGTGGTGGTCATGAATTCATGGAGTGGTGGCTGCTTGGTTTAGTTCACGGGCTGCTCTCCAGGTGTGCCAATACCTCCAAAAACTAAGGATCGTGCCCCAAAAACCTTCACGTGGGCAAAATAGAGCCATGCCACCGCGAAATTCTTCATTTGGCCCTTCCTTTGACCATCGTTGACCGCGACTGTTTATGAATGATTTGGCTGATCTTAGGGAACAAACCTCATGTACACGTCACGTGCAGCTTACCCATGTGGCTGGTTTCTCCATCGGACACCTGTAGCATAGCCTTTAACAAAATGGCTGCGGAAACTTGGGCTGGCTGCGGAAAGTGACAAGTTTCCGCAGTTGCTTGAACCAAAATCTAAATCAAACAACAGTCATAAGCATAGTTAGGAAACCATTCCATAAGTTCTTTTTAAACTATTATGCAACGATTAGACAGCTTGGTGGACGAAGTAAATGGAAAAATAAGGCTGAAAGGGTATATAGGGAAGTGCAGGTTTGGGACTCAACATACATGAAACAAAATTTTTGGAGGGAAATTTTCATTTTTTGAGATATATATTGTCATTAGAAGAGTTTGCATTTGTATCATTCAACGTATTATATTTGAGAGGCATGGATTGTTCTGATAATGAATTTTCACTTTGTGAAGCATCAACAACTTCGTCGCGTAACAACTCTCTTCATATTGATGATTATAACAAAAATTATTCCACTGTGAATAGAGAGTAAATTATTCCTCTTAGTCCTAATCCTAAGGACTATGAGAGAAGCACTGATGAAATATGGGATGAAGAATTTAAAATAAATAAAGAGTCATGGTTTCCACTTAGTCCTAATCCTATGGATTATGAGAGAAACAACAATGAAGAGCATGATGAATAATTTCAAAAGAGTGGAGTGTCACAGTGTCCACTTAGCTCTAATCCTATGGACTATGAGAGCACTAGTGATGAATAACATGATGACTAATTTCAAAAAAATGGAGTGTCACGGTGCCCACTTAGTCGTAATCCTATGGACTATGAGAGAAACAATGATGAAGAGCATGCTAATGAATTTCAAAAGAATGGAGTGTCACAATGTCCACTTAGTCATAATCATATGGAATATGAGAGCAACAGTGATGAATAGCATGATGAATAATTTCAAAAGAATGGAGTGTCATGATGTCCACCTAGTCCTAATCCTATGGACTATGAAAGCAGTAGTGATGAAGAAAATGATGAAGAATTTCAAGAGAATGAAGTGTCACAGTGTGCACTTAGTCCTAATCCTATGGACTATGAGAGCAGCAGTGATGAAGAGCATGATGAAGAATTTCAAATGAATAGAGTGTCACAGTGTCCACTTAGTCCTAATCCTATGGAATATGAAGGCAACAGTGATGAAGAAAATTATGAATAATTTCAAATGAATAGAGTGTCATGGTGTCCACTTAGTCCTAATCTTATGGAGTATGAGAGAAGCAGTGATGAAGAACATGATGAATATTTTCAAATAAATAAATAATCACAGTTTCCATTTAGTCCAAATCCTAAGGACTATGAGAGCAGTAATGATGAAGGACATGATGAATCACTTAGTCCTAATCCTAAGGAATATGAGAGTAGTAGTGACAAAGAATAGGTTGTATAATTTTCAGTAAGTAAACAATCACATTTTCGACGTAGTCCTAATTCTATGGACTATGAGAGTAGCATTGACAATGCACATGAGGAAGAATATCCAATAAACATCGAGTCAAATTTTCCATTTATTCCTAATTCTAAGGACTATGATAGTAGCAATGAAGAAGGGGAAGATGGAGAATATCCCCCAAGACAGTATGTCAAAAGCACAACCGATCATAGTGAGGATAACATTCCTCATAATGATGATGACAATCCTTATAGAAATAATGATCCAATGATGGAGATGTTTCCAGGAAATATTGTATCGATGAGTAGAAGCAGACCTTTTCATAGCAATCCAAGATGTTCTAGTTACAAGGTGTAGAGCAGAATATCTGATGAGAAGAATTTCTATCAGCACTCTCATTTCAAGTGAATGTTGTCAAAAATATTGCTTGAAACATATGGATTTCAAATTTGCATTAGAGAAAAGGAAGAGATATTTTTCAATGAATAAAAGCATGCAAAAATCATATTTAGTTGGGTGCATGAAATCTACATTGTCAGGTTATGATTATCACATTGGGTCTTTTTTTATCTGTAGAAAGGCTTTCAAAATGTTTCATTCGATGGGTAATTTTCGTCTCTCAAACATCCAAGAAAATTTTGAAAAGGATCGCACATTTTATTCAGAAGTATTTCATAAATGACATTTTGAGCCATTATCAAATACTGCAATGTAATGGATGAAATATTTCTTTTGAAAGCATGGAGAATGTATGCCAAATATAGAGACAATACATATTCCAGATATTTTTTCAAGATGAGAAATCTACAATTTGTACAAAGAATATGCAGAAGGTTCTGAGGGACATGGTCGGTTTATTACATATCAATATTTTGTGAAGGTGTGGAAGAAAGAATTCAACAATGTCCGTATTCCTAAGAAGACAAGGATGGGGATTTGTATTACATGTGCTTCTCTTAAGTAAAAAAGGGATAAATGTGAAGGAAGAGAAAGAGGTAAGCATTCATAACTTTAACTTTTAAAATTGTATAGTCATCAACTATGAAAACATATTTCTTAATGATTCTTTTATGTTGTGTAGATTGCATTGTCAAATAACTTCAAGAGCATCGCGAACAACAAACAAGTGAAAGGAGAAAGTTGTACAAGCATCAAAAGAGGTGTTATGATAATCCGAATAAATATTTGGGTTTCATAGTTGATTGTATGCACCAGAAGAAAACACTTTTACCACATTTTGTTCGCACACCAAAAAATTTACACGTGGACTTTTTTTTCAGTATCACTTGGTTGGTTGTATGGGCATCAATGGGAAAACGTTGCCAAGGGTGTACTTCACAGCTCTAAATATTCATAGTATGCAAATATGACAATAACCATAATTCATGATTTGCTTTCTCATTGGTCTGGTAATCTTCCTGAAGTTTTGTATCTACAATTGGACAATACTTGCCATGAAAATAAAAATCAGGTTGTTTTTTGATATCTAAACATGCTTGTTGAATTGAGATTTTTTCATAAGGTAAAGGTTGGTTTCCTTCTTGTTGGGCACACTCATGACCATATTGATAATATGTTCATTCGTTTCTCAGTCACATTGAGGAGGAAGGAAGTTGGGAGCTTTCCATCATTAATTGAATGTATTAAGAAATCATACATGCTAGAGCCTACTTTTGATGTGTTGGAAGAAACTATTGACATGTGAAGGTTTATTTTTGGATCGCATGGTGAGGAAAAATGCATTGAACAACTTAATGACATTAGCTTCCAACATCAATTTCGTATCAAAAAAATTGATGGTAAAACACTAATATGGGGCAAGAAGTATTCAACTACTGCAGAATGGGCACTGTCATCAGGTTTGGAATTTTTGAAGTTCATTCCATATCATCCAATATTTGCATCGAAAATATTGTTATCGCAATTAGTTGGTGAAGTTCATAACACATACAAATAGAATAGAGATATAAATTATTCTGATTGCCTAGAAGAAATTAAAAACTGTATTAGATATACATATGAGTACTTTGACATTGCTGATACAGTTTGGTGGGAGTCATTTTTCAATAATCAAAGTGATATCATTTCAAGAACAAAAAATGAAGATATACCTTTGAAAAATCGATTTATTTGGCCACAAAATTTGTCAAATGAACATGAGGAAAGAAACATTGTTGAACAACAACAATCTCAAGGTATTATTAATTCTTCACAAGCAGAGGAAATAGAGATGTATATTGGTTCCAAAAGATCTCGTGCACAACGTGATGTTGGAAATACTGAGAGGGGGGGTGAATCATTATTTCTTTTCAATTGTTACTTTTTCTAGTTAGATTAATTATATTTAGAACACAAAATGAACAATAATAATAAATGATTTTATTAATTTTTTCTTTACAATAAATCAAGTACAATATTTGTAGGGCTCCAACCCTACATTCCAAGGCACCAACCTTGTATTTTCGACGCTCCATCCTCTTGGGCTAAAACCCTACATTCCAAGGCAGCAACCTTGTATTTTCGACGCTTCATCCCCTTGGGCTCCAACCCTTGCTTTACTTCATCAAGATGTGTTTAGTTGTACTTCACGGCTCCCAATGTCTTCTTCACCAAGCCCTATCAATCTTCAACAATGCCTTCACTTTAGTCTCCATGTCTCGTCATCAATGACAACCTTTTTCTCTTATAAGGTGTCACCATTGCTCTTCATCGTACCCAAACAATTTCTCCAAGATCACCTCATGATGGCTAGTGCATCATGGTCTCTAAGGGTGTCTCCAAGTATTTAAGAATGCTCAAAAGTTGAGGAGATTGACTCCAAGGATATCTTCGATAGCGCTTCTAAATTGCTCTAAGTTACTTCCAAATTAACTCCAATAGTGCTTTCAAGATTGCCTCCAATAGTGTTCCAAATGTAGAAAAAGATGCCCACTCTATATCAGCTCAATAAGTTTTCAACAAATCTGCTCCAACACAGTCTTCAAGTCAACACAAAAATTCTTCAATGATTTCTTCACAAGATGCCTTTAAAATAGGTCCATAATATGAATTCAACATTGTTGTAAGATGTATTCAACAAATGTCTTTTTTACGCTCTAAAGATGTCAGTGGGTTGCTCCAAAAGATGTTGTCAGGCTGCTCTAAAATGATTGTTGTATTGTTTCACAATATGTCACTATGCTGCTCCAAAATGTATTCTTCAACAACCCTACAAAAGTATTAGCAACTCCTCTAGATATGCTCTTCGATACTTTTATTTCTTCTCCAATGGCGTCCTCAAATGATGTGAAAAACAACAAAAAAGGCTCCTTCAGATCTATCACTAGGATGCTTCAAATAATGCTTAAAAAATAGCGAGAAGTCTTCTTACAAGCACAAGCTCATTTGTCACTTCACACAAGTCTAAATTTGTCATTGCTTCAAGGTTTACATGTCACAGATCCTCTGCCACAGGTCCAAGAATTTAGATGGCGCAAGTCTGAAAATTTAGGAACAGGTCCGAAATTTTAGGCACAACTCTGAAATTCTAGGAACGGGTCTAAACCACAGATCTAAGCTGAGATGAGTTCTTTCTATATCCTAGTTTGATTCCTTCCACAGACCTGCAAGTTTTTCCTTCTTTACTTGATCCAAAACAGAAATAAAAACACTCTTCAAACTGTGCATCTATCTTCTTCCCTCGTCAAAAATGTTCTCTGAAATTTGCACCAAATTGATGATGAAAATGGAGTGTTGGATGTCATATTTATACAGGTTTTGACTTATGACGAATAGACATGTCTGTTGGGTGAAGGGGTATGAGCCTACACAAGTCGGCTCACTAGAAGTAATAATTTTCTTAACTTAAAAATTCAATTTCTCCCAATCTAGAAAGAGTTAGAAGACAAATAATAGCTCATTGGAAAGAGGAAGAAGTCCTCTACAAGATAGTCAAGGAATCATTGTAAAATGATGTCTTTAAGAGGTCAAAAGTAATTTTCTTTATGACTGTTTGGAATTTTTAGTACAGTCCTTGGAGTCATTTGGATTTTTCATGTATAAGGTCAATGGGACTAGAATGAGGGTTAGGGTAATTTTATTAGGACTTCAAGAGTGGTTTCCAACCATCATTCATATCATCAAGTCCATATTATCAAGTGTGTCATTCATGTATAGTCCTTCAATATCAAGGGTAAGGACATCATCTGGGTTCTAGGCTTCTTCATCAAGAGTAAGAACATCATCATGATTTCTAGGGCTTCTTCATCAAGAGCAAGGATACATGAGGTTATGGTGTCTTCATGGTTAGTTCAAGCATCTAGGACAAGACATCTTCTTAGTGGCTTGAAATCTTTATTCATGACATCCTTATCAAACAAGAGGGACTTGTCATCATGAGCGAGGACATCATCATGTTATGCATCATAAGAATATTAGTCATCCCAATAATGTCATATTGACATCAATGACAACCTTGATTAACAATATCCCCCTTTGTCATTGATGGCAATATTTTTTCCCTTCCAACATTCTCTCCCCCTTTGACATCAACGGAAACTGGGGTGCCCAAGTACTCCCCCTGTTAAGCTGCTTCTTTTCTTCGTCAATAGTAGTTCTTCATAGGTATGTTACTCCCCCTATCATGATGCTCTTCCTTTTGGCAATGTCATCCATGATAGATGTTTTTACATTTCTTCATGTGATGAACCAATTCCCCCTACCTATATAAACTTATCTAGTTTCTTTAGGTAGGAAATATTTCTGCCTTGTGATCAAGTGGAAGAAATCTGCAACAATAGTCCATCAGATAAGGAATCATGTTCTTCAATGGAGTTCCTCGCAAGAGATGATCTATCAAAAGATGATTGTCCATGTGTGACTCATCAATAATTTCATAGGGCCCATTCACAAATAGCTTCTGCAAGAATGATTAAGAATCATAAGCTCCCTTTAACAGTATGCATGGTCTCCTTTGGTAGAGTCTCATTATCAAACACCTAGAATATCATATCTACAAAAGATGTACTCATTAGATCAAAAGAATGAGTTGATGTCTTAAGTGTTCAAGAGGCTTTCTGATCCAATTTTCTTCCTTCTCCATGCTTGTGTAGATCTCCTTTCATGCTTGGTAGTCGTGGTTTTATGTTGTTTAGAAACCCAAGTCAAGTTACAATCATGAGCCATATGTCTAATGTTATGACATTTGACGCACTCCATTTTGTTCATCAATAACGGATCACGAATTCTTCTTGAAAAGTTGCTTCTAGGAGACTGAAGGAGACCATTATATTTATCCTTGTGGTATGCCCTACAATCTTTTTCCATGTGCCCAAAATTTGTACAAGAATAGCAATAACCAAGAAATATACTTTGATACCTGGGAGATGAAGATTTCCTTGATGTACTTCTAAAGTCATTTTTCCTTGGGATTATTTGATGATATTCATTTCCTTTTGTATTCTTGACATCATCTGCAAGTCTTATTGGAGTAGGATTTCTTCCATAATTGTCTTGACTCTTCTCCTTGCCTTTACTGGGACTGTGAGCATCAACATTTCTTTCTGGCTTCCTCACATCCTTGTTGTTTGAAGCATTATCATTCTTGCTTCAATATTCACCTACATAGACAAGACCTAATTTATCAAGGGGAGACCTTTGATGACTTAGGATGTCATCTAAGGTTTGAGAACTTTTCAAGTTCTTATCCAACAAGTCAACTTCCTTCTTAAGAAAGACAATTGCTTCCTTAATTTTCTTGCATTCTTCATCCTTCTTTGATAGAATGATGTCCATTTCTTCCTTCATCTTGGTTGCTTCACATGATTGGGCATTAAGAGAAGTGATTTTTGATCTTAACTTGGTGATGTCATCATCCTTTTCATCTAGTTGGCATATCGTGGTGTTTCTCTCCTTTTCTGCTTCCTCAACTTGTCCTTCTATAAATGTCAAAGCTTTCATCACCTTCTCAACTCGTATTGGTTGTTTCCTTGCTTCTTCTAGTTGAGATCTAAGGGAGGAGACCTCCTCCTTGTATTGACCAATCTCTGCTTCAAGTTTGTTCAAGCTCTTGAGTCTTTGTTCATGGTGGCTTGACAAAGTTTCTTCCCTTTTCTTTTGCTTATCCAATTGATTTGTCATGGATATGACTTCTTCATGATGCTTTCTTTTGTTTTGATTAAGTTCCTCCATAATTTTGGTGAGCTCCTCATCTCTTTCTAGTACTTGAACCTTGAAAAGGTCATCTTCATTCCTTGTGTTGTATTGGTCACCATATTGCGCTTTCTTCTTAAGTTCCTCATTTCCCTTTTTCAAACTGTTAATCTCCTCCATGGTAGCTATAAGTTTAGTCATAAGACCTTCTTCAAAGTATTACTTGCTTTCTTCTTCTAGGTCTTGTTTTCCCTTGATGTCATCATTCTTACCTTCAGCTTCCTTGATGGGTTTTGGATTTCCTTCTTGCTTTCCATCATCTTCTTGACTAGTGGTCATGGTAAATGCTCCTTTTGAGTGAAGGTCATGAAGTTTTTCCCATATACCCTTTACTGACAAACATTTTTCCAAATTGGCCTTAATAGAATTTGGTAGCCCATTCAAAATTGTCTTCATTTCTCTTGTATTGTACTCCTTGGATTCATCATCCATCGTGCTAACAGTAATCACTAATTTCTAGAATTCAATGCCTTGAGTCTTTAAGAAATTCCTCATTCTTGCCTCCCATATATCAAAGTTTCCATTGAAAAATAGCGCCTTCACAAATTGATTGACTTCAATTTCAGTGGTTGAGGGATACACATCTTTAGGAGGATTGGAGACTTTCTTCCTTGGCTTCACAAATTTTGTTCTAATGATCAACCTTCAAGCTGTTAGGCTTTGAGTGAAGGTACTAGCTTTGATTCCAATTGTTAGAAATACTGAGAGGGGGCGGGCGCAGGGGGGGGGGGTGAATCAATATTTCTTTTCAATTGTTACTTTTTCCAGTTAGATCACTTATATTTAGAACACAAAATGAACAATAAGAATAAATTCTTTTATTAATTTCTTCTTTACAATAAATCAAGTACAATATCTGTAGAGCTCCAACCCTAGATGAAGAGACCAATATTCAATTCCCCAGTCTCAAACTTGTAATGTGCCAAGCATTGACTTGGACTTTCCAAGGCACCAACCTTGTCAATTTTGAGGCACCAACCTCAAAGGCTCCAACCCTATATCTGGTTGAGGCTCAGACCTAGTTTCTTCAGGACTCTGATCCTCTAGGGCTCCAACCCTACCTTCCAAGGCACCAAACTTGTATTTTCGAGGCTCCAACCTCTTGGGCTCCAACCCTTGCTTTACTTCATCAAGATGTGTTTAGATGTACTTCATGACTCCCAATGTCTTCTTCATCGAGCCCTATCAATCTTCAGCAATGCCTTCACTTTAGTCTACATGTCTCATCATCAATGACAACCTTGTTCTCTTAGAAGGTGTCACCATTTCTCTTCATCGTACCCAAACAATTTCTCCAAGATCACCTCATGCTGGCTAGTCCATAATGGTCTCTAAGGGCAAGTATTTAAGAATGCTAAAAATCCCAAGCGATTGACTCCAAGGATATCTTCGATAGTGCTTCAAAATTGCACCAAGTTACTTCCAAATTAACTCCAATAATTCTTTCAAGATTGCCTCCAATAGTGTTCCAAATGTAGACAAATATGCCTGCTCTATATCAGCTCAATAAGTTTTCAACAAACCTACTCCAACACAGTCTTCAAGTCAACACAAAAATTCTTCAATGATTTCTTAACAAGATGCATTTAAAATAGGTCCATAATATGAATTCAACACTGTTGTAAGATTTCTTCAAGAAATGTCTTTAAATTTCTCCAAAAACCGTCTTTAGTCTGTTCTAAAGATGTCAGTAGGTTGCTCCAAAAGATGTCGTTAGGCTTCTCTAAAATGATTGTAGGACTGTTTCACAATATGTCACTATGCTACTCCAAAATGTCTTCTTCAACAACCCTACAAAAGGGTAAACAAATCCTCTAGATCTGCTCTTCGATACTTTTATTTCTGCTCCAACGGTGTCCTAAAATGATGCGAAAAACAGTGAGAAGGCTCCTTCAGAGCTACCACTGGTATGCTTCAAACAATGCTTAAAAAGTTTCTAGAAGTCTTCTTATAGGCACAAGCTGATTTGTCACTTCACACAAGTATGAATTTGTCACTGTTTCAAGGTTTACATGTCACATATCCTTTGCCACAAGTCCAAGCATTTAGATGGCACAAGTCCAAAATTTTAGGAACACGTCCGAAATTTTAAGCATAGATCCGAAATTCTAGGAACGGGTCTAAACCATAGGTGTGAGCTAAGATGAGTTCTTTCTGTATCTTATTTTGATTCCTTCCATAGACCTGCAAGTTTTTCCTTCTTTACTTGATCCAAAACAGAAATAAAAACACTCTTCAAACTTTGCATCTATCTTCTTCCTCGGTCAAAAATGTTCTCTGAAATTTGGACCGAATTTATGATGAAAATGGAGTTTTGGATGCCATATTTATATAGGTTTTGACTTATGATGAATAAACACAACTGTTGGGTGAAGGGTATGAGCCTACACAAGTCAGTTCAGTAGAAGTAATAATTTTCTTAACTTAAAAATTCAATTTCTCCCAATCTTGAAAGAGTTAGAAGACAAATAATAGCTCTTTGGAAAGAGGAAGAAGTCCTCTACAAGATATTCAAAGAATCATTGTAAAATTATGTCTTTAAGAGGTCAAAAAAATAATTTTCTTTATGACTATTTGGAATTTTTAGTATAGTCCTTGGAGTTATTTGGATTTTTCATGTATAAGGTCAATGGGACTAGAATGAGGGTTAGGGTAATTTTATTAGGACTTCAAGAGTGGTTGCCAACCATCATTGATATCATCAAGTCCATATTATCAAGTGCATCATTCATGTCTAGTCCTTCAATATCAAGGGTAAGGACATCATCCAAGTTCTAGGCTTCTTCATCAAGAGTAAGAACATCATCATGATTTCTAGGGCTTCTTCATCAAGAGCAAGGATACTTGAGGTTATGGTTCATGGTTAGTTCAAGCATCTAGGACAATACATCTACTTAGTGGCTTTACATCATAATGGCATCATTAATAGATTGACATCTTTATTAATGGCATCATTATCAAGAATATCTTTCATCCCAATAATGTCAGATTGACATCAATGGCGACCTTGATTAGCACGTGAAGCCATGGAAGACCTTTATAGGGGTTTAGTATAGGATATTAAGGAGGGTTGCATGATCCCAGTGCTAGTAGATGGAGATCCCAATGGCTATATATTCTTGGTTGCTAAGGTTATAAAGGTATTTACAGAAAATGAACATGTTACAGGTGTTGAATTACATTGGTATGCCACAAATATACACCCATTCAATGGTGTGTATAAGTGAGAGATGGTAGTTGATAAAAAAATTGGTGGAAAGAGAAAAAGAAAGGGTACAAATATAAATCATCGCCGCACAAACCTCTTAAAATTGGAGGATGTTGACATACTTGTTTATGACTTCAATTTAACTAAGAGAGGAACTCTTCGCTTCAAGACGATAGAGATTCTAAAAAGGTTGTTACCAGAAGGAACAATGTTGAGATGGGAGTCTGCTGAAACCAGTCGTAGATCCAGAAGAATTTTGAAACTTGAAATGGTGGGCATGCATGTGGACTCAGATGGGGCACTAGTTGATGAAAGAGAAGAATATGGAACATCTTCGTCTGCATCTAGTCATTCATCTGAAGATGTGAATTCTGATGGTGTGCAAGAAAATATGAATTATTTTGAATAATTGTCTAAGACAATTTATATAACTGATGTTTGCATTGTATCTTGAAATAAAAATTTTGATTTCCATATGGTGTTAAATCAGAAGTTGTGAGTCACTTTTATGTTATTGGATTATATGTTTTAATTATGATGATTTTTATTGTTTAGAATATCTACAATGCAACAATAAATTAGAGATATAATGTATGTTTCATTCAATGTACAAATAATGACATTTTGATTAATTTAGTCATGCAATTTGTTCATAATGTCATGGTTTTTTAATTTCATCTTTGAAAATCTTCCAATTTTTTTGTATCTTTAATGTTGTGGTTGAAAACAATTAGCATTTTAGCAATCTCTAGTGTGATGTTATTATATGTTTAACAACATGGATGAAAACTAATAGAATTTTAATGTGTTTCAGATCCCATTATTTTATCTTTATCAAAATTACTAAAACATGTTGAATTTATACTTAGGAAAGGAAAATGTTATTCTACCAAAAACATTAGTGTGTTTCTTCATAAAAAACAACTGTTTTTTTGCACATAAAAATTCAGTTTTACTGTCGTTTTTTAAAAATGTTGAAAATTGAAACTAAAAAAAAAACCATCATTCCAGTATCAACACTTTTCATTTTCAAGTTGTTTTTTGCACAATTTTTGCACGAAAAATTCATTTTCACTGCCATTTTTAAAACATGTTCAAAATTGAGCCTAAAAAAAAACCATTGTTCCACTATACACACTTTTCATTTTTAGTATTGTATTTTATGGTTTTACGAGGTTTTTTGGCCAGAGTTCCCATTTTTGAGTTTATAGTTCCCATTTCAAAGTTTACATCGTTTAAATCCAACATCTGGAATTTAGTATGTTTTTCTCGGGATTTCTTACTTCCATCATGCCCAAAGGATTGCATAAACCAGCACTACAAAATGATGGGAACCTATTATAGTAAGTTTGAGGCATATCAAGTCTCCTTTCTATAGCTTTCACACAATTCCCTGCTCTTTTGTTTGTTCTCAATGATGCATGAAGAACCGGTTTTACTGCCAATTTTGCAAAAAAATGGGACATGTTTTAAATTAGGACAATTTGGCCATAGTTCTATTGATATATTATTAGGGATGGTTGGCCTAGTATGTTTTAACCTAATTAACTGTAGTTAGTTGTTAATCCAGTCTGTATTGATTCCTATGGTTTTAAATTTGCCAAGAAATCTAATATTGAAGAGTGTGAATACACATAACTAGAATTCCCACCGATGAAAAGGGAATTATAGGAACATTTGGTATGTTGTTTTAGCATGATATGCAATAGTTAACTTTGTTAACTGTGATTTTGTATTGACAGTGCCTGGTTAACTGTCATTTGAATTGATCGATGATAAGATTGGCTACATTAATTGAGAAGTTGGCATTGAGGAACACCAATAAGTAGAGGTAGAGACTTCATAGATGAAAGGAATATCATGCTAAATTTTTGTATGTATGCTTTAGTAGGATGGGCTCTGGTCATTTTTGTTATCTAGATCTGTATTGACAGTTATAGTTGGTAAAAATTACGGAAATGTTGACACTAGGAACAATAATAGATATCACTAAATTGCATATATGAAAAGGCCAGTGCAGTAGCGTTTGATATCAAATCTTTACTGAGGGTGCAAAGTCTCGATAATAGGCCAAAGTGTGTGCAACTCTGCATCCTAAGTAACTAGACCCTTGGGTTCTTCTACTGCAGGACCAAGTTAATCCTTTATTTTTTCTAAAGAGTAATTCCTTTAACTTTCTTGATCTGTAGATGAGGAATTATGTTATTATGCCCAGTTTATTAATGATGTAGTCATTTCTTTAAATGAATGATGTTGATTCTTTTATAGGTATACCATATAGTTGTACTAATGGTCATAAAAGTTCTATATTTGCTAGGTGTACATTTGGAAACAATTATGCCATATATATTGTACAGTATCATGTGGTTTCAAAAACAGATTTCTGGTTTCCAAGTAGGACTTCATAAGTCCTTAGGTTTAAGAGAGAATGAAAGGGGTTCAAAAAATAGATTTTTGGTTTTCAAGTAGGATTTAATAATTTCTCAAGTTTAAGAAAGAATGAAAATTAGAAACAAAGTCAACATGTATTATGTACTATTGTGTAAGAAAATGTTAAAGTATATAGTATGTACCTTGATTTATTATTGATTTTTCTATTAGTTTTCAGAGTACTACATATGAGATTCATCGACTAATAAAATCATAGCCATATCATAGATTTAATACATAATGTCAAGTTGAACTTAAAACTAGTTTCAAAACTGTGATACCTTTGTGATAACTCCTCTCCCAAAATAGATTTAATCCTTCCAAGTTGAAAAAAACCCTCTTCTATGTTGAAAACCTAATCCTTCCATGTTGTTGTGTGGAAAATTCAGATCTCTTGGTCATCTCCATTTGTCGAGGACACTTTGGAATATATGGGAAATTTTGGGTAGTCCCGTGTACCAAGGGGAGACCTTCTTGGACATCCCCATGTAACGAGGACCCTCGGGACATATCCTCCTATAACATATTCTTTAATTTGTTAAAGAAACTATAAAAGATTACAACAAACCAAACAACATTTTTTAGAGTATAAATCTCTACATTAACTTCTTAAATTATTATTGAGAAGGTTCAAATCATAAAGAAATGTATAGGTGAATAAAATGATGACAACAACTCAAACTACTAGATTGATTCAAGAGCTTCTTGGGATGAAAAAGAAAGATGGAAATCCCAGTTCACATGTTCTTAATTATCAATACTTTCATGTTGAGGCTCCTCTTATGGTAGGACTCTATCATAATACCATATACGTAGCTAGCTTGCAACACAGAGGACATAATAGTTGGTGGACATCCTAATATGAACATGACACATGTATACACTGCATACAAGTTTTTTTACTGAACTAACTCCATCCTACGCATTTACACTACATTTGATATATAAAGGGACTGGTATGGTTCAGTTGTTTCTAGTTATGTTTTTTATATCTGGTCGTTTCCATTCCCTTCCATCTACTCTGATACTACCCATTCCTAATTGCATTCTCCTTGTATTATTTGTCTCCACTAGATTTTCTTATTATTATTTGGTCTTACCATTGCTGGGGTCATCTGATTATAGTTCCTACACACCCCTCGAATCATCCAATTTCTCTACTTATAATTACTCAACATCGTAGTTATCTTTCTTATTTCCATTTACATTCTCTTTTGCATGCTTCAGGATCATTTTTTTAATATCGAAAGGTGCCCTCATGCCTTTATTGGTCAATAGCCTTAGTCTTACATGTCCAACTTCGACCTAAGATAAGAGATCCTCCCTAGCGACCACAAAATTTTCCATGCTCTGGAGGAAGTGGATAGAAACATTTATTATATCCATACCCTACAAAGATTTTAGAGTGAGATGTTGTAATAGGTGGTGGACATGTATGGGATGTTGTTGTTGTTGCTGCTGCAAGGGATGAGGTTCCTAGTTTCTTTGTTCTTCTGTGTGAATAGTTTTTTTCAGTTGAATTGTCGGCTGACCATTTGACTCGGCTTGAACCGAATGGTGGGGTAGTGTGATTTCTCTGGTGCAAGGTGTCAGATGTTAGTGGCTCTATTCCGGCAATTCATATTACATAGTGACCTGGGCTGGATAAAGAAGGTTCTCATAACAAGGACGTCTCATTTCCACTTTAATCACTATTGGTTGTCCCTACCTTCCTCCATTTTCAGGACTATATTGGGCACTAGTATTGAGGTGGGGTCGGTATTTTGGGATTACACATATATTCTCTCATTAAATTTCCAAATTGGGAAGCATTTTTGGTGGCGAGGTAGATCGGGAGAATTATTTTGCAAGTGATATGTGCTATGACTACTGCATGGGGAAAGAATTGGGCTTAATTTTATATGCTTTCCATTGATCTAATATTCTCTTATAGTTCTTTCTAGGGCCACCATGACTTTAATATGACTTTATTCCTCTCCATCTGTCTATCATATTCCCTAAGTACTCAGATTAACATGCTGGATTGCATTCTAACACCCCTGATTTGGTTGTTGGATTGGCTAGATTGGCTACTATTTTCCTATAGGTGACTATGGAGATATCCAACCCCTTTAATTCAGATACCTCCACCATGGAGACATTTATTTGAGCCACCTTGGAGCTTGAGGTGGCACACGCTTATGGAATCCCTAGGTTTGCTCCCTCGGTTAATGATCAAAATATTGGACAGGTGGGTTGCTGTGGGGGGTTGGGGGGGTGGGGGTCCTGTTCATGCTACACGTCTTGCATGCACACCCCTAGGTGCAGGACATGTGGAGCCTCCTCTATCTACTGTGTGACATGACGTCCCTCAACTCCATAAGCCCAAACAAAAGTGAAGAGCTACTGCAACTACCACATAGACGCCATTACTGAGTTTCAAATACAATTTTCTTCTGGATCGAGTGTGAAGTCTACAAAAGCATGCCCTAGTAGGGCGATGGTACTTTTATGACCTATAGGAGGAGGAAATGCGAGATTGGGTGACGGTAAAGTGGAAATCTATCCTCAGATATTTGCGCATGGTTAGCAAACTCATGAATTCCTAGTACAAATTTCATTTCCTCTATCAGTAGGATTTGGACAAAGTTCGTAGACTACCATGGGTGCATGGGCGTGGATTTATATCTCTACATCCATGTTACAATGGCTTCAATCTTCTCAGGGATACACCTTCGAACAAGTTGATATGGGTAAAACTTGCTAGTTTCCATTGAGTTCTGGATGAGATGGGTTTTCATTGATATCGGGAATGCTATCGGAAAATTCATATATGTCAACCCACAGTGCTTGGGGACAAGGAAAAAATGCATTGCATGTATATTAATTAAACGTGGATTCTTGGGTGGCTTCCTTGATCACATATACATGGTCTAGGATCAGACTCACATTCATCAATGATTAGACTTCTGGTCCATTCCTTTCCACCCTCTTATCTTCCAACACACCGGGCATCTCAACGAACAATGCCCTTAAAAACATTATTAGATGAAAAGACAAAATGAGGTATACCACTCCTGGACGTTTGAAGAATGGGATAGACACCAGTCACAGAACGATGGAACTTTGGAAGCTGACAAATCCAATGATCCTCTTCGACAACACTCCACATGTACCACTCTTTTAAACTTATCTAGTCATTCTAGTTTGAATCCAATGGATTATCCATCCTCCTCCTCTCTGAATGCTATCCCATCCTCTCCCCCACTGACCTCACTAAACTCTCAAAATTTGGGTTCCTACACCTTGGAATTGCCTCAGACCATTCCATCTCCTCTAATACCATAGCTGATATGACCCCATCTATCCCACTACCACGTCCATTGGATGTCATTCTATCAGAAAATTCATATATGTCAACCCATAGTGCTTGGGGACAATAGACAAATGCATTGTATGGATATTAATCAAACGTGGATTCTTGGGTGGCTTCCCTAATGCTAAGTTATGGTATGTTCTATGCTTATAACAGTTTACCTCTTTTTCTTATTATATTCCACCGATTAGCAATCACATGTACATAAAGTAAAGTGTAGATAGAACATTAAACGATCAAGAGAAAACAAGCCAAGACAAGAGACATAAGATGTGGCAGCTAGCCAGGGACAAACCCCACAATGTGTGGGGAAAACCTTTGATCAAATATTCTTTTATCTTCAATAATTCAGCAGAGAGAAATAGTACAATAAATCTGATTCATATCAGCAGTAGCAAACCCTAGATTAGCAGCATCAGCGTTAGCGGCTTCATTATCAAACTAGGGCAGACCATATCTCACAAATTGACTATCGGATTGACTTCATTCCACCACCAAAAGTTTCGGCTTCCAGAGGAGGTTCAGATGAACCTACAGCATAGTTCAGATGATTAGATCTTCTAGGCCACGCAAGTCAATCTTTACTTCTGTAGTTGCAGCTTCAGTTTCAGCAGTTTCCGGCTTCAAAATAGGGCAGTCGATATCTTGCAAACCGTTCATCGGATTGACTTCATTCCACCACCAAAAGTTGCGGCTTTCAAAGGAGGTTCATATGAACCTACAATGCACTTCCAAAGAGGATATCTTCTAGGCCACGCAAGTTAATCTTTACTTCTGCAGTTGAAGCTTCAATTTCAGTAGTTTCCGGCTTCAAATGTGTGAGAGAGAGACCCATTTCAGCGCAGTAGAGAAGAGACTCATTTCTGCGTAGTAGAGAGAGAGAGATGTGATGAGATGAGTGAGTCAAAATGAGGGAAATTCCTCTTATATTTATACACAACGTTGGTGGGTGAATAGATGCAACTGTTGGGCTTCTGAGCCTACATGAGTTGTAGGTCGGCTTGATAATAATTCCATAATCAAAATAAATTCATATCTCCATGAATACTTATCGGAATCAGATGATCTTTATATCAATCCTACACCTCTCAACGAGAGGAATCTAATAAAAATATTATTAGCCATAAATAAGATGACCCACATGAAGTTTTTCCCTGGTTGCCAATTTTAACACTCCCTCTCAACAATGGAGAACTTCATCTGCAATTTGTCTATCGGTCGTTACTATTCATCTATCAAATGCACTACCCTGTACAGCCTGACCCTTGCCCTACTCTGCTCTATTCTGCCTGTTCTTCTTTGTCTTGTACTGCCCTGCACTGATTTGTACTGTTTTGCTCTGTTCTGCTATGCTCTTGCATTGTTCTGTTCTGCTCTGCTTTTGTCCGAATTATGAAGAAGAAGAAATGATCGAGGATGTATCATACTGATTCAAAGTCAGTCTCAGAGTATGTACCACTGGTCCCAGACCAGTCTCAACCAACCTGAAGTCAATGTCATAGTGAGTACAACTCCACTGGTCCTAGACCAGTATCATCCTCCACTGACTCAAAGTCAGTCTCACAGTGTGTACCACTGGTCCCAAACCAGTCTCAGCCGACCCGAAGTCAGCTTCATAGTAAGAACCACTCCTACCACTGGTCCCAGACCAGTATCGCAGTCTCAGAGAGTGTACCACTGGTCCCAGACTAGTCTCAACCGACCCGAAGTCAGCGTCATAGTGTGTACCACTCTCACTGATCCCAGACCAGTAATGCACTGACACGAAGTCAGTCTCGGAGTATGTATCACTGGTCTTAGACCAGTCTCAACCGACCCGAAGTCAGCGTCATAGTATGGTACAACTCCTACCACTGGTCCCAGACCAGTATCATAGTCTCAGAGAGTGTACCACTGGTCCCAGACTAGTCTCAACCGACCCGAAGTCAGCGTCATAGTATGTACCACTCTCAGTGGTCCTAGACCAGTACTGCACTAACATGAAGTCAGTCTTAGAGTATGTACCACTGGTCCCAGACCAGTCTCAACCGACCCAAAGTCAGCATCATAGTATGGTACAACTCCTACCACTGGTCCCAGACCAGTATCACAGTCTCAGAGAGTGTACCACTGGTCCCAGACTAGTCTCAACCGACCCAAAGTCAGCATCATAGTATGTATTACTCTCACTGGTCCCAGACCAGTACTGCACTGACACAAAGTCAGTCTCGGAGTATGTACCACTAGTCCCAGACCAGTCTCAACCGACCCGAAGTCAGCGTCATAGTATGGTACAACTCCTACCACTGGTCCCAGACCAGTATCATTGATCCCAGATCAATGGAGGTCATCCTAGCGTAGGGAGTATGGTAGATACAACGATGCGTCCATTAGTACTACTATGGTCCCTGACTTCATTTCCCTGCTCATTGATTAGATGAGAGGTACTTCCCATGAGTCCCAGACTGCATGGGTAGGATACCTCGATAGGAGAACTAATCAATCTTGTCCTCACAGGGGAACACATCAATCCTGCTACCATCACCATGGAGAACACATCAATCCAGGTTGCCATGGAGAACACATCAATCTAGGCCTCACATGTGAACTAATCATCCTGATACTTAGGAGAGCGAATCATCCTGTTCCACAAGAGAGCGAATCATCTTGTCCCACAAGAGAGCGAATCATCTTGTTCCAGTGTGCACCACTAGGGGAGGGTGAGTCACCCTGTGGTCATATGTTGCTCCAATAGGAACCGCAAGCCCTCAGATCTCCCAGAGCTCAATGTATGCAACATGCAGGACCCTTGTACAAGGGTTTCTTGCTGACTCCAAGTCGTTTGGGAAAATCACAGATTAGATCTTTCCTCGGGGCTTTAACAAGGTGTATCAACTTGTACATCATCTTAATGTGATGGAGCTTCCTTGCTCATCGACTTACCATATCCTAGATGATGTCTATCTGCTGGAGCAATTGACGAATACGGGATTCCTCAATAATCGAATCCCACCTCTGGTTGTTATAGAGAATCACAGTGGTATCCAATGTAAATCGAAACAGCTCCCTGAAGAGCTTTCGCAACCAGACTGCCTCACACGAGGTTATGCTAGCAACAATATATCC
Source organism: Pinus tabuliformis (assembly GCA_031772625.1). Classification (NCBI taxonomy): domain Eukaryota; kingdom Viridiplantae; phylum Streptophyta; class Pinopsida; order Pinales; family Pinaceae; genus Pinus; species Pinus tabuliformis. Next base: position 339,249,766 of record CM062814.1, on the reverse strand, counting down.
TGCTTCGGCGGTGCTCAAATCCACCGACTTCTGCTTCCTGCTCATCCAGGATATCGAAGCAGATCCCAAGGTGAAACAGTACCCGAAAGTGCTCTTACGGTCCACCACACTGCCTGCCCAATCAACATCAGTATATCCAAGTAGTCTCACATCTCCGGAAGTGTATCTTAATCCATGAGAGATTGTGTCCTGAAGACATCTTAGAAGATTCCTAGCATCAATCTAGTGAGGCTCAACCAAATATGAGGTCATAATGCTAACTGCAAAACATATGTTCGGACGGAGGTTCACCAAGAACATCAATGTGAATGAGTTTTTGAAACTCAGAGGCATTTCCCAAGTCTGGTTCGACATCACTACCATATAACTTCTAAAAGTTAAGATCCTCGAGGTAGTCACAGGCTTGCAGTCCATCATACCGAATCTTTCCAATATCTTTACCACATATTTTCCTTGAGATAGGAAAATTTCCCTTGGCTTCTGCCACACTTCAAGTCCTTGGTCCTTCATTTCAAATTCAGAAGCCATCTCCCTCTTACATTTGTGAACGAGAGGGTTTGCACCTGTTAGAAAGAGGTCATCCACATACAACACCAGTATGAGAGGCTTTTCATCTTCAACCTTAAAGTAAAGGTTAGGGTCAGCTTCACTCCTAGTGAATCCCAGTTTCATCAAGTAGCTATCGATCCTGTCATACCATGCTCGGGGTGCTTGCTTCAGCCCATAAAGAGCCTTCTTCAACCTGCATACATGAGATTTTCAATCATAAATCTCAAATCCTTCAGGTTGCTCCACATAGACCTCTTCTTTGATAGAGCCATGCAAGAACGCGGTCCTAACATCCATTTGATGTAGGTTCCATCCTTGTGAAGCTACAAGGGCTATGATCAAGCGGATGGTCGTATATCTGGCAACAGGTGCAAATATCATAGTCTATACCTCCCTTCTGGGATAAACCACGAGCAACAAAATGAACCTTATACTTTTCCATACTTCCATTTGCTGCATGCTTTATCTTGTAAAGCCATTTTGAAGTAACAATTGTCCTGTCGAGGGTCTGGGAACTAGTTCCTAGACATCATTCTCCATAATAGACTCATATTCTATGGTCATAGCATCCTTCCATAGTAAATGCTTGATGACATCTGAGAATGGTGAAGGTTCATTTTGTATGATCGTGCTCATGATGGTCAGGTATCCCTGATACCTGTTAAGTTTCTTACTTTGATGGAAGTTTCCTCAGGGTGCAGCATGTCCTTCAGCATCATCAATTATCCCCCTAAGCCATGAAGGCCTCTTCCTAGAAGAGGAAGGCTCATGTGGATGAGAATCAATAAGATCCATGGGTTCTTCTACATCAGGCATTGATGCATCATCCTTTTCTTTCGGTTCCCTGGTGTCGGCTTCTTGAGAGCTCCTCAAAGTCAGAAGATTGTTCACCTTGGGGTGAACTTTTCTTCAGGAGTCTAGGAACCCAATGCTTGATGAGGGAATCAATTTTGTACATATACGGCGGTGATTGTAGTTTCAGCCCATAGAAACTTCAGAAGTCTTTAATCATGTAGCATGGCTGGGACAACTTCCACAATCGTGCGGTTATTCCTTCCTAACACACCATTCTGCTCAGGAGTATGTGGTGTAGTAGTCTCCCTCTTAATGCCAACCTCAGGTATGCTTGAGTGAGCCAACTGTAACATATCAGAGGTCTTGCTTTGGCTTGAGGGGAATGGTCCCCTTTTGAGCTTTCCTTCGGCACATCCCGGACATACACCTTCTTTCTCTACTTGGAATTCGGGCATCCCTGTTACCATTTGTCTTACATCGGGTAGAGCTTTGTAATGAAGGTGGGCAAACCTCTGATGCCAAAGTTCGGACTAAAGAGTTGTGTCACAAGGCATGACACCTAGCGGACTTCCATTGACCTGATATAATGAATCAACACTAAACCCAAGAGTAAAGGCATCTTTAACATTATTTTTCCATATACATACCTTGCCATTGCTGAAGGTTACCTTGTAGCCTCTGTCTTCCATTGTCAAGATGGACACTAGGTTCCTTTTGAGGTCAGGTGCATTTAATACATCCTGGACTTTCTAGCCTTCTTGAATGGTTGTCCTCTTCCTCGATCCCCAGCTCTCCTCTTACCTTTAATGTTGAATTTGTCATTCCTTTGATTGCCATTAGAGGGATTTCGATCATCATCCCGGTGTGAGTCCTTTCTATCAGGGCACTCCCTAGCGTAGTGACCTTCTTTATCGCAGATGTAACATCATCCTTTTCTTCCACTCTTAGGTCCAACATTTCCTTTTGATTTAGTCCCGAAATTATTTCTTTTCTTAGCATGAGAAGAAAAGGCAGCAGGAGGACCTTTAGGCATGGGCATTTCTTGCACTTCTTCCTTTGTTTCTTCTTGAATGCATCTAGCCATTAATTCCTTGAAACCAGGAATTACATTATAGTTCAGAAGAGTAGTCCTAAACACATACCATTCAGATGGTAATCCTCCAAGAGTCGTGAGTGCCATTTCCCAGTCTATCGTAGATTTCCTTGGAGGTGTCCAGTTCAGAGATGTAGGCCACCAAGTGCTTGTTGATAGAGTCCCGGATGATCTTCTATTGTTTTGACTTCTCTATTTTTTCATTTGTTCCAGGCAGCAGCCGATGCATTTGATGGAGGCTCAACAATATTGTCTCTCACATGATCCAACACTCCTTGATTCTCAAGGGTTAGATCGATAGACATCTTCCATCCATGATAGTCAGCTTTCTCACGGAGCTTGTCTTCAGCGGGAAAGAGTGTTGAGGACCCCATATTTCTTTTAGGATAGCCTTGCCAATATTCTCTTCGATGATTTCTCTTGCTCTTGCTCGGGCTTTGTCTTCACCTCAGCTTTGATACCATGTTAAGTTATGGTATGTTCTATACTTATAACAATTTACTTTTTTTTCTTATTATATTCCACCGATTAGCAATCACATGTACATAAAGTAAAGTGCAGATAGAACATTAAATGATCGATAGAAAACAAACCAAGACAGGAGACACAAGATGTGGTGGCTAGCCAGGGACAAACCCCACAATGTGTGAGGAAACCCTTTGATCAAATCTTCTTTTATCTTCAATAATTCAGCAGAGAGAAATAGTACAATAAATCTGATTCATATCAGAGGTAGCAAACCCTAGATCAGCAACATCAACATTAGCGGCTTCATTATCAAACTAGGGTAGAGCATATCTCACAAACCGACCGTCGGATTGACTTCATTCCACCACCAAAAGTTTCAGCTTCCAGAGGAGGTTCAGATGAACCTACAACATAGTTTAGATGAGGAGATATTCTAGTCCACGCAAGTCAATCTTTACTTCTGCAGTTGCAGCTTCAGTTTCAGCAGTTTCCGACTTCAAACTAGGGCAGTCGATATCTTGCAAACCGTTCATCCGATTGACTTCATTCCACCACCAAAAGTTGTGGATTTCAGAGGAGGTTCAGATGAACCTACAATGCAGTTCCAAAGAGGAGATCTCCTAGGCCACGCAATTCAATCTTTACTTCTGCAGTTGCAGCTTCAATTTCAGCAGTTTCCGGCTTCAAATGTGTGAGAGAGAGACCCATTTCAGCGCAGTAAGTAAGAGACTCATTTCTGTGTAGTAGAGAGAGAGGGAGATGTGATGAGATGAGTGAGTCCAAATGAGGAAAAGTCCTCTTATATTTATACACAACGTTGGTGGGTGAATAGATGCGACTATTGGGCTTCTAAGCCTACATGAGTTGTAGGTCGGCTTGATAATAATTCCATAATCAAAATAAATTCATATCTCCATGAATACTTATCGGAATCGGATGATCTTTATATCAATCCTACACCTCTCGATGAGAGGAATCTAATAAAAATGTTATCAGCCATAAATAAGATGACCCACATGAAGTTTTGCCCTGGTTGCCAATTTTAACACCTAATCACATAGATGTGGTCTGGGATCAGACTCACATTCATCAGTGATTGGACTTCTGGTCCATTCCTTTCCATCGTCTTATCTGCCAATGCACCGAGCATCTCAGGGAACAATGCCCTTGAAAATATGGTTGGATGAAAAGACAAAACGGGGTATACCACTCCTGGACATTCGAAGAATGGGATGGACACTAGTCACATGGCAATGGAACTTTGGAAGATGACAAATCCAATGATCCTCTTCAACTGCACTCCACAGGTACCACTCTTTTAAGCTTACCTAGTCATTCTTGTTTGAATCCAATGGATTGTCCATCCTCCTCCTCTCCGAATGTGGTCTAATCCTCTCCCCCACTCACCTCACTAAACTCTTAGGAATTGGGTTCTTTCACCTTGGAATTACCTCTGACCATTCGATCTCCTCTAATACCATACCTGATCTGACCCCATCTATCCAACCACCACCTCCATACTTGATATGACCCCATCTATCCCGCTACCAACCTCCTTGGGCACTTTTATAAAGGAGACTATTATCCGTGCTCCCCCTCTCTACTGCCACTCCCCGAGATCCCTGCGCCTGGCATCCCCCCTCTCTCCCAGGTTACTTTCCTCCTTCCCTACAAAATTTGTAGATAGTGACATCAAATTCCTACTACATAACAAAACCATAGAGCTCAATGCACTCATTATTCATCGACCACGCCCTCCATCCCCACCTAATAATAGTCCCAACTCTACTCGCAATATTACAATGCAGCGAAGGCACAACCAGGATAATAGACACTTCTGGGATGACCCATAGTGTTATCTTTCTCAACTTCCAACCCCTCCATTCTTATTGATATTTTTATTTTCTCCACAACCGACACACAAACTCTTAGAGACTTAGAACACGATCACATGGTGACATAACTCTATGCCTATCTCTCAATTTGCGGCAATTGGGGAACTCACACAACTATCTTGCCCTCAGAAATATCATTTCTGTTGCTAATCCTTATATAATCCTATTAGAAGAATCCATGACTAATGCTGAGAAGGTCATAGACTATTTCAGAAAGATTCTTCTGGAATGGTATATTTTGGCAATTGACTCTAGTGGCCTCTCTAGGGGTCTCACTACCCTATGGAACCCAAGATGGGTTAGATTTAAAGCTTATAAATGTTTTGCTGGAATTTTTCTATTAGGTGGAATCAGGAGACTACTGGGGTGACTCCATATCCTCAATATATATGCCCCATATCGAGATAGGACTTCTTTTTGGAACATATTGGAGGAGGCATATATTCTCAAAATCAATTCCCTCATTGTGGCGAGAGACCTAAATGCCACCACAGGCTTGGAGGAGTGTTTGGAGTCGTCATGTAAGATGGACCCATTTGTTGATAAACTCAGAGAGATTATTTTCAAACATAATCTTTTGGACATCAGGCCAGAGATGTTGGCTCCCACCTCGCATAATGGGAGCGAGGGTATACATCACATTGCTAAAAGACTAGATAGATTCCTGATACATGAACACCTAGTCGATAGGATGGGCATGATTCAGTAAGAGGTTATTAACAAATTTATTTTTGATCATCGACCCATCACCTTGATTTGGCATAGGGGGTAGATAAAGATGGGATTTCCCTTGAAATTAAATAGGATGTGGTTGGAGGATCAAAAATTTAACTCTTCGATCAGAGATTTATGGACACAATCTACTGGATCAGAGATTTCCCCTATTCTAGATATATATGGGAAGCTCCATAAGCTTAAAATAGTGGTAAAAAAATGGGAACAAAATAAAAAAAAGAAGAAGAACAAGGAGCTCATGGATATCAAGGATGAATTAGATAGATTGAGATTGATCTTAGATTTGGGATGCCCTTTTGCAGACCATTTGATCAACCTCAATACTCTGGAGGAAAAAAAACGAAATATATTACATACACAAGAAGTGACTCGGAGGTTGAACAGGATCTCTGGATCCAACAGGGCGACAAAAACACGAAGTTTTTCCATAGATATGCAAACCACAGAAGGAATATTAATACCATCTAGGACATATTAGATTCAAATGGGTGTATGATACATGGACTTCCAGAAGTCCAACAGGCTGCGATAACTTTTTTTAGTAGGCATATAAAAGGAGAGATGTTGATTATATCAAAGACCAGATCTGGGGATCTGACTCCTATCCCACCATGTTTGATGAGGCCAGAAATGAAGAAATATACAAAGCTGCCAATATGGAGGAGATTATTGTTGTCCTAAAACATTCACAGAGGAAAATTCCCTAGCCCATATGGCCTGAGAATTGAGCTTTTTCTGCATTTTTTTTTTTATATTATGGGGACGGATCTACTAAGGATGGTTGAAGAATCCAGGCTGAGTGGCTGTATCATCCCTGAAATAAAATCAACTTACATTTCTGTAATACTAAGGATGAATGATACGAAGACTTTCCAGGACTATAGGCCCATTTCATTATGTAATTTGATATACAAATTGATCTCGAAGATCATTTCCATGAAGGTCAAGAACACTTTGTCCACATACATCACTCCAGAGCAATATGGTTTCCTACATGACTGACTAATATATGATGTTGCCACTACACACACGAGTGATTTCATACCATTCATGCCAAGAAATTAAATGTGGTTGCTATGAAGGTGGACCTTCACAAGGCATATGACTATCTTGATTGAGCATACCTGTGTATGGTACTTCACAAAATTGGACTCATGGTATCCAACACTAAATAGATTATGGATTTTGTTTCCAATGTTAGATATGAATTCATTTCAAATGGTATACCCACAAAATATTTTGGGGCTGGAAAAGGACTGAGGTATGGATGTTCACTCTCCCCACTTCTTTTTATGCTCGCCATCGATGGCCTCAGTCATAAAATAAAATATCCATGCTTGAGAAGATATTTCATAGCTCTCAAGGTTGGTAGTGGCATCAGGATCTCTCATGGTTTTTTTGTTGATGACATCCTAATCTTTGGCATGTTATCAAAGATGGCTTGGACCACTTTACACCAAGTCTTTTATGGGTTTGGTTGTGCTACGTGGCTACTCATGAATAAACATAAATCTATGATATTATTCGGGGAAGGGAATTTGGACGATATTGAGCATGTTGGCTTATTGGGGCCCGACCCAGGTTTGGAGTTAATTAGCCAAACAAATACCAGTACTACTGGCCCTTTCGGAAATAGTCCACGGAGCGTGAACTTAGGTCTCACCCGAAGTAGTATGGGAGGGTGCTGGAACCAGGTTTCCACACCCTTGAGATGTCTGAGAGGTTCAACTAGTCTAACTATTCTTCCCTGCACGCAAGTTGCTTCACGCACTTCTCAGGCCTTCACGCCATGATATACTTGCCTTTACGCAGCCCAAACTAGGGGCTGTGGGGCTTCTCACTGCTGGAGCAGCCTTCTACACTATTCGCCTAAGTCGCACCTGAGATCTTACTTATCTTCCTACACCTAGTCAATCATCTTCATGCAACTAGATGTCTTACGTTATATTTAGTTATACAACACATTCATAAGCGTATGCGCAATAAATAAACAATACACTTGCAATTTATACCCAATCATACATTAAAACATGAAAAGATACACAGAAATATGGTAAACTTCTCTTTATTAATTCTTCCAATGGTTACTAGCTCGAGCTTCCCTGCGCACTCAGCTGTAGGGGTTCGCGCACTTAGCTACAGACTACTAGGCCTCTGCACACTCAACTGCAGAGCCTTCTCCTACTCTACGACCCAATGACACACTTTACACTTCGACTCAAGAACTTAGACTCATCATACTTCCATTCTCCCTCGCTATCCTATATACTTAGAGCCTTGCTCTATTTATACAATCCCATGGTCTGTGGACCATGGGTATGTCTATCGAGCCGAAATTACATTCCAAAACCGAGGGCGGACAACTCTGTGAATCTATTATAACTTCGTGCTTCGCGCCCATAATTCGTGGAGCTTTTACAAAATACTTGTTCAAAACTTGGTCTTTAAGCCCCAAAACATGCCTTGGGGGATTTCACGCCCAACAGGCCCCCAACACCAACATTGTGACTCTTCCTCGAGTCACACTATCAGCCCAGAGATCTTCGCACGGAATCCCTCCAACTCTATCCGAACTGCTGCAAGGCCAGTAGTGTACTAAGCGATTGCTTGCTGGATCTCCTGTATGCATTGTTCCGAGACCATGGTGTCAAAAATGCTTTCCTGCATCTGTGCCTGTGTCCCCTACATTTGCGGAAGCTTGCCTTCATTTGTAACTGTGATGGTGAAGGCTTTGTCGATCCAAGGCTGAACATGTGCCTTCAAGACTGCTTCCTTGTGCCATGTCGCGTCCACCTGTTCTTTTAGTGCTTTGGCCTATTGCATATGCGTGAGCCTCTGAGTGAGGGCCACTATATGCGTAGTTCCCTTCATGCTGTCATACTACTGCTGGAGTTATTGTGCCTATGTCTCTAAGCATTGGATGTTGGGGTCCTCCTGCAGATTCATGAGGACCTCAAAGGCCTCCTCCAACATTCTGGTGTAGTCTTGTATTGCATTACTGATCTCATCCAGTCCCGTTGTAATAGCGTTAGTGCACTGTTCTCTGACTTCCGGAGGGGTTGATGACTCCGCCTTTAACCGCAACTCAGCTATCTGAAGGTTCAGCTCTAGATAAACCTTTGTCATTTCCTCTCACGCCATGCACACCCCTGCTACTAGAGTATGGATGCACGCCTCTGCTGGTGTGTCTACTAGGATGGCCAACTCAGGGACTCTTTGACAAGCTCCGTCCAGTGCCTATACCGGCTACCAATTCTGTGACACCACTTCGTTGCGCTACAAGCTCAACTATTCCCTATTTATTTTATACTTGCTGAGGACTTGTAGTGCGCGGCTCTCCCTAGTCGGCAGTTCTACAGTAATTCCATCCTACAGAATGTATAATGTCTCCTGCGGGAGTGTAGCCATGTTGATGCCTATACCCTTCAACTTGCTAATTGTAGGCCTGTTGGCCTCATTTCTTGTCACCAGTGCCCCTTCTGGCAGCACTATGGTATTCGTTACCTAAGCGCTCAACATCTGTTCTATTGCCATTGTTCCGACTATGTGGCTAGTCAAAAGGGTACTAGCCTGAGGAGTGCGCTCCTACAAGTCCTCCAACTGCACTCTAAGGGCCCCCAACACAATCTGGGTCTCCTGCATAAAATTTTGTAGGGCCTTGGAGGTGACATCACGCACTGTCTCGCCGATGTCGTGCAGATCACCCTCAGTAAGGGTGATCGGGTCAATTGACAACTTTGATGCCATGACCTTCTTGCGTAGCCCTGTTCACTCGATCGGGTGCTGGTCAACTCTGTTGATGTGGTTTGTGGGTTTTTTTAGTGCCTAGATCGACCTTAGGCTGAAGGAAGGTAGGTCTAGGGTAACATGAAACCACTCTTAACCAGGTAGCTAGGCCTACCACGTCGGGAGAGGGTTCTCTCCTTGTCAATATGAAGAGAATATGGCAACTAAGGCTTTGAGATGACTAAAAATTAATGTTGATTTTAGGCTAGGTATAGTAGATTAGGGTTTTTGTTTGATTTGTTGGTTTGTTGCTGGATCAGATGAGGAAGGCAGCTTTGGGTTCGCGAAATCAACTCAGATTTGCAAAGATTTCTGTGGGGCGAGGTAGGCATGTATTTTAGCACCTTGAAATGAATGTGATGGTGAGTCTAAAGACTAATGAGAAGTTGGAGAGGGAATGCAAGGTTCATGAGTCCTCTTCAAATAGTAGAAAACATTTAAAACTAAATGTATCCTCTAGGAAGAGCATTGAATATCAATGGATTCTACCTAATTCTCTTCACTTAGTTATGAAGAAAGAAATAGATGCTAGAACACATACACATAAGAGAAACTAAATTACAGAAGAGAAAACAATGCCAAGACACATTACCACAAGAATCCCACAAAATATTGCAAAACCCTGGTTCATTTCCTTGTCAAACTGCAGAAGTGATTTACAATAGTGCTCAATGCATCCACAAGAGTCGAACCTTGAAAATTACTAAGTAAGTACAAGATATAGGCATCAAACCACCTATGCTATCCATCAGGGGTCGAATCCATGAGTCAAGGAGCTATTTCAACGAGATCTAAACTAGGAACTGAAAAATAGGCAGTGGAACAACTTGCCTTTAAAACTACGAAAACTGATTCATTCAGCTCAAAACCACCTATAACTGATGTATCTACCTCCTTAAGTAATTTTACATCATTTTTACATCATGGTACATCAAGTTACATCATGTTACATCATGAATTTATCAAAGAGAGAAGAAAAAGTGAAACTGGTAGAAAAATATGCGAAATTCTGAGCAAGCGGGCAAAACTGGCAAATTTTCCACCTATGCGTAGCGCCATTGATTCTATGTGCAGTGCCACTTTCAGATCAAGTTTTGGAGGCCTTCCTGGTGTAAAAATTGGGTGCAGGATAGCTCGTTGGAAATCTTATCAAGTTTACTTTCCAAATAATCTTGAATTTTTCAATTTGGAGTTTATTTGCCCTGTCAAAAGTCAAATCTCTCAAGACTGGTAAAAATGTGCAAAATGAGGCTGCCTAAATGTAGATTGCTGTTGCAATCAACTTTTGAAGGTCTTCCTCAAATCTAAATTGAGCTCATGATATCTCATTGGAAAGCTCTCACTTTATATATATCATTTGACTCATCAGGAAAGTAATTTGGCCAACCAAGCTAGAGGAAAGCTTTATTTTCCCAAGGTCGCTCCAGAAGTGCAACAATCCTCCTGAGACAACTGTATTTTTGACATTACTCAACTGTATTTTTGAAGGAGGTTTTTCTTCCTTGGCCTATTATGGACAAAAACCTCTCTTACCTTTTCCAAATTCATTTTTTCTTGCTCAGAAACATCATTTGAGTAAAACCTATCCTGATGTGTGGAACAGGGGATTTGTCGAAATGAAGTGAAATAAAGGGGATAAGGGGTTTCTAAATTCTTAAGAAAATTTGAAGAAGTAGGGAGGGATGTTAGGAAATAGGGGAAAGTGGAATTTAAAGGATTTAGTGAGGGGAAGGGGTCCAAAAGGGAAAAACACAAGCTTAGCCTAAAAAATTGTCAAATTGTAGCAAGAAACTAGGGTTTGAGGAAAAATGAGGAATTTGAGGGATATCAGTGATGGGAAGTGTTTAATAAGGTAAATTTAGGATAGGGGAAGGTGTATGAACATTAGGATATAGGTTTTGTTGATGATTTGACCATACATGAGAAATTACCTTCAAAACCCTAGGAGAAGGAAATGAACCTTACCCAAGTACAATTAAAGAATGAAAAAGGTGTAAAATGACCCATTGGAAGTTGAAATGATGATGAAAACTCTCTGAATGATGGTACACTCAACAGAATGGTGACATGGACTGACATTTGGAAACTTTTGAAGGAGTGAATACAAATTCTAGACCTAATACCTAGTGACCAAGTTTTACTTGAAGACTCACTGAAATGACAAAATTTGACTTTGACACCCTAAGACCACTTTGTAAGAGCATATTTGATCACTAGTGGAAGGTTCCAAACACTGACACTAACATTGGCTCCAATGTGGATGGTAGCTCCTTGGAGGTGCCAAGAACTGCAAATCTTTGGGAGAGCAGACCAGTGCCTTATCCATTGGGCAATGGAGTCAAAAACTAAAGCTGAAATGCATGACTAAAACTGACAACTTGACAACACAAACTGACTCTGAAACCATCTTGACTAAAACACAACTGACAAACTGGAAAATATGCTCAAAATGGAGCTTATTCAATAAAACCTACTCTAGCTTTTCCATTCATCACCTGGTCAAGTGAAATGAAACAACCAATGCAACCAAGTAAGCATTCTGGTTGTTGTTGGAATTCTTCGCAAGTGCTTTCTTATGGACCAGATGAAAAAACTACTGAAATGCAACTCCCATGAAAACTTGTAAGCAGATCCAAATTTTCCTGGATTGAATACTATGGATGCTCTGTCTGACTCCAAAAATACCGCATAAGGATATTGAAATTCATGTGCACTAGGACTTAGCTCATCCAATGGATTACCTTTCTTCTCCTCTTACCATGAATGCAAACTTTCATCTGAGCTTTGTGACGAGACTCCTACTGAAAATGACAAAGAAACTGGTTGTGGAATCAAGTTTGTATCAATATTTTTGTCAAGCTCATAGTTAGCTAATGGAGAAGGACATTGACTGCAAATATCATCCAAAACATCAGCTATTGGATCGTGAAAAACTTGAAAAGACTTTTGAAACCCATTTTCTATTATTTCCAATGAGATTGCATGATTTTCTACAGTCTGCCCATTTGAAGATATATTATGCAAATTACCATTCAAAAACTGAAATGATTCAAAACAAAATGGTATGGAATCATCTTGCATCATTTGATCATATGTGCCAGCTTCGAAGTCTTCATCTGCAACTTGAAAATCAATGGCATTCGGAGGCTGCAACTCTGGATATGAAAAGTCTTGAACAAGGATTTCATTGCCCTCAAAATGGTCCAGATCAAGACTTGTCGATAGTTGATTTCTGATTGCATGAAAGTTGTCTCTGATGAATTGAAATGGAGCAAAACAAAAAGGAAAAGATCCTTCACTTACCTCAAAATTTGTTGTACTTTCCTCCTCACTTCCATAGCTGATATGCAATGGCTGATCACTGTACTCGAATTGCGGAAAGTGAGATGTTGATTTGCTTGCAAGATTAGCTTCTATTTGGAGAACATAATCATCATCATACTAATCAAACTGAGGCAAATCATCAGTATAAAACACATCATCAAGCATATATGTCATATCAATAGATCTCTCTTCCCCAAGATGATCTATAAAACAATCATTATCAGATCTATGACAACTGGGATAAGAAACAAAATGTTTTGGATCAACAACTTGTTCTTCTTTAATCAGTGAGCCATGGTCTTGAACATCATAATCGTTCCTTGTCGTGATCCTTTGCATCATCTCTTCCACTGCACTTACCAAAATGTCAAACTTTACCTCTAAAGATGTCGATTCCTCTAGATCTATGTTCTTCATCTCTTCTTCCTTCAAATTTGCCCTTCTGATGAGCAAATGAGCCTCTACATCTACTGCATTATTTTGCATCTCTTCAAGTGTTGCAAGGTTTCTTTCTCTCAGCTGAAACTCCATTTCTGGATCAAAGGCTTCCGGGTAGTGCAAGAGAGCGGATCCAGGAGGAGGTCTTATATTAACCGGCATTGAAAAATAGACTTTGTTAAATCTAGCAGAAAATTGTTGTACTGGTTCCATTGGCTGTCTTTTCAGCTGGTTATTGTCTTCTATAATCAAGAAAGTGTTCTGTCTGACCACTCACCTGTCGAGGAAAATTTTGACGAACTGTTGGAAATCTAAGATGCTTGCATCAAGCAGGGTTTTGAACCAACTCTTGAATTTGCCTTGCAAAGAAAGAGACAAAAGCCTAATACTAACATCTTCTTCCTCAACTCCAAAAAGGTCAAGAAAAGACTCAAAATTCAGTACATGTCTCTCAGTATAGATGTTGCTACAGTCACCATCAAATCTTGGTAGATATAGGTCATGATTTTTAGTGAAAGCATGGGATATAGGAGGTAAAATCAGAGGCTTGTATCAATCTGGAATTTTACAAGGTATAGGAGTATGTACAAAAGCTGTAGAATCGGTCTTGTTCTCTTGAGGCTCATCAGTTTGAAGACGGTCATCACAAGATTCAGAAAAAGGGTCTTGATCAACATCAAAGGCATGCAGACATTTTGTATTCACAATATTCAAAGGGAAGGAATCAAATGCAGGTCTTGGATCTTTTCTTGAGCACAGTATGCTTTGTAAAACCTTCTTGACATTCTCGGGAAAAGAGAGGAAATAATTTATAACAAAGAACATATTGTCTTGGATGAAATTCCAACTTGAATACTTGATCTTTCCATATTATCCTTTCATGTTTCTGCTGGTCGGATTCATCCTCCAGTGGAGTCCTTAGATTTCATCTCGAAACTGATTTGGAGTCGCCAGGTGAATGATTTTCAGCCTTGTTGTGTCTGATCGTTGTTCACCATCAACAATCAGATCAGAACTTGATTACATTTTGCTGAGGAACATAAAACTACACTCCCCAGTATGGTCACCACTATGTTAGTGCTTAGATCGACCTCAGGCTGAAGGAAGGCAGGTCTAGGGTAACATCAAACCACGCTTAACCTGGTAGCTAGCCCTACCAGGTCGGGAGAGGGCTCTCTCCTTGTCAATCTAAAAATAATATGACAACTAAGGCTTTGAGATGACTGAAAATTAATGTTGATTTTAGGCTAGGTATAGTAGATTAGGGTTTTTGTTTGATTTGTTGGTTGGTTGATGGATCAGATGAGGAAGGCAGCTTTGGGTTCGGGAAATCAACTCAGATTTGCAGAGATTTTTGTGTGGCGAGGTAGGCAAGTATTTTAGCACTTTGAAATGAATGTGATGGTGAGTGTAAAGACCGATGAGAAGTTGGAGAGGGCATGCAAGGTTCATGAGTCCTCTTCAAACAGTAGAAAACATTTAAAACTAAATGTATCCTCAAGGAAGAGCACTGAATATCAATGGATTCTACCTAGATCTCTTGATTCAATTAGTTATGAAGAAAGAAATAGATGTTGGAACACATGCACATAAGAGAAACTGAATTATAGAAGAAAAAAAAATGCCAAGACACATTACCACAAGAATCCCACAAAATACTACAAAACCCTGGTTCATTTCCTTGCCCAAATTGCATAAGTGATTTACAATAGAGCTCAATGCATCCACAAGAGTCCAACCTTGAAAAATGAATAAGAAAGTATAAGATATAGTCATCAAACCACCTATGCTAGCCATCAGGGGTTGAATCCATGAGTCAAGGAGCTATTTCAACAAGATTTAAACTAGGAACTGAAAAATAGGCAGTGGAATAGCTTGCCTCTAAAACTATGGAAACTGATTCATTCAGCTCAAAACCACCTATAATTGATGTATCTACCTCCTTAAGTCATTTTTCATTTTTTTTACATCATGGTACATCATGTTACATCATGTTACATCATGAATTTATCAAAGAGAGAAGAAAAAGTCAAATTGGTAGAAAACTAGGCAAAATTCTGAGCAAATGGGCAAAACTGGCAAATTTTCCTCCTATGCATAACGCCATTGATTCTATGCGCAGTGCTGCTTTCAGATCAAGTTTTGGAGGCCTTCCGGGTGTGAAAATTAGGTTTAGGATAGCTGTTTGGAAAGCTTATCGAGTCTACTTTCCAAATAATCTTGAATTTTTCAATTTGGAGTTCATTTGCCCTATCAAGAGTCAAATCCCCCAATACTGGTCAAAATGTGCAAAATGAGGTTGCCTAAATGCAGAGTGCTATTGCAGTCAACTTCTGAAGGTCGTCCTCAACTCCAAATTGAGCTCATGATAGCTCATTGGAAATCTCTCTCTGTCTAGATATTAGTTGACTCATCAAGAAATTCATTTGGCCAACCAAGCTAGTTGATATCTTGATTTTCCCATGGTCACTCTAGAAGTGCAACAATCCCCCCGAGGCAACTGTATTTTTGAAATTTCTCTATAACCATGACACTTGTGTAAAAAGTGAAGGAGGTTTTTCTTCCTTGTACTTTTATGGACAAAAACCTCTCTCACATTTTCCAAAGTCATTTTTGATTGCTCAAAAACATCATTTGTGTAAAACCTACCATGATGTGTGGAACAGGGAATTTGTCGAAATGAAGTGAAATAAATGGGATAAGGGGCTTAAAAATTCTTAAGAAAATTTTGGGAAGTGAGGAGGGATGTTAGGAAATAGGGGAAAGTGGAATTTCAAATATTGAGTGAGGGGAAGGGGTCCAAAAGGGAAAAACACAGGATTAGCCTAGAAAATTGTCAAATTGTAGCAAGAAACTAGGGTTTGTAGAAAAATGAGGAATTTGAGGGATATCAGTGATGGGAAGTGTTTAATAAGGTACATTAAGGATAGGGGAAGGTGTATGAACATCAGGATACAAGTTTTGTTGATGATTTGACCATACAAGAGAAATTACCTTCAAAATCCTAGGAGAAGGAAATGAACCTTACCCAAGTACAACTAAAGCACGAACAAGGTGTAAAATGACCCATTGGAACCTGAAATGATGATGAAAACTCTATGAATGATGGTACACTCAGCTGAATGGTGACATGGACTGACATTTGGAAACTTTGGAAGGAGTGAAAACAAATTCTAGACCTAATACCTAGTGACCAAATTTTACTTGAAGACTCACTGAAATGACAAAATTTGACTTTGACACCCTAAGACCACTTTGTAAGAGCATATTTGATCACTGGTGGAAGGTTTCAAAGACTGAAACTAACAGGTTCGTGCCTCCATCCTCTTCTTCTATTTCCTGCCCATGCGAAGGCGACTTTTGGCCCTTGCGAGCCTTCGCAGCTACCTCCTGCATTATTGTTGCTCCTGCTGCCTTTCTCTGTTCCGCTGCTATTTGAGCAATGTCCCACACCTCCTGTGCTTCTGCTGCCATTGCCTCCTTCTTTCTCATTTCTGCTAACTGTGCCATGCACAGTTTAGCCTCCTCTTTCTTCTTCTGCGCCGCAGACTTCTCTATCGCTGTGATGTTTGGAGCACGCCACTCTAGTGGCCATGTGTCCAATACATTGAAGATTATGTCATCCATGGCCACAAAGGGTAGCTTTGTCCATTTCTTGGTCGGGTCCTTGCTAGCTCTGATGTATATGCTATGGAGGTCCACCTAAAACTCTGCAAAACTTTGTAGGCTATTGTAGACAGTGGGTGACAACCGCGGTTTGTGGTTGATCCCCCTTTTGAGGTTCATCTCCATGAACACCCATAATATCTTACTGTTGTGGATCCTATTTGCATCCTTTGTGGCCCAAAGCAAAGTGTACTTCGCGGCCTCCAGCAGATCCTTGTCAATTGTGGGTAATTGTATGTCTTCCAACAATTCTCCTGCCATGAGCACTATGGACAATAGAAGCCATACATAGTGGAAAGTTTTTCCCTGTTCCTGAGCTTCATGGAAATTCTCCAAGAATTCCTTGCAAAGGAACTCAGAATAGTTTAACTGGACCCCCTCTACCCACTGCTCAGCAAGTGCTACCTCCGGTGCGGCTACTTCATCCACGCGGCACTTGCGCATAATCTTATGTGCTAGAATTTGGGTCACCACCCATAATTCTTTGTCATTGATGCTAGATATGGCGTAGCCCCTCTTCTTCTTTTCTAGTTTATACTTCTTCTTCATGGCCTCCGCGATGGCCAAGTTACTGCTTTTCCCCTCCGAGATATCCGCAGGGTCCTCTCCTTTGCATGGAAACCGGGTGATGTGGTGAATTAAATGCTCCGTGATGAGGATGGGCTCCTCCAGCCACAAACACCCACCATGAACCAAGAAGAGCAGCTGCATGATGATGAAAATTGTTATTGGGGCATGGTGGAAATGCGACACCAAAAGCAAATTTAGTAGCCCTGCCTTTTCCACTCCGCGCAACCACCTCTATGGCTCTAATCAGTAACCCCCGTCATGGTGTTCTGTTTAGACTTCATAAGTTGTGTGGTCTCAAGGTAAGGGAACTTCTCATGATCAACGAGGTCCCAATCTTCAAATTTTAAACTAGGCACCCGTCCCAGGCGCGTGCCCTAAAAAATGATGTTGTCTGGGAGGAGTGGGGTCTAGAGAGATCTCTTGCTCTAGTCAAGATCCTTGGGCACTTTGTCAATGAATAGCTTATCTTCTTCGTTGTTGAATGCTGGACTAACATCCGGCGAGTCCTGCAAGTGATCAACAATGGGTGCATCCGTGGATGAAGAAACACATGCAAAATAATGGATGGTAGGTTCACCAAAGATGTTAGGAAAGAACGAAGGGGGCTTGGATGGAAGGGAGTCCTCCTTCACCAAGTGTTGATGCTCAAGCTCCCACTCATACTCTTCATGAATGACAATGCATGTTGGTTTTGCAACACCAACTCCGTTAATAGGTTGTTCCTCATTCACAACAAGTGAAGAGTCTGGAATGGATGAACACAAGACAACATCATCTATAGGAACACCCGAGTGCAAAGATGGAGGTCATAGAATAGGATTCATATGAAAAATTGAAAGACTCACAACCAAATTTGCGCAAAAGTTAAGTGAAGTGATGTTGGAAAGATGTGAAATATGAATAGGTGTGTGAGCATGATCCTCAACATCACTTGGTAGTGGTGGAGCTGTTGAATGAGGAGTATGCGGACATTGAGTCAAGACAGTGACCACATCCACATGAGATTGCGTAGCTCCCTCACTGAAGAATGTTAAGCGAGGCTTTATCTCAAGATTTTTCTTGGGACCGATAGATTTCTTAACGCAATACTCGAATCAGTCCCAAAGATAAGAAAATTTCATCTGGCTCCTCGGAGCTTAAACTGCAAGTCATGGAAGCACTACCAAAAATCAATAACCAATTCATTCAGAGCCTTCCATTGCTGCAACAGTTTTTGGCCAAGATGGCCTATATAAAAATGATAGAAAGTCTTCAATAGGATCATAGAAGTGCTCAAAAGAGTGCACATTATTAGTCGGTAGGTTGAGCAACCATCTACGTGGAGATTCGTGAAGTGTGTGTGCAAGAAAAAAACTTTCCAGTTCATCAGAACACCCATCTTCCTCATGAACCATGGAAAGAAAGTCATGTAAGTACTTAGGCCAGGCCACTTCACCTTCACCATCCTACGTGAAAGTGGACAAGAGATCGAAAAAATACCCCGTGATGGAGACATATTCACGATTTGAAAAACATTGCGAGGGAAGAAGAATGCAAGAATCCATGAAAGGTATACATAGGTTCAAAACTATATGAGAGAACATAGCTTGCCATCTGGCCCTCCTTCTAGCATGAGAAATGTTGATGGTGCTAGACCCGCCAATATTTCAAAGGGATCTCCCTGGTAAGAAGTCCCAATTAGACCTCAGACCATTTGGTGTAGGAGTCCTAACAGTGGGTCGTAAGGTAATGCCTTGACCGCGATGTCACACAGAGGCAAGTAAGATTACTCTGTCAGTATCAAGGGTGTGACTAATGCAGTGAGTGAAGGAAGGTCAATGAGAGGTTCTAACACATGGGGGTTGATATGGGTGCACCCCTTAGCAACATGTAGCAGTACTCAGCTGAGAGGGGAACACACGAGTGAAGATGCATCAGAAGCTGGAAAGTAGATCATTTGACAATCCAAAGTGATGGTTAAACCAACAACACATCTGCAAAAATATTCATATAATCGAATACGAAGAAGTTCATACACAAATACATAAGTTAAACAACATATATTGCTAAGCAACCAGAGCAGTCAAACTAAATAACAACATATGCATGAAAATGTGTTGGCTCTTATTATATAAATAAGTGTAAATCTCAATCATACAATACATCCATCTAAACATGTTAACCCCAATAGTAAAGCATTACAGCCACATCTGCCTGCTACTCCAAAGAGATGTACTAGCTCTGTGCAGTGGAGAAGCCATGGCTCATCACAATATTGTCCAAGCTTTCACCAAGATAGTCTTATTAGAATATTGGCTGACAAAAATCTCTTACAATGAGTTATGAGGGACTTTTTATAGCAAAGGGTGGGGTGACCCTTGACATTCCCCTTTGTAACAGTTCAACTATCTTGATGACTCTCCACCTACTCTATGACTGTTACATCCAAATATTGACACTTGACTTACACTTGAAATGAATCAACATTACAATGTACATGTACTCGTGTGAGACAACATGGCTTGAGCAGCCATGCAAGACATCATTAACACTCGGTCCACTGTCATGAGACAAACTTTTTGACATGCTTGTGGTGGTGAAGGTGATGAGCTGATGCCAAGCTTAGTCATCTGTGATGTTGTGCATGCACCTCATGGTGACATCTTCTTGAAACGAACTCTTGCCTCCGCTGCAGTCGATTCATTGGTTTCGATCCTTCATCCAACTAATCTTCTAACATGTGCATGGTCTTCTTAGGTGTGGCTCAACAGTCAACACAATGATGCATAATCTCCGTGATGATCTTGAAGTGTGCGTTGGTGGTCATGTGCATCAACTTCCCTAAGTACATGTTCAGCTCTAGTTGGACTTGCTTCTTGTCTCCACCTTGGTGAGTGTGTTGAATGGGTTGGACTACATGCATGCGCACAATGACATGCATGCTGCTGAATCCCTTACATGCGATCAACAACACTGCTCACCATGTCTGCTCCGTGTTATCTACTGGGAAGGATCTTTAACCTGTATGGATGCAGTTTCATATGTGAGTGCATGTTGTGCCCATTGTTGTTCCCATTCCTACTGAAACTCATTTGTCTGTCTGTGCAACTTCATGTTCTTCTTGATTTGTTGCTTCAGAACATGCAACTCCTTCTTTGTTCCATTCTCTATCTTCACGCAATCTTCATGTTGCACCATCACCTCATAGCCCGAGTCTCCAAAGTTTATTTAATTATCAATGGATTTGCTTGATCTTGTAACTTTGTTCTGCCTCTGTGTCGTCAACAACCTTCCTCTTGCATTCATTGCATCTGCTGCGTTTGATGTATTCGCTGCATTTGTTCTATTTACTGCATTGATTGTGTTAGTTGCATTTGCTTCATTTGTTGCATTCGTTGCATTCACTGCATTTGCTACATTTGGTATGTTGCCTTTAGCTATTGTTCATGATGATGCTCGTGGTGATATCTTGATTTCCTTGTCTACGAGCAACTTGATATCTTTGTGAGAAGGTAAGCTCATAGACATTTGATCGATTGCATCTCGAGGTGTGCCCTAAATGGTGTCTTCGACAATTCTCTATTGGAAACTATTGTACCTGCACAGCTGAGAGGCAGATGAGCACCTACAGTACCTGGAGACATGGCAACACTCATGGCAAGCAATCTATCAGTCAAAAACCAAAATGAAGTTGATAATCGACTTGCAACATCCTTGTGTGACTGATCATGAAGGTTGCACAATTTCGGCCGGGAGGTCGGGAGACTAACTATAGAGACTGCACAAGGCATAGTCTAGGCTACTGGGAGATGGAATGATTACTGGAACTATGCAATGCATAGTCTAGTCTGGTTGATGATTGTTGGAATAATGCAATGCACAATCTCAACTTGCAATGGTTGTAGGCTCAATGACTGTATTTCTCAATTTTCTTGGCCAGTAGTCACTGTCCCTTGGGATTGCGTAAATCAGGTCTAGGGAATAGCTACTGGGTAGAAATGCACATTTACTGAGAGGAAGACAGAGCCTTCTCGCTCAGAATTGCACAATGTTGTCTTGGTGAGGCAGAGTCTAGGCCAAGGCTACCCAAACTCGCCGACAGGCAATTGAAAGTGAATGTGAGTGTGAATGCATGGTGATACTCAGTGTAATAATAATTGAATGATCATGCATGCAAATGGTGAATGACAGATTCAGAAAACGGAACAACATGCATGTGGCTGAGGCGAGTTGCTGAATCATCGACCATTCACGAAAAATAGTTTCATGCATGCGATAAGAGTGAGATAGCAACGAAAACTGAAACAATGCTAAGACAAGCTAGTATACATGTAAACAAAAACAAACATTCAAAGAAATTAAGCAAACAATACTCGCAGAAGCGAAAACACAAAAAGAAATAGAAATGCAGCACAAGGCATGGAAAGCGGGCTTACCCAAAAATAGCTAAGCTGAGTGTGCTAACAGCTCCTAGATGTGATGTGGGATTTCAAAGATGCAAGGTTGATGTGAGGAATGATCTCTGCAGCATTCAGTTGATGAGTTTCAATAACATTGAGGTTGTAATGCACATGCCACAAATCTAGGGAAAGTGACATTTGGTGGGAGGTTTTCTGAAATGATCCTTGCATGTAACCTCCAACTGCTAAACATAGATCCTTGCAACAAGGGATGCCTTTGCTTGTTTCCTTAGGAGAAGCAGTCCATGCATGCAAGTCTGTTTTTCTCGGTCCTGAAGGGAACTAGTCAACTCAGCTGCACATGCAAGAGGCTCCTCAACTGCTTGAAGGAAATGCGCAATTCTGGCTGGGATTTGGGCTGACTACCTAGGAGATTTGTGCAATTTCTGGGTAGAGCAGCTGATTGCTACCCAGATTTGTATAAATTTTGGGTTGAGCAACCTTGCTGGGGAAAATTGTGCAATTCCTATTGGGAGTGTTGACTCAAACAATTGCGAAATCTTGGAGCCTAGAAGGCTGCCAGACAGGATTGCGCAATTTCTGGATGGAAGATTGGTTTCCCTCCAGAAATGCACAATTTTATAGGGGAAGTTGGTGAGCCTAAAGCTTGACCAAGTCTAGGTGGGTAGCCTATGAGGGAAATGGATCAAGCTGTGCTTGAGAGGCTGTCTTTATGCATGAAAAACGTTGAAGCTTGTGTACTTGATGAAGCAAGATAAGGTGTTGTGAAAGGTTGGTAGGGAGGCTCCAAAACGGGCTACGAAAAATTTTTGGAGGGTGGTTGTAGCTACTACAACAATAGTATACAAAGCCTATACACACTAAAAGCACACTGAATCTTGATGACTGTTTGGGATGTGATGCCTAAATGGTGAGGCTCATCTCTTATTTATACAAGAGTTGAGGTGGTGGAGGAAGCCCCTTGAATTACTATTATAAATTCTCCTTCATAATATAGTGGTACATGATATTAGACAATGTTTGTATTGATTAAGAGAATCTTGTACAAAGTATGTTACATAGAGGATATTGTCAAATTGGAAAACTCACAAAAAATGAATAATACAAAGGGGAGTGATCTTGGTCTCCCACGAAACCATGTGATGAAATATTTTCTAAGATTTTATGTCCAAAAAAATAAATAGAAGGTATTGGATGTATATTATTGAGTAACTTCCCCATCTCGAGTGTCCATCATGCTTCCTCATCTAAATATGTTAGTAAGAAATCTCTAGGATCATTGATGTGGTCTATCCAAGGTGGAGCATACGTGTTAAAATTCCTGAAGAAAGGTGACATATACATGATAGGAACATATTCATTTAATTGAATAATAATTTCTACAAAGAAGTTACTTCTAACTCTAAAATGAGGATAAAAAGGTGGTTCTTCTTGAGTTATTTATAATTCTGACCCTTTATGCTTTTTATGGAACAAAAAGCATACTTATGATTTTGCGGATTCCTCCATATCTTGGTGTAGTGAATAGATGAATTGTGGGGGAGTTGAAGATAAAAATGGCTGATATTTGATACAATATTTGTACATTACAATTTGAAGCCATGGACTGCAAAAGGAAAAAGGACTTCACACTTCTCAAAATGACATATACAATGTGACATTCCTATATTTCTTTACATATCTAAACAAGGTGAAACAATCCATATAATTGATACATGGATGAGGGAAAAATATATATCTAGTATAAGGATTATGTGTATGACTATAAACTAGCCTAATTGACATAAAATAAGGATCATTTAGGCTCTTATTAACCCAATATGTGAAGATTCTATGGAGTACCAGAGAGGGTAAACAATATAATGTTTGACGAAAACATGATCAACACATACAATATCTACATGAATAAAATATGAGAACCTAGTGAAAACCATGAGGAGCTTCAGGTGGTGCAGAAGTAACCCAATATTCTCTTGTAATCACTTTGATGTCTTTTATTTTTGAATGTTCATGAGTCATCAGATCTGCAAGAAAACTATCATTCCTAACATTGTACTTGATATCAAAGTCATAGCCATCTAGTCATACTCTCCATCTAAATATTCGACGCTTACCCTATTCTAGTAATATTGTATTTGTGAGTATACCCATCATATGTTTTAAGTTTTTTCTTATAGTGAAATGAATAGGCTTATGGAAGAGACAAAATATTTTAATACTATCTTTTACTGCGAGGATTTTTTGATGCGATGAAGGGTATCATGTTTCTACATCTTTGAAATTTCCTAATCAATAGATATAAATATCTTCCCTCTTGGTATTATTTTGTAATAAAACTCCTACCAATACTTATTCTCAAGCATCTGCCTCTAAAATAAATGGGAGGTGTATATTTGGAAGATGAAACTTTGGAATATTTGGAACCTTTTTCTGAATAATTTGGACCATCTTTGTCATTTTCTTATTCCATGTAATTCTTCGCTTTAATCTCTACTAAAAACATTTAACATATTTTTCTTTATTTCCATATACCTGTTCGATGTAGTTCAAGTAACCAAGAAATATTTGTAGATGTTCTATTTCCAATATATGATCAATTATTACAAGGTTTTCAAGATGTGATCTTGATTTTCTACCTTGACTTGTGATGAAATAAGGTCTAGATATTCTATCTGAGTTTGTCCATTAATGAATTTATAATCAGTCTTAGATAATACTAGGCAATGGATGAAAACTCTGCTATATACAATTTCGAAGTGGTGTATGTTTTCTTCTATTTTTTTAGGACAGGTCAATAAATCATTAATGTACACAATTACAAAATGAAGGTCACTAAAAATGTCTTCCATCCTTTTTAGGAATTCAGAAGGAGCATTATTCAAACCAAAGGGCATGACACTCCATTGGTATTGACCAAGAGAAACCACACAGGCTCTTTTAAACATGTCCTTAGGAGTTATGCCTATCTTCCAAAATCCACTCTTTACATCAAATTTATTGAATATATTATTTTATCGAATTTTTTTAACTAAATGTTCTTTTATGGGGGGAGGATATATGATAGATAGTAGTCTATTAACACCCAGGTTGTTCCCTTTCACTCCCAAGGGAATACGGCCGGAGTAACCACTAACCAATCTTTGGATCACAGCTTCTAGCCAAACTGTAATCAGAGAGGGCTCTCTCTTTAATGTTTGTCTCTGTTTTGTGAAGATTTTAGGCTAGTTATGAGTTCAGGGTTTGGTTGTATGTTTTGGTTGAGGAATGCCTTCTGTAGCTAAGGTGGAAATCTTCAGATAGTTCTAGTCCATTGGCCAATGGCGTCTGTGGCTACAGGTTGTCTGAGATATTAAGTTGAGTTGCTGAAACTGCAGGGCCATTCAAATACATCATGAAACAAAATTGAAATTGTAATTATGAGGTGTGTTTAACCAGTGAAAAGCAATTAAGAATTCTCCACTGAGCTAGGGGTGTAAGAAAGAGATATATTGCACAGGAGCAAACTTGAATTCCTGAAACAACAATCACTGTGAAAGATATAGTTTGGAAGTGCAACAGTTAAGAATTACACCTTATGACTATAACTGAAGAAAGACATTTATAAGAGCATAGATTGAGTTCAGGGTACTCTGTGAATAAATCCTGGAACTATTCTTTTTCTCTGCCATTAACTATGAAACACAGAAACATGAATGAGCTATGAAAGGTCAACAAAAGAGACACATAACGAAGAGTTTTAAGGAAAACTTATTGTGCCATGAAGTACGCAGGAATTCTGTAACATTCAGCAAAACACCACAATGACACAGATAACGCAGAGCTTTGGAAATTCCATCATCCTTTGTATTAATACTCTGAAAATTTACAGCATAAGAAACTCTAGAAGAGCAATCAACAACAACCCCTGCAAACTTATGCGAGGGGGGTATATATACAAACGGTCATACAAAATATCTGAAGGATTGAGTCATCTGAGAAATAAATATGTTCACCAACTTGTACAGAACAACAGATAAGAAGTTATTACAGCTTTGAATACAACATAAATGCTCTTCAATTCTATCAGAAGACTTTTTGACCTTTGGAGGCCACGGAGTCGGTTGAATGTTCTGTTATAAATGCTGGATGACGTGTCTTTGTGGCTCTGTCCTCCTGTATCTTTTCGGCCCTGTCACCTGTGACTGTCAGTGCTGCGTTATCGACCGAATAGTTTTGCTGAGTTGGCTCAGCCCATTCTTTTCCATGCATGCTGATTTTATCAAAATTTTCCTGTGTATGATAACTTATATATTTAAATGCAAAAACTTGAATACAGGCACTGGTTTACAATATTATCTGTATCATTTTGGTCCAGAATTCCTGTGTGGGAAATTGATGTCTCAGGATTGCCTCTAGAGTCTCATATGCCTCTGTGTATTTGTAGAAATTTGGAGGCACTTCAAACAAATGTTGGATCTCATTCATGATGAAAAATAGGTTCTCAATCCTGTTGTAGAGACTCTGCCCTGATGCTGGCCCTGATTCTTCTGAAGTGCTGGGTCTTTCTGTAATCTGATTTGTAGCAAATGTGTTGACCCTTTTGGCATAATTTTCATGTGAAAGTAGTCTTCCTGCGCTGTTCAGTAAGCTAGGAAGACCTCTGTTTTGCAATGCCACAAATTTTTCCGTGAACTTATTAACCTCTGTCTGCATATCCTGGTTTCTTCTTTCCAGTGTTTGTACCAGGTTTCTTAGTGTGAAGACCCTCTTTATCAGCTGGATGGTTTCAGTTCTACTGGAGATTCCCATTGCTGCCAGCTGAGCACTTGTTCTGTTATTAAGCACATTAATCATTCTGTTGGCAACCTCAGGCATATTGCCTAGAGATGCCCTTGCTCTTTGGATTTCTCTATGTGCTTTCCCTATGAGCTCTATCTGCTCATGAATGGTCTCAATGTATTGCCATTGATCAGTGATTGATTGGCCAATGTTGGCCCATAAAACTGTCCTGAGTTCAGCCACTACTTTATCAAGTGTGAGCTCCTTCTCCAGCTCCTTTATCTTATCCTTAAGGGCCTTTATTTCCCTTCCTTTTTCTGCTACAGTCTGCTTGGATTTATCATATCTTTCATTGAGCTTGGCTAGACTCTCCCTGGCCTCATTTAGCTCTGCCATTTGGGCTTCCAGGGCTTGGATTTCATTCTTGAGCTTCTGCATATCCAGGCTTGGAGCCTGCTCTGTTGTTGGTGCAGTTGCTGATGTAGATGGTGCTGTCTGTTCAGTAGGAGGAGCCGTAGTCTGAGGAGGTTCCTCCAGGTTAATTATTTCTGGAGGAGGCTGAGATGTTTGTCCTCCTTTTTTTTTTTTGTAGTGCTGCCTGCAGTGCAGCCTCTGATTCTCCCAATTTCTCTTGTGTTTGGATCAGCTGTTTATATAGGGACACTAGCATAGCGGCTGCATCTTGGTCATGTCTCAGCTGGGCAACTTCTCCAGTTTGTGGGTGAATGGTTGCTGGGACTTTTACCATTTTTCTTAGTGCTGCCATATCTGCATCCCTTAACTTCAATAATGCTTGTACAGCCTTGATGTCCTTGGGATCATGCCCAAGTTCTATGATTATCACCTCTAAGGCTTTGATTCTGTTGTCCTTTGCTTGAGAGGATGCTCTCTCCAACTCAAGTTGGGAAGCTGTATTATTTAGGCTATTTTCTAGCCTGTAGTTCTCCAATGTCTTATCTGCCAAGGAGGCATACACCATCTGACCCGTTTGCTTATGTAATTCGATTTTATCCATTGGGTGGGTGTCCTTGGCAAGGACCTCAAGGTTGGTCCTTATGTAATCTGCAGCTGACTGCGGCTGCAACACGGCTGGCATAAAGTGGCTCATGATCATCTTGCCCTCCTGGACATCATATGCAGACATGAGTCTTTGCTGGTTAGTGGGAGCCATTTTCAACAAATGATTATATAGTTGTACTCTTATGGGCTCATTCCTCTTCTTTATATCAATGAACTGCTGCTTGATGCCCACCTCAGCTCCTCTTTGCTGGCTTGAGGAGCTGACTTCTCCTCCCACTGTCCTCTCTTGTTCCTACTGGAAGGAACTTGCAGATGCCTCCATGCTAGGTGGGCCCATGCCCAAAGATTGCCCTATTGGCATTTCTTCCTCTGAGAGGGGATTCATTCTGTGTCTTTTCTCCCCATGAGTTGTTGATGTTGTGAGGGGAGTCTCTCTGTCCCTCTTTCTACTTATGTCTTCTTTTTGTGGGGTTTGGAGGACTGAGGCCTCCACTGTTGTCTCCTGCCTAGGAGGCAGAGTGTCCTGAGCTTGCTGCTCGGTGGATTTTGGGGCCTGTGATGTTTGCTCTTGTTTCACTGGTTGTTCCTTTTCTTGCTGCCCCCCTTGTTGCTGTTGTACCTATGGCTGTTGCTGCACTTCCTGCTGCTGCACCTTTTCATGAGGTGGCTGCTCTGGCTCCATCTCTTTCTCTTTGCCTTTGCTGGAGGTTTGATCAGCAGCTTTGGCTGCTTGCTGATTTGCTGAGGAGGATGAGGCAGCTGCTCCTACTTGAGTGCCTGGAAGAGCAAATACCTGTGCACAAAGCTCTAAGTCAGCCATTTTTTGGAGATTTTTAACTGCTCTTTCATTTACTTCTTCTTGTGTGACAACTTCCTCTAAGGTGCCTCTCCTCCACTTTATTTGATTTGCATATTTTTCTATATGAGGCAACCTTACGTGGTCATAACTGGCCAGCGTATACTTGACCCTTCTTAAAGTTATGAAGTGATTGGGGTCATAAGGTTTCCAAAGGAAACTGGTCTGTAGGCCAAGGGATTCTAGCATTCTGTCTGCTTCTCGCCAACCTTCCTCCCTTTTGTTGTAAATGAAGTGGCCTAATTGATTTCTTACTTTGAGTTGTGCTTTCTTGCCTTTGCCTGAAAAATGCAGCACATCAGCATTCCCAAACTGCCTGAAGTATTCAAGGGCAAACAATCTCATGGGCACATATTTGGGCAATCTGTATGGGGGCAACTCACACCCATATATTCTGATGATTGTGTGGTTTTGGTAATAGTACCAATCCTCAATGCTGTATACCTTGGACAGCTGAAGAATCCTCTGCATCTCATCAGTTAGTCTTGGAGGAGGTGAGCTCATAAGCAAAGACATGGCTGGGTGGATGAAGAGGTCTATAAACTTAGAATAAGTGTATGGAGAACACGATCTGCAGTGGAAGGCAGAGGACCAATAAACCACTGACCTTGGATTTCCTTGTGCATCCACTTTCTTCACAGCAAAGTGAAATTTCTCATGTTGATAATACAAAATTAAGTGGTAGATGTAGGAGGAGTATCTGAACACCCTTTCTCTTGCCAAGTTCATCAATTGCTCATGTATTTTGTCAGATATGTAGGCGGCATAGTCATAGCAGATTGGAGACTTGCCAGGGGAAAACATGAGCATCATCACTAGCACAGTTTCATCAACAAATTCAATTGAATTATAGCCCAGAATGGGACTGATCATGTCTACAAGGTCCCTGCCCAATTGGTTGAGGTAAACATGAGAAATGGGAGGGTACTTCACAGTGTCAGAGTCAATGTACAATTGATTTAGTTTTGTGACCCGAGCATCTGTCAATTTAGCTCCTTGCTTTATCAGATCAACCAGTGATAAAGGGACTAATTTCTTCTCAGTTTTGAAGTGCAGCATCTCTCTGATGGCTTCAGAGGTGACATAGAAAACAACTGAGCCTGAAGGGTCAATCACAGCCCTCTGAGTGGCATCGTAGCATTCAGCACATAGGTGGATTAGGTCAGGAAACTGGTTGACCTGAGGGAGCTTGAAGAGAGGGAGGAAAGAATCCCAAATGCCCAATACATCTGTTCCAGTCTCATGTTTAATCTTTAATTCGTTTAAAAAGTGGATGTGGTACTTGTTGTGCATTAGCATTTCTTTTGATATTTGATAATCCAGGTCTGCTAATGGTTGCCATTCCAATTCTCTCTGAGGGGCATTTAATGGAGCAATATTCAAGGCTACAGGAGCTACTGGTGCATCCATGGTTACTTTAGGATTATGTTGGTATGAACTGGTGTTACTGTGCAGAGCAACACAGAGGAGTATTTTTGCAATATAGAGGTGAATTGCAAGGAAGAGAGGGTAAATTGTAACAGCAGCAATTGGAATACTGCACAGAGGACTACTAGAGCAAATGCTCGGCCTTAAAACTCTCTTCAAGGTGAATTGGTGCGGCTTGGGTTCTTAGTTCACGAATGCGCGAACTAACTCTATGTTTTGTGAGAATTTGGCTAAACAAGGCTCTCCAGGTGAATTTCGACTTTACAATTGAAAATGGAGGCTAGCCACAGGGGATTTGCCGGTAAATTATAAGCTTGCCCACTCTTTTAACTTTGTTTCAGACAATTATGGACACAACCGAGCGCAGTGGAGGAAAATTTGATAAATACCTGGTGAATTGCTTGGCAAAGTTTGCAAATGCAGGTGGGATGGAAGCGCCGGCGGTCTCCTGGTTGATTTCAACTGGTCGGCGATGGATTTGAACGTAAAATGTATGCAGGGGGAGTAACAGTCTTTTTTTTGCAACAGTAACGAAAAAACATGAATTTTGGCCAAAATATAGACTTTTGGGTTATTTGGCGCTTTTTCTGGATGACGTCAGCATGAAGTCATCAGGTGGGGTCAAGGTCGGATGACATCAGCATGACGTCATCGAGTGATGTGGCTCCTTGAGAGTGGTCCACGGGGATGATGAGATGGCGGGCAGGTCAGAGCAGTGGCGGACGGGGGCGCTGACGCAGCGGTGAGGTAGCAGTGACGTTGGCAAGGCGGGTTCACAGAAACCGGAAACGGTAAGCGGTATAATATCGCACCGCTCTCTATACGGAAGCAGAATTGTCAGAGGGCGCTCTGATACGATTTGGGGGTGACGCGTGGCAGAGGCCTGACGTCACCCTCTGATAGATTTCGGAAGGTAACTTTCGGACGTTGGGAACGGTCCGAAATGCATAAGAGCCGTTGGATGAAAAGGGCCAGATCCGACGGTCGACGGATCGTTAAGGTGCCAGGTCAATACGGATGTGGGCGGAGTTTAAAATAATATATTTTTTGGAAGATGCGCCCGGGGAACCTTTGGAGTTTGGCAAATTTATATGGTTTCCAATGTATTTTTTATAAAAACGCGCATAGCGCCCAAACTTTGGGTAAAATGAAAAAGTGGGTTTTCATGTGTGTTTGCAAATAAAGTGGGTTAGGGGTGAAAATGGGATTTTTTACAAGGTTCTTTTGCAAATGAAGGGGTTAATGGTTTAGATAACTTCTGAAGGGGGAAGAGGGGTAGGGTTTGGGTTCTTAAACTGACCAGATGTCAATTTAATCCCTGATTGTGAACATATGGCTATAATGCCAGGGGGAAAGGATATTTATAGAATGCTTGGGGTTTTATACACCATAGTGTTTATAATAATAGGGAAAGGGTAACATAGGGGATTTAGATAGTAAGAAGTTAGGGGTTAATATGAATGGAAGAGGTGAATGAGGAGTGATATCACTAAGTTTATGTGAAAACAACTTAGCTTAGGGAGTAGATCAAAATGAAAAGAATTTTAGACAAGAAATGTGGCTTTTAAAGGAATAAGAACCAACATAAGACCTTAAATTCTTTCATGAACACAACTGATGAAGGGATGTTAGTAATGAATGTGAAAGAGGAGAAAAGGGAGTTAGTCATGCTCCTCTGCTTTGCTGCAACATGATGGAGAAGAGGAGCTTCTCTATCCACTGATGTTTCCTTTATGCTAGACCAGCAGAACTCATTTGAGAGTAATAACATTTCTGCAACCCCATCTACCTACCCATCTACTTGCCTAGCATTTTTTGTTTCTTCATGGAGGGTGCACTTAGACTTGCAGACCCTTATGTGCCTTTTCTTTTCTTTGGCTTTTTCTTTTGACTTTCTATCTAAGGCTACCCTTATTGCTTCCAAAGTCCCAGATTAAACAGTTGGGAACCTTACTTCTCTACCTAGCTACTGGTCTGCCAAGATTAAACAGTTTGGACAGACTTCTTTCTCTATTCTACAACAAAAAAATTGAAACATGGCATGATCCAGATTAGGCTGTTGGACCATCCATCAAAATTGAGACAGCATCAAGCAATATACACATGTTGCCTTTCCTTGAAAATATGGGATCTTTGCATCACCAAAGCAAAGAATATTTGGAACTTTCTTTGCCAATCATGAAATATGAAACCTCTTGGTATAGGTAGCTAACAGTGGCTCCACATGGGGATGGTTTTTCCATTTGAAAGACCAAGAACAGCAGGTCAGAATGCCTTGGCCCTTGACTTCTTGTATCAAAACTTGGAGTATTCCTCTTTGAAATCCCAAAATTGTGCTCTTCCCATCTTTGTAAATCTCTGAATTTATTTGCCTTTTGCTGATAACTAATAAAACTTGAGAAACTACATTTTTACATGTTTAACAGAAAGTAATATATACACCTGAATATGTACAAGGGAAACTTAGGCTGCAGTTATGGATAGTAGTCAAAATAGTGCTTCAACATCCTGCCATTTACAGGACCTTCATCCAAATCAGTTTCATCAAGATTCCTAAGGAAGTAAGTATTATTTCCTTGCACTGCTTGAACAACAAATGGTCCTCTCCAAAGGGAATCAAATTTTCCATGTTTTCCTTTATCTTCCCTTCTTGAATCCCATTTGAGGACTTTGTCACCAATGTTGAAATATTCTGCCTTGGTCCTTCTATCAAAAGCTTTCTTTAATTTTTCTTGTAAAACTTGAACTCTGCTATAAACTTGATCTCTAGTTTGCTGCAAACATATTATTTCATTGATCCTTCTTTGCATATCATTGGGCTCAGCTTGACTTTCTTGAAGAAGTTTCATGACAGGAACCCCTAGTGATGAAGGAAATTTGGCTTCTAGTCCATAGACTAACTCATATGGGCTGATCCCAATTGATCTCTTGGTTGTTAGTCTATCTGCCCATAGGGCATTGACAAGCTTCTTATGCCAATTCTTCTTATTTTATTCCAACACTTTCTTTATGATGTTTACAAGGCTTTTATTTGATGATTCTGCTAGGCCATTTCCTGGGGATAGTATGCAGTAGAATGGCCCAGGGTAATGTGAAATTTGTGGCAGAAATTCACCATCTTCTTAGATCTGAAGGCAACAGCATTGTCTGTTATTATCTTATCAGGACAACCAAATCTAGAAAGAATATTGGTCTCAAGGAACTGAATGATAGTGGAATCATTTGCTTGTCTGCATGGAACAGCTTCAATCCATTTAGTAAAGTAGTATGTAGCTGTTAGAATCCATCTGTGTTGGCCTGAAGATGAGGGATGAATTTCTCCAATGAAATCTAAGCCCCATTGTTGAAAAGGTCTCTCTGTTGCAATAGGCCTCAAAGGAAGTGGCAGTAACTTTCTCTTTCCCTCAAACACTTGACATTTATGACATGAGGTGGTAAATTTCTTGACATCAGAGAAAATAGTGGGCCAATAGTAACCAACCCTCAGTATTTTATCCACAGTGGACTTCCAATACAAGTGTCCACCACAATCACCTGCATGAAATTCTTTGGTGACATTGTTAGTCTCATTCTCAATCAGGCAGTTTAACAATATACCCTCATGGTTTTTCCAAAGCAAATTGCCATCCATAACACAAAATCTTGAAGCTTTCATTTTTAGGAACCTACATTTAGTTTTGGACAATCCTGGGGGAGCACACAGGTTTTGTAACACATAACAGATATCAGAATACCAAGGGGATTGTTCAAAGGCTACATTGATCTTTGGAGTCGCCAGCTCCGGTTCATTGTCCAACTGGTTTATGTCTAAGGCTTGGAAGTTTGCTTCTGTCATTAGTTTGGCCAAACCTTGCCCTTTTATTAGTTTTGTAGGTTTTATTTCAATATCAAATTCCAAAATGTTGGCAATCCATTTTCCTCTTCTGCCCTCTAAGTTTTCTTGAGTGAGTATGTCTTTTACAATGGGACTTGGCACATAAGCTATAACATGGGAATAAAGGATGTAAATCCTGAAGTCTTTAATGGCCTTGACCAAAGCATAAGCTTGTTTCTCCATGATATGATATTTCAGAGGTGCATCTCTAAGAGCTTTACTAAAGAAAGCAATGGGTTTCTCATTTCCTTGGTCATCTTTCTGTAATAGAACAACAACAATGGTATGCTGGGAGGCAAAAGAAAAAATGATAAATTCTCTATCAAATTGGGGATTTGTTAAGACTGGGGTTTGGGTAAGGGCCAATTTTATACCTTCAAAGGCTTGATTTGCTTCTACTGTCCATTTCATTTTTGAATCCTTCTTCAACATGTTGTTTAGTAATCTGATCAATTCAGCTAGGTTTGGGATAAACCTTCTTAAGAAATTGATCTTCCCTAAGAAAGCTCGCAATTCTTTGACGTTTCTTGGGTGGGGCATTTGTAAGATAGCTTGTATCCTGTCTGGGTCAATTCTTATGCCATCCTTTGAAATGATATGCCCTAAGAGCTTACCTTCTTCCAAACCAAATAGAGACTTCTTGGGATTCAAGGAAATTCCATATTTCCTACATGTTAAGAAGATCCGCTTTAAATGCTTCAAGTGTTCTTGGTCAGATTTTGAGAAAGGTGTGAGGTCATCCAAATAAATGACAAGAAAGTCATGAATCTCTTTGGCAAAAGCAATATCCATTGCCCTTTGAAATGTTGCCCCTGCATTTTTCAATCCAAAAGGCATTTTGACATATTTGAAAGTTCCCCATGGGGTTGTGAATGCAGTTTTGTCTTGATCATCAGGGTGCACTAGGATTTGATTAAAGCCTGAGAATCCATCAAGTAATGAGATCCTTGAGGCCCCTACCACTCTTTGGAGAATGTGATCCATCTTAGGTAGGGGATAGTTGTCTTTGAGGGACACTTGGTTTAGATTTCTAAGATCAACACAAAGTCTTATCTCACCAGTTTTCTTTCTTGTAGGTACCAAATTAGAAATCCAATCAGAAAACCTGATGGGTGCTATGATGCCAGCTTTAAACATTTTTTGCAGTTCTTTTTCGATTGAAGGGAGAAGCATGGGATTGATCCTTCTTAATTTCTGCTTAAATGGCTTCTGATTAGGCTTGAGAGGGATAGTATGCTGGATAACAGAGGTGTCATAGGATTTTAAATCCTCATAACCCCATGCAAAGACATCTTGAAACTCTTTGAAGAGGTCAATGTATTTAGGTTTTTGATCAGGAGGTAAGGATGCAGACAATTTTATTATTTTGGGCTTCTCAATAGTTCCAATGTTGCATTCCTCAATGGCAGCATTAAGGGGCTGCATTTTTGGTTTTCTAGGGATATCATTTGAGTCAAAGATTTCCTCTAATGGAGTTAGGCCTGTTGGAAGAAAATTGTCTTTCAGCTCTATGATCTCAGCCTCTGTAGCAGCTATTTCTTCATAACTGGTTTGTTGAATTTCTTGTATGTTGTTTTTGTTAAAAATTGTTGGATGTAAGATTTGGTGAGTTGTCTTGGGTGATATTGGCTTGTTATTCTGTTCGCTCTGTATTTGTGATTGACTTGCTCCCTCAGTGTCTATGTTTAATCCTGCAAATTCTTGTTGCAAGGTCAAGAAATTATTTATTTTTGTATCATCTTCAAATACTTGCCAATATTTAACATTGTTTGGGACAGAAGGTCTGTGTTTTACCTCAGCTGTAAAGCAATGGCTAGGTTCAAAGGGTAGTTTACAGGTGCTTGCAAATGTGGCTAAACTATGAGCATGAAGATTATGGGTCCTAGCAATTTTGGTGATTTGAAATTCAGTGAAGGAGTTTAGTATTTCAGCAGCAGCAGATCTATAAGATCTCAGTCTTTTGTCATTGGTGACAAAATTACCCTTTACTTGTTGGACAACTAGGTCCGAATCTCCTACTATTGAAACTTTTATGGCTTGTAAGGATTTTACTAGTCTGAGGCCTAGTAAGAGAGCTTCGTATTCTGCCATATTGTTGGTGCACCTGAAGTTTAACCTATATGCTCGGCCTTCTGCATGACTGTTTTGTTTATTATGTATCCAAATTCCAGCTCATGCCCCTAATTTGTTGACTGACCCATCAAATTCAAGAAACCATAAGATCTCTTTTTCTAGGGGAGACTTAATAACTTCTCTGTGATCTGGGATTGTGAGTTGAAGTTCTGGTTTTTCATTTAGTTTGTCTTTTAGGACAGTCTCATCACTTGATTGGATCAGCTTTATTTCTAGAGCAGCAGCTTGTTCATTAATGTCCTGATCTTTTTTGAGTGTCTTGGTTTCATCATCATTTGTAAGACCCGAATTATCATTGAAGAGAATATATGAATCTATATCAGAATGGACAGCATATATGGGAAAGTTTTGAGGTTTTTCTTCACTGCTGACCATGTATTTCATAAGTGACTCTCTATATAACCTCTTGGGTTGACCAAAAACTGAGATGGTTGCATACGACATGTCTAATTGTAGGGAACCTTGGAGTTTAGCCCCCCATGATCTTGATAACAGCATCCCATATTTGGGTGGGATATCAGCAACTACAACGTCCATTAGAATTGTTTTATTTGGGTACTGAACTAGGGACACACAAAGATCTTTTATCAGACCTAAACACTTAACTTGGCTGGAGTCAAATGAGAATACGTCCTTATATGGTTTGGTAATATCTAGATTCAATCTTTCCATGACTGATTTAGGCATCAAGTTGTGAGAGGCCCCTGAGTCAAACATAGCATTGTGTAGTATCTTATCATGAACATGCAGGCTGACATAGAAAGGTAAGATCCCTGTAACTGCTATCTTTCCATCAACCTGTGGACCGAATAGCAATTCTGGGGTGTCATCCAACACATTGACATTATCTTTATTACGAGTAATTTGAATGGACTTCTTGATTTGTTGTCTATAAATGTCATGCTTGGCTAGTTCTGAAAGAGGAATAACTACCTTCAATTTGCCAATTTCAGCTTCTAAGTCAAAAGGTTTATCAGGTTGGGTCTTGGTATTTTGGTTAATAGCCCTTTCCTTTTCAATGGAATCCTTGATGCCCTCCTCTTGATTCTCTTTCTGATCTTGAGGCTTATCCGTTTTACTTGTCTTTTGAGAAATGTTGCCTGGGTTGTGCTGGAAGGGTGTTGTATCTACTGGTTGTTGTTTTAAGGGGGATGTTTCAGTTATTTCCTCAACTGTTACCTCATCTGTAATTGGACCAGTTTTTTCAGTTGGTTCTGTGAAAATAGCTTTCTTAGGCTGTGGAGTGTCCTTTGTCTTGTCAGGCGGTATCACATTTATAGTTCTGCTTCTTAGCTTGTATTGCTTATGGACTTCATAAACAGCTGTTTCATATCCTTGTTTAAAGTCAAATGACTCACCTGACCTGGTTTGGAATTGCTGAATGTCATCATCCTTATGATCTTCTTGACTCAGAAAAACTTGCTGCCCATCATTCAGGCCCATCAAGTTGATGTGGGTGTCATCTGTTTGCTCATTCAGAGTGGATGCCTCAGTATAGTTTTCCTGGAAAGGAGGTCTTATGTCTGGATCAGAACCGACCTTGCCAGCGTTTGGGTTTTGATTTCTCCTAAAATTGGGATTCCTGATAGGGTTATTTTGTGGTGCTTCCCATGATGACTTTCTCTCAACTGATTCTACCCTATCACCCAGTCTCTTCATACCAGTGAGTATTGCATCCAGTTTTTGATCAAAGGCTGAGGGTTCTTCTTTGAAGGTGGTTCTCTTTCCCAATCTTGCCCTGTTTCTTTTGGCAATCAGGTTAGCTTCTACTGTGACAACAACCTTTTGGGCATCTTCAAGGGTTTCAGGGGCTCTTTCCTTCAACTGATATGCCATATCAGGGTCAAAACCATCAGGAAATTTGTACAAGGCTAAATCAGGAGGAGGTCTTAAATTCTGTGGTATTGCGTTATATACATTATTGAATCTTGCACAATATTCCAAAACGGTCTCTTGAGGACCTCGTTTGATTGTATCATATTCACCAAGTATGTGCAGGGGATCTTTCCTTTTCTCCCATCTGTTAGTAAAGGCTTGATAGAGCTCATCAGGGGTTGTGATGGTATTTACGGCCAGTGATCTAAACCAAGTTCTCACATCCCCTGTCAGGCTCTGAACAAATATTCTCATTCTCACACTGTCATCATCTATTTCATAGTTCTCAAAATGGTCTTGCATCCTTCTGGCATGCTGAATTGCTGTGAAAGGGCCAGTGGAGTCAGAATACGAGATCTTGGATTGGTAGTCCTGAGGTAGAGCTGCAGCATTAGCAGGCAACTGCATGGGTGCATATCTATTAGCCATATTTACAGGATTTATAGGGTTGACAGGGATAACTGGGATAACATGAATGAATGGTACAATAGGGGTAGTGGGAATGGTAGACACTAGAGTGTTGGTCAAGGGAATATGTGCAGTGGATGGAGGTGTGAAAGGAGGGCTTTGAGATGTGGATGGGGAACTGGGGGAATCAAGGGTAGATCGAAATAGAACCTTGATTGGAGTTGGAACAGGGTTTGGATAAGCTGTCTCAGGACTTAACTCAGCAAGAGTTTCCTGTCCTTGCTGCTTCCTAATGATTTTAGGGATTGTATTAGGATTTTGAAAAACAGTTGGTGGATTGGGGTCAGGATTTGACCTTGTATATCGCGGATTCTTCTTGGGAGCCAGCTTCTAAACTTGTTTTTGAGTATGTTTTTTGGAATATTTTTGTGTCTACAAGGGCCAGACAAGATTTTGGAGTGACTGTGTATATCTTAAAGCTAGCATGAAAATTGACTTGAAGCAGCTTAAAGAAATACAGAACTTAGAAAATCCTGAGGAACTCCCCAGTGGAGTCGCCAATTATGTTAACACCCAGGTTGTTCCCTTTGACTCCCAAGGGAATACGACTGGGGTAACCACTGACCAATCTTTGGATTACAGCTTCTAGCCAAACTGTAATCAGAGAGGGCTCTCTCTTTAAGGTTTGTCTCTGTTTTGTGAAGATTTTAGGCTAGTTATGAGTTCAGGGTTTGGTTGTATGTTTTGGTTGAGGAATGTCTTCTGTAGCTAAGGTGGAAATCTTCAGATAGTTC
This sequence comes from Pinus tabuliformis, assembly GCA_031772625.1. Taxonomy (NCBI): domain Eukaryota; kingdom Viridiplantae; phylum Streptophyta; class Pinopsida; order Pinales; family Pinaceae; genus Pinus; species Pinus tabuliformis. The sequence goes on along the minus strand of CM062814.1, from coordinate 339,210,901 downwards.
TAGTCCATTGGGTAATGGAGTCTGTGGCTACAGGTTGTCTGAGATATTAAGTTGAGTTGCTGAAACTGCAGGGCCATTCAAATACATCATGAAACAAAATTGAAATTGTAATTATGAGGTGTGTTTAACCAGTGAAAAGCAATTAAGAATTCTCCACTGAGCTGGGGGTGTAAGAAAGAGATATATTGCACAGGAGCAAACTTGAATTCCTGAAACAACAATCACTGTGAAAGATATAGTTTGGAAGTGCAGCAGTTAAGAATTACACCTTATGACTATAACTGAAGAAAGACATTTATAACAGCATAGATTGAGTTCAGGGTACTCTGTGAATAAATCCTGGAACTATTCTTTTTCTCTGCCATTAACTATGAAACACAGAAACATGAATGAGCTATGAAAGGACAACAAAAGAGACACATAACAAAGAGTTTTAAGGAAAACTTATTGTGCCATGAAGTACGCAGGAATCCTGTAACATTCAGCAAAACACCACAATGACTCAGATAACGCAGAGCTTTGGAAATTCCATCATCCTTTGTATTAATACTCTGAAAATTTACAGCGTAAGAAACTCTAGAAGAGCAATCAACAACAACCCCTGCAAACTTATGCGAGGGGGGTATATATACAAACGGTCATACAAAATAACTGAAGCGTTGAGTCATCTGAGAAATAAATATGTTCACCAACTTGTACAGAACAACAGATAAGAAGTTATTACAGCTTTGAATACAACATAAATGCTCTTCAATTCTGTCAGAAGACTTTTTGACCTTTGGAGGCCACTGAGTCGGTTGAATGTTCTGTTATAAATGCTGGATGACGTGTCTTTGTGGCTCTGTCCTCCTGTATCTTTTCGGCCCTGTCACCTGTGACTGTCAGTGCTGCGTTATCGGCCGAATAGTTTTGTTGAGTTGGCTTAGCCCATTCTTTTCCATGCATGCTGATTTTATCAAAATTTTCCTGTGTATGATAACTTATATATTTAAATGCAAAAACTTGAATACAGGCACTGGTTTACAGTATTATCTGTATCATTTTGCTCCAGAATTCCTGTGTGGGCAATTGATGTCTCAGGATTGCCTCTAGAGTCTCATCTGCCTCTGTGTATTTGTAGAAATTTGGAGGCACTTCAAACAAATGTTGGATCTCATTCATGATGAAAAATAGGTTCTCAATCCTGTTGTAGAGACTCTGCCCTGATGCTGGCCCTGATTCTTCTGAAGTGCTGGGTCTTTCTGTAATCTGATTTGTAGCAAATGTGTTGACCCTTTTGGCATAATTTTCATGTGAAAGTAGTCTTCCTGCGCTGTTCAGTAAGCTAGGAAGACCTCTGTTTTGCAATGCCACAAATTTGTCCGTGAACTTATTAACCTCTGTTTGCATATCCTGGTTTCTTCTTTCCAGTGTTTGTACCAGGTTTCTTAGTGTGAGGACCCTCTTTATCAGCTGGATGGTTTCAGTTCTACTGGAGATTCCCATTGTTGCCAGCTGAGCACTTGTTCTGTTATTAAGCACATTAATCATTCTGTTGTCAACCTCAGGCATATTGCCTAGAGATGCCCTTGCTCTTTGGATTTCTCTATGTGCTTTCCCTATGAGCTCTATCTGCTCATGAATGGTCTCAATGTATTGCCATTGATCAGTGATTGATTGGCCAATGTTGGCCCATAAAACTGTCCTGAGTTCAGCCACTACTTTATCAAGTGTGAGCTCCTTCTCCAGCTCCTTTATCTTATCCTTAAGGGCCTTTATTTCCCTTCCTTTTTCTGCTAAAGTCTGCTTGGATTTATCATATCTTTCATTGAGCTTGGCTAGACTCTCCCTGGCCTCATTTAGCTCTGCCATTTGGGCTTCGAGGGCTTGGATTTCATTCTTGAGCTTCTGCATATCCAGGCTTGGAGCCTGCTCTGTTGTTGGTGCAGTTGTTGATGTAGATGGTGCTGTCTGTTCAGTAGGAGGAGCTGTAGTCTGAGGAGGTTCCTCCAGGTTAATTATTTCTGGAGGAGGCTGAGATGTTTGTCCTCCTTCTTTTTGTTGTAATGCTGCCTGCAGTGCAGCCTGTGCGGCCTCTGATTCTCCCAATTTCTCTTGTGTTTGGATCAACTGTTTATATAGGGACACTAGCATAGCGGCTGCATCTTGGTCATGTCTCAGCTGGGCAACTTCTCCAGTTTGTGGGTGAATGGTTGTTGGGACTTTTACCATTTTCCTTAGTGCTGCCATATCTGCATCCCTTAACTTCAATAATGCTTGTACAGCCTTGATGTCCTTGGGATCATTCCCAAGTTCTATGATTATCACCTCTAAGGCTTTGATTCTGTTGTCCTTTGCTTGAGAGGATGCTCTCTCCAACTCAAGTTGGGCAGCTATATTATTTAGGCTATTTTCTAGCCTGTAGTTCTCCAATGTATTATCTGCCAAGGAGGCATACACCATCTCACCCGTTTGCTTATGTAATTCGATTTTATCCATTGGGTGGATGTCCTTGGCAATGACCTCAAGGTTGGTCCTTATGTAATCTGCAGCTGACTGCGGCTGCAACATGGCTGGCATAAAGTGGCTCATGATCATCTTGCCCTCCTGGACATCATATGCAGACATTAGTCTTTGCTGGTTAGTGGGAGCCATTTTCAACAAATGATTATATAGTTGTACTATTATGGGCTCATTCCTATTCTTTATATCAATGAACTGCTGCTTGATGCCCACCTCAGCTCCTCTTTGCTGGCTTGAGGAGCTGACTTCTCCTCCAACTGTCCTCTCTTGTTCCTGCTAGAAGGAACTTGCAGATGCCTCCATGCTAGGTGGGCCCATGCCCAAAGATTGCCCTATTGGCATTTCTTCCTCTGAGAGGGGATTCATTCTGTGTCTTTTCTCCCCATGAGTTGTTGATGTTGTGAAGGGAGTCTCTCTGTCCCTCTTTCTACTTATGTCTTCTTTTTGTGGGGTTTGGAGGACTGAGGCCTCCACTGTTGTCTCTTGCCTAGGAGGCAGAGTGTCCTGAGCTTGCTGCTCAGTGGATTTTGGGGCCTGTGATGTTTGCTCTTGTTGCACTGGCTGTTCCTTTTCTTGCTGCCCCCCTTGTTGCTGTTGTACCTGTGGCTGTTGCTGCACTTCCTGCTGCTGCACCTTTTCATGAGGTGGCTGCTCTGGCTCCATCTCTTTCTCTTTGCCTTTGCTGGAGGTTTGATCAACAGCTTTGGCTGCTTGCTGATGTGCTGAGGAGGATGAGGCAGCTGCTCCTACTTGAGTTCCTGGAAGAGCAAATACCTGTGCACAAAGCTCTAAGTCAGCCATTTTTTGGAGATTTTTAACTGCTCTTTCATTTAATTCTTCTTGTGTGACAACTTTCTCTAAGGTGCCTCTCCTCCACTTTATTTGATTTGCATATTTTTCTATATGAGGCAACCTTACGTGGTCATAACTGGCCAGCCTATACTTGACCCTTCTTAAAGTTATGAAGTGATTGGGGTCATAAGGTTTCCAAAGGAAACTGGTCTGTAGGCCAAGGGATTCTAGGATTCTGTCTGCTTCTCGCCAACCTTCCTCCCTTTTGTTGTAAATGAAGTGGCCTAATTGATTTCTTACTTTGAGTTGTGCTTTCTTGCCTTTGCCTGAAAAATGCAGCACATCAGCATTCCCAAACTGCCTGAAGTATTCAAGGGCAAACAATCTCATGGACACATATTTGGGCAATCTGTATGGGGGCAACTCACACCCATATATTCTGATGACTGTGTGGTTTTGATAATAGTACCAATCCCCAATGCTGTATACCTTGGAAAACTAAAGAATCCTCTGCATCTCATCAGTTAGTCTTGGAGGAGGTGAGCTCATAAGCAAAGACATGGCTGGGTGGATGAAGAGGTCTATAAACTCAGAATAAGTGTATGGAGAACAGGATCTGCAGTGGAAGGCAGAGGACAAATAAACCACTGACCTTGGATTTCCTTGTGCATCCACTTTCTTCACAGCAAAGTGAAATTTCTCATGTTGATAATACAAAATTAAGTGGTAGATGTAGGAGGTGTATCTGAACACCCTTTCTCTTGCCAAGTTCATCAATTGCTCATGTATTTTGTCAGATATGTAGGTGGAATAGTCATAGCAGATTGGATACTTGCCAGGGGAAAACATGAGCATCATCACTAGCACAGTTTCATCAACAAATTCAATTGAATTATAGCCCAGAATGGGACTGATCATGTCTACAAGGTCCCCGCCCAATTGGTTGAGGTAAACATGAGAAATGGGAGGGTACTTCACAGTGTCAGAGTCAATGTACAATTGATTTAGTTTGGTGACCTGAGCATCTGTCAATTTAGCTCCTTGCTTTATCAGATCAACCAGTGATAAAGGGACTAATTTCTTCTCAGTTTTGAAGTGAAGCATCTCTCTGATGGCTTCAGGGGTGACATAGAAAACAACTGAGCCTAAAGGGTCAATCACAGCCCTCTGAGTGGCGTCGTAGCATTCAGCACATAGGTGGATTAGGTCAGGAAACTGGTTGACCTGAGGGAGCTTGAAGAGAGGGAGGAAAGAATCCCAAATGCCCAATACATCTGTTCCAGTCTCATGTTTAATCTTTAATTCGTTTAACAAGTGGATGTGGTACTTGCTGTACATTAGCATTTCTTCTGATATTTGATAATCCAGGTCTGCTAATGGTTGCCATTCCAATTCTCTCCGAGGGGCATTTAATGGAGCAATATTCAAGGCTACAGGAGCTACTGGTGCATCCATGGTTACTTTAGGATTATGTTGGTATGAACTGGTGTTACTGTGCAGAGCAACACAGAGGAGTATTTTTGCAATATAGAGGTGAATTGCAAGGAAGAGAGGGTAAATTGTAACAACAACAATTGGAATACTGCACAGAGGACTACTAGAGCAAATGCTCGGCCTTAAAACTCTCTTCAGGGTGAATTGGTGCGGCTTGGGTTCTTAGTTCACGAATGCGCGAACTAATTGTATGTTTTGTGAGAATTTGGCTAAACAAGGCTCTACAGGTGAATTTCGACTTTACAATTGAAAATGGAGGCTAGCCATAGGGGATTTGCCGGTAAATTATAAGCTTTCCCACTCTTTTAACTTTGTTTCAGACAATTATGGACACAACCGAGCGCAGGGGAGGTAAATTTGATAAATACCTGGTGAATTGCTTGGCAAAGTTTGCAAATGCAGGTGGGATGGAAGCGCCGGCGGTCTCCTAGTTGATTTCAACTGGTCGGCGATGGATTTGAACGTAAAATGTATGCAGGGGGAGTAACAGTCTTTTTTTTGCAACAGTAACAAAAAAACATGAATTTTGGCCAAAATATAGACTTTTGGGTTATTTGGCGCTTTTTTTGGATGACATCAGCATGATGTCATTAGGTGGGGTCAAGGTCGGATGACGTCAGCATGACGTCATCGAGTGACGTGGGACCTTGAGAGTGGTCCACGGGGATGATGAGGTGGCAGGCAGGTCAGAGCAGTGGCGGACGGGGGCGCTGACGCGGCGGTGAGGTAGCAGTGACGTTGGCAAGGCGGGTTCACAGAAACCGGAAATGGTAAGCGGTATAATATCGCACCGCTCTCTATACGGAAGCGAAATTGTCAGAGGGCGCTCCGATACGATTTGGGGGTGACGCGTGGGAGAGGGCTGACGTCACCCTCTGACAGATTTCGGAAGGTAACTTTCGGACATCGGGCCTGGTCCGAAATGCATGAGAGCCGTCGGATGAAAAGGGCCAGATCTGACGATCGACGGATCGTTAAGGTGCCAGGTCAATACGGATGTGGGCGGAGTTTAAAATAATATATTTTTTGGAAGATGCGCCCGGCGGGAACCTTTGGAGTTTGGCAAATTTATATGGTTTCCAATGTATTTTTTGTAAAAACGCGCATAGCGCCCAAACTTTGGGTAAAATGAAAAAGTGGGTTTTCATGTGTGTTTGCAAATGAAGCGGGTTAGGGGTGAAAATGGGATTTTTTACAAGGTTCTTTTGCAAATGAAGGGGTTAATGGTTTAGATAACTTCTGAAGGGGGAAGAGGGGTAGGGTTTGGGTTCTTAAACTGACCAGATGTCAATTTAATCCCTGATTGTGAACATATGGCTATAATGCCAGGGGGAAAGGATATTTATAGAATGCTTGGGGTTTTATACACCATAGTGTTTATAATAATAGGGAAAGGGTAACATAGGGGATTTAGATAGTAAGAAGTTAGGGGTTAATATGAATGGAAGAGGTGAATGAGGAGTGATATCACTAAGTTTATGTGAAAAAAACTTAGCTTAGGGAGTAGATCAAAATGAAAAGAATTTTAGACAAGAAATGTGGCTTTTAAAGGAATAAGAACCAACATAAGACCTTAAATTCTTTCATGAACAAAACTGATGAAGGGATGTTAGTAATGAATGCGAAAGGGCAGAAAAGGGAGTTAGTCATGCTCCTCTGCTTTGCTGCAACATGATGGAGAAGAGGAGCTTCTCTATCCACTGATGTTTCCTTTATGCTAGACCAGCATAACTCATTTGAGAGTAATAACATTTCTGCAACCCCATCTACCTACCCATCTACTTGCCTAGCATTTTTTGTTTCTTCATGGAGGGTGCACTTAGACTTGCAGACCCTTATGTGCCTTTTCTTTTCTTTGGCTTTTTCTTTTGACTTTCTATCTAAGGCTACCCTTATTGCTTCCAAAGTCCCAGATTAAACAGTTGGGAACCTTACTTCTATACCTAGCTACTGGTCTGCTAAGATTAAACAGTTTGGACAGACTTCTTTCTCTATTCTACAACAAAAAAATTGAAACATGGCATGATCCAGATTAGGCTGTTGGACCATCCATCAAAATTGAGACAGCATCAAGCAATATACACATGTTTCCTTTCCTTGAAAATATGGGATCTTTGCATCACCAAAGCAGAGCATATTTGGAACTTTCTTTGCCAATCATGAAATATGAAACCTATTGGTATAGGTAGCTAACATAGTCCATCAGTAAGATATTTTTAATTTATCACCAATATCTTTCCCCCCGTTTTTTCTCTAAATGTTTGTTATAAAATGTAGGATACGCCCAAGTACTTCTACTTGTTTCAATAGTCTCCTCTTGAATGATTATTTAGCCTTTTCTTTGCAAGTTTGTAGTTCTTGTAGCGACATTGAGTTTGTAGAGGCTTTCTATGGCTTTCCTTGCAAGTATTGTCTATAAGGAAGATCTAAAAAATAATTTTCTATAGACCAAAATGCATATCAACAACTAGATGTACATTCTTGATATATTTTTTTACGATAACTTGAAGTTCTTCCTGGCTATGTAATTCATGATGTGTCACTATTCTATTTAATTTTGACATATTTTCTAGGGATCCTTCAATCATATATGGTTAGTTATACAATATTCTTAATGTAATATCACTTTTGTATTCAAGCCTTACTTGCTTCCCTTGAATATGAAAACTACTAATTTCTTGATCAATTTTGAAGGTTTTGCATCTTCTAACAAAGATCTGGCTGAAGAGAATATCACAAACAACCTTAAAACAATGTAGATTTTGTAATTGCCTCCTCTCACATTTACCTCATTTCACTAGTTTTCCAAGGTAGACATGAAATGAAGAGTTACTTTGACATGGACCAACCTTAGATCACAGTTATGGATGTGGGGCCAACAAAATGACAACTCACAACATACATAAGTGATACAAGACACAAAGGGGCCAAATAACCATCCCACATGACCAAATATGGAGTTGGGGATCTTTTTCACTGCGCTAAGCCAACAAAAACATGTATGAAAAGGCTAGGGTGTGGTTATAGGCCTCCCATCACATGAAAAGAACTGCCTCCATGTAGTTATAGACCAAAATCTCTAGTTCAGAGGGTGCGGTCCCAAGATATAAGCCATTATACCAGACCAACCTCCAGACCATTGAACATAATTTCTTATAACTTATCAGAGTGATAAATGACATAATGGAAAATCCTTTCGGACAAAACTTGAAAAAGAAATAACCTAGTACATGCCTAGTCCATAATGGACATTGCGTCCAACAAATGACAAACATGTAAGCTACATGCCATGAATGCTTATCTGATCATAATGGTATGAGATTCATCTGAGAATCACGAAGAAGGCTCCATGAAATCTCCACATAGTTTCATCAACACTTATTATTTACTTATGTTCCTAAACCATTAGATAACTAAATAAATCATGATAGGATCCATAGATAATACACATCATATAACCAACATATAGTGAGAATATTCAACATAGGAATCATGGAAACTCATCCATAATGTCACCAACATAATCACTACAAGTATACATGAATCATAATAGAAAAATAACTCTTATTAATATATGAAAATACCAACCAAGTCTGAAACTTCCATGTACCACCAGACCATATATTAGGATGAACAAAATCTCTCTTTCAGTCAATCACCCTTGTGCCATATTGTTATCAGGAAAACTAGTGTTTATTCAGAACTGCTAGTCCCACTAAGATGGGTAGCTATCTTAGAAACAAACAAACTAAAGTCACTTGTGTTTTCCTTTACGAGATATACACGAGAAAGAAGCAGAGAGTACCAACCTCAATCTTTTGCTTGGCTCCTTGCTTCTTTCCTTTCCCCTTTGACAGAATCTCGCCACTACTTCCTTGTCCCGCTTCAGAGAACACTTGTAGAGTCAAAGCAGCATAATACCATCAAAGCATAGAGATCTATCACTATAAACAACATAGGATCAGATATATATTGACCATACAAATGCATATATCAACACAATATTAAGAGATATACAAGAATATGGAGGAAAAATCAAATTGCTTTATTGATAGAAGTAGTAGAAGAGAGAATTACAACCACTTGGTCTGACCCAATGCCATCCTCCCAGCATGAAAGCCCTCTTCACCTCATACAAAGCAAGATCACCCAACAATGTCTTCAAAGAGAAACCAACAACAATTCCTTGAAAATTACAAAATTCTAGCCCCTGGATCTCTTGGATGAGGGATCCATATATAGATGTTTACAGGAGAGTGATTCAGCTTCTGGGATTTTGATTAGTGTCATTTCACTAATAGTTCTTGGTTCCACTTGGAGATTTCAAATCTCCTACTCATCCGTGGGCAAATTCAGAGAGACAAATGTCAAATGAGCAGTTTCTAGAAGATTCTCCCGTTTTCCACCTAGAAAATTGCTTTTTCCATTTGTCTACTCTCACCCATCACACCCTACAAAAGGGTTTTCTAGTATGCATCACACTTTTTGCATGTGGCAGGTGAGATGCATTGCACCCTTGGCACTGGGCAGTCTGTATGGTCTTGTTTTGACCAGTTCTGAGTAGTTTTTCATGGAGAACTTCTGGGAGATGATGTAATCAACTCACCTTGCTCCTTTAGGGTATGAAACAACACTTTTAGGGACTTAGAAGCCCTTGGTTTATGGACATGTATGATTGGGGTTCTAGTTCCCAAATATGTCTATAATAGTTGCCCCCTAAAGCATGAGGTCGTAGATCCTTTTTGATGTCGGGTGAAATGCTTTATAATGAGGATCTGAGGTTTTTCAAACTGGAAGGTGACCTGTAATAAGATACAATACCATACATTATCTTCATAATATTTTTCATGATCTAGCTAAGGTAGGCATTCCCATGCTCAACTTTGATAAATCCATTTTCATGTACATACGACAGACAACCGTCTGTGTGCAGACTGATGATTTTGGTAGAGCCATCATCCCTTAGTTTGGATGATTATTTGTGCAGCAATGATGTACATTTGATGTCTTTATTTTCCTGAATATATCGCAGCCCGAATGGATGAAACTAGATTCGAGGTATTCAAAACTCATTCAATCTTTGCCTGAAGTACAAGTCGGTCCATGTGAAAAGATTTCATGATGTCAAATATGGAAATACATCACCTGATTACCAGCCAATGATGTAAGCTATTAACAGGCATGAGAGGAATCACCGATGATGAAGATGAGCCTCAAGGTACTGCAATACAATTCACGTGGTGTGAATACATGAGTCGATGTCGAACACCACGCAAAATCTCTTGGTCAAAGGCATTAATGTAAACCTGTCGCCGGAAGTGAGAAACTTGCGATTGAGGCATGCAAGCTTCAAAGTACTTAAAGGGTTGTTCCTAGGTCGGCTTCTTGGATAATGAATTGATGTCGACAAGAAGTTACCCGTCGTAGGAGGGCGTTAATGAATCCCACATCTACGACACGAAACAGAGCAAATGATTTTGTAGAGGTGAAAACGATCTGATGATACAAGGTTCAGGGTGGCGGTCATGAAAGAATGAAGTCTGAAGGTATTGCAGTAGATGAGACACAAGCTGGTTAGGTGAATTCTCTGAGCAACTTCTCTTGGACATATCAGCGACACTAAAATGGATTAGTAGTGTTAACCCCAAAAGTGGATGGTATGGTCAACCAATGGTGATATGACCGGCGAACGGAATAACCCAACCCGACTCAATCATGGTGATGGAGTGAAAGTGTCATGTTCAACAACGACCTACTACCAATAAAGTTTCTTCAAGTTTTCTTCCCAATTTTCGCCAGTAATTTCTGACTAGTACCTCTTTATTTTTGTCAAGCTTGAGGAGGATAACATATGCTTGTTCTGTAATTTTCCCTTCGGGCAAACCCGTTGCTATGTTTTAATGAGCTTGGCGATAGTGAAACTCGCTCTTGTCTGAATGGACAAGTTTGTCGCTATTGTTTTAACGAGTTTAACGACAAGGATAACTTGGTCCTTTTCAATTTTAGAGAGTCTGAAAGGAACGAAAAGGAAACTCCAATATTCCTTTTTCGTAGTATAATCCCTTAAGTCCGAAAAGTATAAAAGAATGCGAAAGGGATGACTTTTCGATAGTTTTAACGAGCCAAACAAGACAAACGCTCGATCTTTTTGTGTAATAATCCCTCAGGTCCAAAAATATTAAAATCTAGAGGAGGGATGGAACTTCCAATCACTTTAATGAGCTGGAGAGGCCAATTTCTCGGCAATATTTTCATATTTTACGAGTCAGATGAAAAGAGCTTAAAGGAGACTCGTTTCTTGAGGAACAAGTGATATATTCGGGTAGCAGCTGGTTCCAGGTAAGGGTTCGAATTTTCTAATAACAGCAGTGTTAAGAAGATGGCTAATAGAATCGTTCGTTGCAGCTGTTCCTCAAAAGGGGTAAACAATCAAATGGAGGCGTATGATCGGCTAAAACAAAGTGGAGGTGATAGTAAGAACATGACCAAGGCTCAAAAGCTGATGATAATGTATTCACAATCGTTATTTACCAGAGGTGGGTTCATTTTTTAATGATATTAAACTCTGGTGGAACATATGCTCATTGCTAGGTTTATTTTTTAACGAGCTTGAACTTTGTGTAAAACTGCTCGTTGCTAGGTTTATTTTTTAACGAGCTTGAACTTCGCGTAAAACTACTCATGGCTTGGTTCATTTTTTAAATGAGCTTGAACCATGCGACAACATATGCTCAGATTCTATTTCATGTTTACACAAACTTGAAATGAGAAACTATGCTTGTTATAAGTTCACATGCCCCTAGCATAATGACGCAAATTGAGGTGCATGCGCCCCAAGCTTCATTGCATTCAACGGGGTGGTTGGAATGAAGGTTTACCTTCAAAATTTTTGAAAGACTCAACTTAGATTTTACAAGATCGTAATCAAAGACTCGATTTGGAAAGGGATTTGTTTAATTTTTTAATGAGGTTGACACAATAAAAGAACTATCCTCCTAATCCACCGTATTTACAGTATTTGATAGAAAGTAAAAAACTGAAGGATGATTAACATTGATGGAATAATCTTCGTGGTGATTCGGAAGATGGGAACAATGGTGGTAATCTTCCAATGGTACCTCTCCTATCATCATTGACAGAATGATTCCTTCGTCTGTAGAATGTACATGCGAACAAGGATATGAAGAGGTGTCATATTCCTTAGACCTATCTATCCAAACACTCGATGAGCATTGATTTGGGTTTTCTCCCTAGGCCAAGAAAATTGATTGCTACAATATTTCTAAAATGGCGATGATCCATGCTGACAAAATGTTCGGGAACCTTCTGAATCTTTTAGATATAGAAGATATCATATTACAGGTTTCCATCGTGGCCACTTCTGCCAGATTACTCTGAGGCGGTAGTGAAAAAGTACCCATAAATGTAGGGTCTTTTAGTAGGCCTACTTCGATATTTTGAAGTGAATGAGAGCTTCCATGGATCATCGGGATGCTTCCCGTAACTTGTGAACTATTGGGGAGAAAGGTTTGTTGGTCGACGATTGTAATTCCTCCTTGAAAAGGAAATGCAATCTTTCTAAAGTATGTCGACACAACAACGGCCATAGCATAAATCCAAGGCCTTCCCAGTAGGATGTTGTAATCGAGATTTCCATCGATAACTTCAACATCAATTTCTCTTGTTTTCCCCCCCAGTTCAACTTGTAAGTTACTCAAAATCCCGTATGGAGTGTATGTCTGTCCATCAAATGCTTTTAACGTCGTTGATGATCGTGACAAGGGTGGTGAGCCTAAAGTTTTCCAGCAACTCATTGACATAATACATGTAGATGCCTCCTCATCAATAATTGTTCGATGAATAGTTTTGTTGAGGGCTTTCACTTGAATGAGGAAAGCGAGTTGAGCTGGTAACTGAGGCTCATATCCTTTATGACTAAAGGCCACGAGATTGGAATCTGTTGGGTCAATCCCACCTATGGCTGATAATAGAGCCTATTTTTGGGAGGGGAAATTTTGTAGTACTTCAAGTGTTGACATAGCGGATGACGATTGGGCCAGGTCCTCTACTATATTATAATTCTATGTTGCTTTGGCACGAGGATTAAATGTCGATTTGTGTACTACTCCCTTTAGGGGTTTTATTGTAAGCTCAGGAATGATGGGTGGCAAAACTTCGGTCAAAGTTGTTGCCGAACTACTAGGTTGATCAGTAGCCTTGTTGTTCAATAGTTGTGGATTCCCGTAATCCTTATTCCTTGTCGATATCAAAGCATCATTTTGTTGTTTCAAGATGGAAAACATAAGTACTTGGGATGGGGAAGCATTGTCACTAGCAACCAGATTAGTTCCTGGTTTCGGAAATGGGTCAGTCAATATTGCTGAAGTCCTTGAATTCTTAAATATTTTCTTAACTTTAGCTTTATATGGACAATCTCTCGTTGAATGGTCCTCATCGCATATGAGGCATGGCTGACTAGGTTTCTTTTGCCCAAAAGGGTTCGCTGAAGATTTTTCAGGAGACGAATCTTCATGCTTCTTCTTTTTGCTCTTCCCTTTCTTCTTGACTCCTGATTGCTTTAGTTCTTTGCCTTTGTTGGTCGACACGACATTAACCTCCGAAGCTAGAAGTTCTTCATTTGCATTTTGACCAAAAATCTTACAGGCTTTCTTAGATGTAGCCTTTGTTGATTTCATGCTTGTCGTACCTATCACGCCATTGCCGACATGAGAGTCTTTGTTTAATTTAGGAGGAGGAGTAACGGAAAATTCTGGTCTGGGAGCATCAGGGATTTTGTCATAGAGTGTGCCAGACTGAGTATAGATCAAGTCTAGATATTGTGCACGAGCAATGACTTGCTCTTCAGTGACGACTCCTCCCTGTGCCACATCTTCTATAGTAGAAGGCAATAATGACTTAATAAACCATTCAGCTAGTAGCTGATCAGGAACATATGTTTTTACCATTCTACGATGATGTAGCCACTCATGAATATGATCAGATATGTGAGTGGCCGTCTTCTTCTTAAAGTTGGTAAGAAGCTCTGTTCTTGTTTCGTACCTTATTGTAACTGAAAATGGGTTAAAAAGGTGGTGGCAAAGGCACTGAAGTTATCAAATGAAGCTCTAGGCAATTCAATGTACCATTTTGTTGCCGGACCAGTCAACATTTGCTGAAAAAGGTGAGGCCTAATCGAATCATGATTTAGAGTGTTGGAGGAACACCATAGATGAAGGCCATCACATGATTCGACGGATCTTCACCTAGATTTCCATTAAATTTAGGAATATCTGACAGAAGTTTATGAGGAATCGCTGGCGACAAGAGGCATAAGCAATTGGATCGTTTGTTAGTTGATTTAGATCTGGTAGCTCTAAATTCGCCACAAAGGGCAACTGTTGATTCAAGTTCGGCAAAGCATACCCAGGATAAGATGGGATCGGCTGAGCATTGGGTCTTTGCATACCAGCATAATGCATTTGATGCTGATAACTTTGATAAGGTTGCTGGGCATAACCAATTTGGGATGATTGATGATAACCGTTTTGAATATATGGCTGCCCATTACTTGCAAAGTTTTGTTGCTCAGGTCCTTGGTATACTTGCTGGAATTGCGGTTGTTGATGTTGCACCAACCATGGTTGTGGAACCATTTGCTGTTGCCCAATATTGGATTTTTTACCAAGATGAGGGGTAATAGTACCCGTTTGAGCCTGAGTTGCTCCAGTTAAGGAGCCACTAACCAGTGATTGCGGTTGCGTTGTGGAGACAAGAGGCTGTTGTATTACGACCTAAGAAACTTGAGGCTGGCATACAATAGGCAATGCTTCTACTTGTGACGCTGTCACAATAGCTGGTGTAGTGGGGATATTCGACACAGGTAGACTTGGTTGCATTGAGTATACAATTCTTGGTTGTCGAGGCAGTATTGGCACCCAACCACTGGATGTGATTCCATTTTGACCTGAATTCGGTTGAGAAATCTCATATGGTTGTTCTCCCATAGGGAACAATGAAAGGGCATATTGCCCTCCATATGGCGGAAATCCGATGCTGATAGGAAAGATTGGCCTTTGGAGACCGGACTGCCCAAATTTATACTGTTGTGAAGGATCAATTTGCTGAGACTCAACATAAGAAATTCCAGATATTATTCTGGACGAAGAAACGGGAACAAACCATAATGTCGAAATAGTCCCGAGGTGGACTCCCTCTAGCAGTTGAGAGCTAGTTGGGATAGATGGTATTCCAGCGAACATCATCGGAGTGGTGGCAGGAGGTTCTGCTATCGCTGTATCAGATGACATAGTCCTATATGTCGATGGTTGTCCAGACATATCGAGTCTATTCAAAAGACTTCCTAGTGATTCTACAGGAACTCGCGATGAAGGGGTATTAACTTCTGAAGTAGAAGGATATAGGTTGATCCCAGTTCCAAAATGTGATGGAGTACTGGATGGAAGATCCTCCGTAATCTCTTCTATATCAATCAATCCAAGTGGAAGAGGTAGACCGTTAGGTCCATAAAATATTTCCGGAGCTGAAGAGGGTATAGATTTTGCAGCGACAGATGCTGGAGGGGTAACACCTTCCGAATCAACCCTAGATGGAGCTGCTTCAGGAATAGAAGTGTTTACTGCTACACTAGGATCAGTTCTAATGTCCTATTGTAACTGCAGAACCTCTTATGTAGAGGCAGGGATACCAGAAATGGTTAGAGTAATTGGAGTCTCAGAGGATGTTGAAACAAAAGTTTCAAACAAAACAGGAGACTTTGACCCAGTTAAACAAGTTCGCTTGGCCCGGAATGGCTTTGTTTCCAGAGTCAGAGAAGGTTGACTCGTCAGTCTCCACGAACGATGGGGTTTTGATTGACTTTCTTCCATGATTGCGATTATTTGATCAACTCAAAATAAGAGGGGAAAATGTTATTTCGTATTAAATGAATTTTAGACGCTTTGACACACCTTGCTTTTTCAATTTTTAAGATTCGAGAAAAAGCTAAAGATGACTCCAATCACCTTCGATTTTTAATGAGCCTGAAGTGACAAGTGCTCAGATGGACCTTTTCCTTTAAGGAGTCTGAAAAGGAATGAAAGAGACTACTCTGGAAATCTAGACAGAGGGATTACCAAACCAATCGCAAAACTACAGAATAATTTTTACGGTATGGCAGTCAATCTTCTCGAATGTTGTGTTCAGTGCATTGAGATCGATAAGGCAGTAGACACGGCTTCCTAAGCATAAAGTATATAGCCTATTGTGGTCTCCCAATACATACTCGATGGTACGTGGGAGCACAAGTCCGTACTGGCACTTATCGTCTCAAAGAGGAGGAATCACCCAACCTACGATGAAAGCAACAGTTACTAGGCTTTACGACACCGGAATATGTCTCTAGCCTAGACTTCTAGATGTTGTGCTCTAGGTTCCAAAGCATTTTTATGTTCATTGAATTTATTTTATAGTTGATCTTTCTTAAGAGGTATGCCTTTAAGATTCACCACGTGATGTAGATATACAAGTCCTAGATATGCAATCTATGATGATAAACAGTCGTTTACTCTTCTTTTTGCAATGAAAATCCTAGCTACTAAGGAAAGAGAAACGAAATCCTTTCAACATAGAGCAGAGAGCACACACTAGATGCACTGTCCTAAATCAAAATCAACAAGCAGTCTAAATGCAAATGCACATTAATGTATTTGTTTTCCACTTTCTTAATGTGTGAATGACAAAAAGGAGGCTAAGTACAAATCTGAATTATTTCTTCTTTCAAAGCGACAGTACTAATGATTTTCTTTTCCAAAAACGATAGGAAGGAAAAATGAACCTCTCCGATTTTGAATCAAAAACTGCTTTCGACAATTGAAATACTATAAAGTCAGATCAAATAAAAGAGTAATAGTGTAATTGACTATCAAAAAGAGGAGGATTATTTTCTTTAACAGAAAACGACACTTGTGACACTTTCAAATCAAAAGACGATAGTTCGATTAAGCTACTATTTTGTAAAGGAGAACTGTAAATGGCGAAAAATACATAAAAAAAATTCACAATTCTTTGTACAATGGAGGATGAATGATGCAAAGGAAGGGGGTTTCAACAGTGGTCTACTGATCACAGATAGAAAAACTCTTGAATAAAGCTAAAGACATTGAAGAAAAAACCAAAATATGGAGGCAAAAATAGTCTTATCTGATCATCGGACCTGTAACACAGGGAAATAAGGATGCATCCCACCTACTGCACACGGGAGGTGCGATGCATCTAGTCTGCCAAAAGGAGGCAGTGTGATGGTCTAGGAACAAGACTTTAACTTGGTTTTTGGTCATAGTTTGCAGCTTAGTTTAGGGATTTAGGCTGAGCTAATGATAGTCAGTAATTACAAAGTACAGGGGCTAATCTAATGAGGTTACTTGAGCTACCTCTAGGGCACTTAGAATGTTTGCAAGTCAATTGTTCAGTTCATAAACAAACCCGGAGATTGACTGAAGCAGTGTTGATCTACTTTTCACTTACATAGCAAATGCAGTTCGAAGGCTAGCTGGCTTAACTTCAAGCTCTATCTGTGGTTTATGAATCAAACAAATAGAGACAAGCAATCAAACTATTCGCTTCCCCAGTGGAGTCGCCATTTTGTTATCAGGAAAACTAGTTTCTATTCAGAACTGCTAGTCCCACTAAGATGGGTAGCTATCTTAGAAACAAACAAACTAAAGTCACTTGTGTTTTCCTTTAGGAGAGATAGAAGATAAAGAAGTAGAGAGTACCAACCTTAGTCTTTCACTTGGCTCCTTGCTTGCTTCATTTCCCCTTTGACATAATCTTGCCACTCCTTCCTTAGTTGTCCCGCTTCAGGGAACACCTGTAGAGTCAAAGTAGCATAATACCATCAAAGCATAGAGATCTATCACTATAAAAAACATAGGATCAGATATATATTGACCATACAAATGCATATATCAACACAATATTTAGAGATATACAAGAATATGGAGGAAAAATCAAATTGCTCTATTGATAGAAGTAGTAGAAGAGAAACTTACAACCACTTGGTCTGACCCAGCGCCATCCTCCCAGCATGAAAGCCCTCTTCACCTCATCTAAAGCAAGATCACCCAACAATGTCTTCAAAGAGAAACCAACAACAGCTCCTTGCAAATTACAAAATTCCAGCCCTTGGATCTCTTGGATGATGGATCCATATATAGATGTTTACATGCGAGTGAGTCAGCTTCTAGGATTTTGATTAGTGTCATTTCACTGATAGTTCTTGGTTCCACTTGGAGATTTCAGATCTCCAACTCATCCCTGGGCGAATTCAGAGAGGCAAGTGTCAAATGAGCAGTTTCTAGAAGATTCTCTAGGTTTCCACCTAGCAAACTGCTTTTTCCATTTGTCTACTCTCGCCCATCGCACCCTACAAAAGGGTTTTCTAATATGCATCGCACTTTTTGCATGTGGTAGGTGAGATGCATCACACCCTTAGCACTAGGCAGTCTGTATGGTCCTGTTTTGACCAATTCTGAGTAGTTTTTCGTCGAGAACTTTTGGGAGATGATGTAATCAGATGACCTTGCTCCTTTAGGGTATGAAACAACACTTTTAGGAACTTAGAAGCCCTTGGTTTATGGACATGTATGATTGGGGTTGCAGTTCCCAAATATGTCTATAACACATATTCTAAACATGAATGTGGGATCTCATGGATTAAACCAATACAAAACCAAAATAGGCCTTCTAGAGGCTAAACCACAGTGATTCCACCTATACAGTCAGACATCACTAATACCAACCATATCGGTCTCTACCCAAGCTATCTAAGGTGCCAGAAACTAGTAACTCAATCCACAACCTTTGAGTTCTCAAGAGAATTTGTCTAACTAGATCCAGGGACTAGTAACTTAACCAAACAATGGATCCATAGCATTTTTCACAACCTAGGTTCCAGGACTAGTAACTCAACCCATGTTTTTCTATGGCTGCCATAGCATTTGTTCCAACCCACATCCATAAGGAACATGAACACCAATAAAAAAAGCATCAAGTGGAAAAACCCACAACACCATGGTTACCTAGGAAATGGAAAGGAAAGGCTAAAACCATTGTCACTCTAGGAAAATATCCATGCCAATGACAACACATAACTAGAAAATGACATGCATATGCCATGCTTACAAAAATCAACAAGGAAATCACACATGCAACCTATTACCTGCAATGTAATCCATTTGTAGCTTCTAGTCCAATCGTTCCCTTGAACTTTCCTGCTTTCCTTTGCCTTCTTTCTCCAAATCCAATGTATGCCAAAGTGTTGCAAGAAAACCCCAAGAATGCACTAAGTGTCCAATAGTATAAGAGAATAAGAGAATGAAAATGAGAGCTCCAAAAATGAACTAACAAAGGTTGTGAACTGATCCTCAGAAGCCTTTTTATCATTATGTCCTCAATTTTCTTCATTTTTCTTTCAATTTCTTTCTCATGCAAATTTGTGTCTCGTTAACTTACTATTATCCTATTTTCCTTTATTTTCATAAGTAAAACTATTATTATTGCCACTTTTCCTTTGCTAATTCCTTTTCCAACTTCCATAGCCACTAATTAATCACAAGTGATAGCCATTACTACGTTTTTCCAAACATTTAGCTCGAAATACATGTCCCATGAACTTGGTCTGATTTTATTTACATGGAAAATGAGCGAGGAGATATTACAAAACCCTCCCCCTTGGGGGAACATCATCATCGGTGTTCTATGACACCTATGAAGAACAACCACTAAAATAAAACATACTGCCCATGGAGCTTTATAACACAACTTGATGCAGTATTTACAATGCGAAACTACTCCAGACCATGACCAAAATGAAAAACATCACAAGCATACCAATTATTGGAAATTTATAATGCAACTCATTGCCGAATCCACAACAAAGTCCATATATACATATACATATGCCAAAACTCATTTTTTTGAACTAGTAATTAATGAAGGATATAAAGCCGAGATCTGACTAGTCATCTCCCAAGTAGCTTCATCGGGACCAAAGTGCTTCTATTTCACTTTAAACTACTTGATTTCTTAGTTCTATAGGATTAATAATTTCTACTACAATATGCATTGTGGTTATAGATGGAATTCTCCCTCTAGTTACACCCAGAATACAAACTAGTCAATCACATGATGGACATCCTGGACATACTTCTTAAGTAATGAAACATGGAAAATATCATGGAATTTCACTATTGGAGGTAGTGAAAGTCTATAGGCCATTGGTCCAATCCTCTCAATGATTTTGAAAGTCCGGTAATATTGAGGTGCTAGCTTGGCACATGATCCAATCCTGAAAGATATCTTCTTGGGCTTGATGTGAAAATACATATGCTCCCCAACCTGAAACATCTTAAATACCCTATGCTGATATGAATAACTCTTCTGGCTATCCTATGTTTCCTTTAGATTTATTTTGAAAATGTACCTTTCCTGTTCCACCTATGCTAACATATCTGGTCTAATCAATATCGTGTCCATTGGATCACTCTAGCTGAGAGGAGTATTAAAACTCTACCCTTAAAGTGCCTCAAATGGACTCATCTTCAAGGACTCTTGATAACCATTATTATAAGTTAAATATACCAATGGAAAATATTCTTCCTGCTTCCTCTACTAATGCATGACAAACATCCTCAACATGTGTTCAAGAATCCTATTGGCCCTCTTTGTCTGTTCATATGTCTATCGATGATAAGTTGTACTAAAGGGTAACTTTGTCGCCAAACCTGCAAGCAACTCCTTCCAAAACGTGGAAGTGAACTTGGCATCTTTGTCTGATATGATATTCTTGGGAGCACCATGCAATCTCATTATATCCCCGATAATGATCTGAGCTACCTCACTAGCTGAATTCATAGACTTGACTGCAATGAAGTGAACTACATTACTTAACTTGTCTAGCACAACGATGATGGAATCATGTTGTATCAATGCCCTCAGAAATTCTTTAATGAAGTCCATTGAAATAACCTCCCATTTCCATTCTAGAATCAGAATTGACTGCAATAGACCACCTAGATGCTTACACTCTGATTTTACCTATTGAAAGTTCAAACATCCCGCGACAAACTCAAACACATATTTCTTCAAGCTTGGCCAATGATAGAATTTTGTTAACTATTGTAATTTTATTCTAATATCCTGGGTGACTTGAATATGACTTGACATGAGACTCCCTCAAGATAAGCTTCTTGAGCTCACTTTCATCTACTGCATAAATTGTTATGAAACCAGCAAACAAAAATATATAAAAGATAGATCAATGACCTAGAAATCAGGGTCTTCGAGGGGGAAACCTCCTTTACATTACAAAAATGAACAATTATTAGATGATACAAATGACAAAACCTCCTTTCTATATATATGAGTCTAAGGGGTCACAATATAACCAAAGCCAACCTAACAATAATAATATAAGGGCACAAAATTATCAATAATGGGCTTCTATGGGGCACAATAATAACAGTATGGGGACAATATGGGCACAAAAATAACAATAAAACACATATTTCATTAAATATGGAAGTATTCAGTGGATCTAGAATTTAGAACTTTAACTAAATTAAGTTTTTTCAAAATGAGGAATTAGAAAGTCACTTAATCCACTAATTTTAATGTAGATATTCACCATTTTTGTGTAAAAATTATCATGATAAACTTTATAAAACAAATTTATATAAACTTGCTAAAAAAAATATTTCACATTTTAATCTTGGATTCCTTACATTATCTATTTTAATATTTTTTATGGTTTATAGTAAAAAATAAGTTTGTTAAGGTTATTTTATGAAAATAATGATGCATATGTTACTATTATTAATCCATTTAATTATAATCTGATATAGTAAATATCATGTATGTGAAAAGTCATGATTATTACTAAGGTAGTGTTGGCACAATTTAAAAGTCTATCACCTTTGCAACACTAGTTATATTATGGTTGAAGATTAAAAAACCCTCAAAGCATCGAGTTTATACTCGTATTAGAATTAAATTTCAATATATTTGTGACGGTACCAACCTTTTTGATTGTTTAACTAAACAAAATTATGATGATATTGAAACACTTCTTTTAATGCTTTTTCAGCATAACAATAAAATTCGAAATAACTTTTAATAATATCTTTTTATCTCCTTATTTACCATAGTTGGTCTTAGTGGATGATAATCATCATTATCACCATCATAATTACATACTATTGTAGAAAGTTTGCACCATTTTAGAGTTGAGGAGAAAAATAAATTTATGATCAAATTAAATGTTGAATGTGAGTAGTAGCATAATTTATTTTTATTTATTAGTTGTACGCTTATGTTAATAAAGAAGTTGATTAAGGCTCGCTTTATGAATAATAGATTAATATGCAAGATATATATTAAGTATAAAGTTATTTAATGACAAATGAAATTTTTGGTAATGTGTCCAATATATACCATTATTTAGAACTTTAACTAGATTATATTTTTTCGAAA
The DNA here is from genome assembly GCA_031772625.1 of Pinus tabuliformis. Lineage (NCBI taxonomy): Eukaryota > Viridiplantae > Streptophyta > Pinopsida > Pinales > Pinaceae > Pinus > Pinus tabuliformis. The sequence continues at coordinate 339,188,584 of CM062814.1, read as the reverse complement.
TGAGGAATTAGAAAGCCACTTAGTTCACTAATTTTTATATAGATATTCACCATTTTTTGTGTAAAAATTATCATGATAAACTTTATAAAACAAATTTATATAAACTTGAAAAAGAAAATATTTCACATATTAATATTGGATTCCTTACATTATCTATTTTAATATTTTTATGGTTTATATTAAAAAGATAAGTTTGTTAAGGTTATTTTATGAAAATAATGATGTGTGTGTAACTATTATTAACCGATAATCCGATATAGTAAATATCATGTATATGTTGATTTACGATTATTACTAAAACAATGTTGGCACAATTTAAAATTCAAATAACTTTTAGTAATATCTTTTTACCTTCTATATACCATATTTGGTCTTAGTGGATGATAATCATTATTATCACCATCATCATTACATACTATTGTAAGAATTTTGCACCATTTTAGAGTTAAGGAGAAAATATTTTTTTAGGATCAAATTAAATGTTGAATATAATTTATTTTTATTTATTATTTGTACTTTTATGTAAGAAACGAAGTTGGTTGAGGCTTACTTAATGAATAATATATTAATATGCAAGCTATATATTAAGTATAAAGTTATTCAATGACAAATGATCATAGTAATGTGTCCAATATATACCATCATAGATCCATTTTAAGTGCAGATGTAGGGATCAAATTTCAAGTGCAAACACATTTAGAGTGAAAGATACAATGTGCTATTTTTAATTGTTGAAACTACATTTTTGAAAGCTAAATAGAGTATATATACGAACAAATAATAATTTTAACCATAAGAATTATATATATATATATATAGATATATATGAAGTTGATATTGACATAAATTAGTTAACATAAATCTTCAATAGTTACTTTTGAAAATTATAAGATTTAAACCTCTGATTCACACATTTTTTTTTACTTCTAATTACTTTACAAAATATTCTTTTTTTATATTTTTCTATTTAGAACATAATTTTTATTTTAAACGGGCACAGACGGATAGACAAACTTACACATCCCCCCATATTGGGCTGTAAAATGAGCCTCTCGTCTCAATTGCTAATCATTTTAATGATCAAAATCAATCATGAATTAGAATAGTAACAAAGTAGTACAATTTGATTATTTTCAAATACAACAAGAAAGAGAGAAAAATGATTAAGATATTTATTACACATGTTTAGTTTTTATCCCTGTAATGTTTAAGGATACTATATTGAAAAGAACATATTAACATTCATCTAAAACTTAAATTCCTTACATTATTTCTATTACCATTAACATTTATATTTATGTATTAAATATGACCATGAATACTAGATTGTGTAAAAAAAATCTTACCTATAAAGTTATTTAACAATATATTAATATTGTTTTTCTTACTATTATTGACCATTTTAAATTGACACTAACTACTTTTCCTAAGTTGAGTACAAATTAATTATACTAGTATAATGTTGGCACCACTTCAAAATCTATAAGTAGAAATATTTTATAATTCTAGTTGTGTTGTTCAATGATCAAAATAATTTTTTTATAAATTAACATGCAACAAAATAGGGAATTTGATTATATCAATTATAATAAGGAAAATTAAGGAAAACTCACCTCAAACATTATATCAAGCATCTAGCATTTATTCATTAAGAGTTTAAATGGTTTATATTAAATATAATACTAATTAGGTACCCCACTGTTGTTTTAATATAACAAGTTTAGAAGATGTTTTTAGGTGCATTATTGAATTTTATTACGCATATTTGATATGGTGAGAAGTCATGCTGGTCAAATAAAGCTTTGAAAACTTAAATATTTTATGGCATTGTCATGTAATTTGTATAACACATGATTACATTGAACTATTAAATAATATAAAACTCCTTCAAAAAAAATATGAAGATAATATTTATACAACAAATATGGGAAAATGTGTCTGAATGTATATTAATAGATCCTCCAAAAAAAAATTACATTTATGTATCATATAAACCTACTCTTAAGATAATCGCTCAAGTAGATCAAGAATGGCTTCTACACCATATTTATTTATCTTGGTCTTCTTGCAATGTTCTTTCTTTGGCATCCATGCCCGCACTATGGTATTAATTGGAATAGAGCCAAGTTCTTTGTCATCAGGATTTGGTACCCAATATTGCTCTAAAAATTTTCCATTGTATTTCCCTGACATAGGCTTCCACCAGTCAACCTTTACATGAAGATTCTCACTTTCATTATCCCTAAAGATATTTGAGATGGATTTTGCCATCCAAATCATCTCACCTGCATCCTCATTTCCTGATCTAACTAGCAACATCTTTCCTTTCTCAACATCAATCATCGGATTGAATGTTGGCTTTGGCTTGTTGCATTTGGGTCCAACATATATTGGTTCATCTATCGCATTATCAAAATCTCCATCCATAATACTTGAGATTACTTGGAGTGCATTACGATCAACATCAACAATGTGCCTTGTCTTGGGCCAGAGATCCTCAGAAGATGAATCATTTCCATCTATTATTCTATGATCATTATAGATTCCATCTAATGTATCAAGAACTTTTTCCCAATACACCACTTTATTTTTCCATTCCTCTGTAACAATTGGTGAATCCTCATTCCCAATAGTGTCTTTCCACATTTTTATGTATGATGTTATCCCTTCCTTTAGTTCTTTTAAATAGACATCATTCTGTTTGGAAGCTAAGAAAGATGGCTTCCCTATGAGAATTATAGGTCGACCTTCATCATCTATATTCCATAACTCAACTGGTTCTGACCACTGAGAGTCTCTAATTGATTCTTTATACCTTAGTACTGGAACATCATTGAGTATAAGAAATTGGAAGTATTGAACATTAAGATGTCCAACTAGTGCATTTTTTCCCTCCTTAATGTATCCACTAAGGAAACTTTTGAAGTCATAGACCTTGTCAATAAGTGTAGGTGGAAACACTCTATTTTCTTCAATTATGCGATATGTATCCATCATTTCAGGTAAAGAATAAATATCTTTACTTTTTAGGTTGGAAGACATTCTTCCATAGGTTCCATCTATGTCTTCATGGGTGTGCCCCACAGGCAAGAACCCAACTTCAATAGTGATGAAGACACCAAGTGCAGTTAAAAGTGATAGAAACATGAAAAGATAGCGATTCTTATTATCACTTGCTGCATTGTCCAACTGTAACAACAAATGTGGAGGAAGAGGTTTAAAATCAACATTTTGACTTTTTGAACTTCCATGAGATATAAAATCATCCTTGTACCCTTGACATTTTGGGTGAATAGAGGTGTCAAGTAATGCATTTGTAAGTGGGTTTCTTGAAATTCCACTTTCATAAAGTAGACCACCATACATATCCATTTGTGGGTCTTCAAGGTCCCTTAAGCACTTTGCAAGGGATGTAATAGTAAATTGTGATCCCATATGGACAAATGGTAAGGAGAAATGACCAAAACCTCCCGCCTTATGCCCATGTGTAAGCATACCTGTCAATGACAAACCCAAATTTGTTCCTACAACAGATTTTGATTTGACACGTAGCCTTGGGATTGATGTCTTTGTTTTGTCCATTTTATCATGGATAATGCTCAAATACTCCTTTGGAAACCGCTCTGACATAATTCTATGGGCATAGTAGCAATATCTTCCACACATAACAATCTTGTTATGTTTCGTCAACCTACCTCGTGCCTTTTCTTCCAACTCTTTTGTAGTTGCTGACTTCATTTGTGCTTTCAACACAATACATTCACTGCATTTACTGAAGTTGGTGTTCTTTGAAAATGCCACATTTCGAAACTTAGTATTCCAGATCTTGCTCATTGTTGGTTGTGATATTGATGGGTAATTGAGCTTTTGAAGAGCCTCATTGATCTCTTTTAACAAAGAATTTTGTGTGTAAGTCGAAGGAAGCAGTCTTAAAGGAGCAGATGTTCCATCTTCTTCAACTTGACGTGTTTGATTTGGTGAAAAATCTGAATTATCCATTACAATTTTGTGCAATATTTCTATAGCTGCCACTGTGTGAGCTCGTGCTTTGCATGTGTTGGTGTTACCATGAATAGCTTTGATCTGTCCATGTTGGAAATAATGTTGGTAGTTATAGAATGTGCTTTGAGGAATTTTATGTATCTTATACCATGCTTTATTACAAATAATATTCCCATTAAATCTCATGTCCTTTACATTTCTAGCAATAGGTGGTAGGCCATGGCCATGGCCATGGCCGCTTGACATCACTGTGTTTGACATGAGTGAATTCAAGAAAAATTCTCTAATACCATTTGTATTTATTTGTCTCATACCCCTTCTAGCACCTACAATGGCCTTCCTATTGACATGTTGAAGACAATCTTTTCTACAACATACATCTACTGCCAAAAGTCGAATTTCTTTCTCTTCATCTATTTTTGTTTGACATTTTGCAGTTTTTTTTGTAGCCATAACTCGTTTAATCCTTTTATATGGCCTTGTTACATTCATATCAATTGAGTTTCTATCTTTTTCATTACAAAGGTACCCATCCCATTTGTTTAAGGGATTTGTGTCCTCTATAACATCCCATATCACCATTTCTTTGGTTGGTTCCTTGAACTTTTCCTTGACCCTTAATATCACACCTTTGTTGTCCACCAACTTATTTATTGGCCATCTAACCAAACAATGTATAGACTTATCTCCAATTTTGCATATCTCACAATTTCCATCTATCTCTTCTAGAAAAACACCAAAATCCATTTCACCTAGTGTTTCACCCTCAACAATGTCATCCTCGCGGACATGAACTAGCATTCCTTTGGCAATGCACATGCTTGTTCCCATGCATTCATGTGTAAGAGAAACCTTTGCACATATGAATTTAACCCTATCTTGGGGAATATTTATGGCATGATCATGACAGTGAGGCTCCAAATCTGATTCTCGCCAAATTTCATAAGATTCTAATGCACCCCCAAGTGTATGCTCAAACCCTGTTGGATGTGGTAGAGGAACATTATGTTTTAACACCTTTTCAATTTTAACCACTATGCATCCTTTCTTTACCATCTTTCCATGCACTTTATGCCCAAGCTCTGTATTGAATATGGAGCCCTCGCCCACCTTCACTCCATGTTGTAGAAGATTTACCTTGTCTCCAATAGAAAATGTAGAAGAAACATTTGTACCTATAAACAAATGTAAATAATGTTAGTATTTACTCAAAAAAAGAACATTTATTATAGTATCAAAAATATATAACACATGCTTCAATATTTTGATTTACCTATGTGGTGTCTCAAATCCACAATCTTCCATGGATGTATGTCCCCTTCATTAACATCATCATCAATCAAATGTGGTTGAATGAGATCAATTATCAAAATTGCAACATAACCAACATTAACCTTTTTTCCAACATAATAAGTTCCAGACTCTGCAGATTCAACCCTTGCTAGCCCAATGACTTAATCATAAATAAGGAGATCAACATAGTCCCCTTTTTCCAAAATTATATTTTCCATTGTAGCTTGCATCAATTCTGTAACAACAATTACATCGTAACTTGTAATTAAAAGAATGAACCGTTTAAAGTGTGACTTTATATTTCCCCAAAAACACACAACTTCCGAAAAAGTAATATAAATGCAAAAATAAAAATATTATGGTTGTCATGTTGTATGTAATGAAACATTGTTTCCTCAAATGAAAGATAACAATCAATATCATTCCTTCTACTACAAACATAAGCATATTGCTAGAAGCAACATTACATGGTCAAATAAATCTAGCACATGCTAGATTTCCTTCTAGCACAAACACAAACACATTGCCAATAACAATATTCTAAGGCGAAGGAAATCCACCACATGCTAAATTTTCTTCTAACGTAAATAGAAGCATATTACTCACAAAAACATTTCAAAGTAAAAGAACTCTTACACATTCTAGAGTTTATTGTAGCACAAACACAATCACATTGCCAAAAATAACATTGCAGTGTAGAAGATATCTAGCATACGGTTGATTTACTTCTAGTACAAACAAAAGCACATTGGCAACAATAACATTGTAGGGCAAACAAAAGCCAACAAAATCCAACAACTTCTATCACAAACACAATCACATTTCCAACAACAATGTCGCAAGGTAAAATCAATTTAACGCATGCTAGCTTTACATGTAGCATAAATACAAGCATACTACCAATAACAACATTTTATGTCAGAAGAAATCTAGTGCATGCTATATTTCCTTCTAACACAAACAAAAGCACATTACCAAGGTGAAAGAGATCTAACACGTGTTATATTTCCTTCTATAATAAACAACCAAATTGAAAACAACAACATTGCATAGCAAAAGAAATCTAACACAACTTCTAGCCCAAACACAAGCACAACATTTCCAATAACATTGCCAAAGTGATGGAAATCTAACACTTGCTAGATTTCCTTTTATCATAAACAACCAAATTGACAACAACACTATTGCAAAGCAAAAGAAATCTAGCATAGTTTCTAGCCCAAACACAAACACATTTCCAATAAAAATATTGCAAGGTGAAAGAAATTTAACGCATATTAGCTTTACATGTGGCACAAATACAATCATACTACCAACAACAACATTGCATCCCAAAAGAAATCTATTGGGTGTTATGTTTATTTTTAAAACAAATCAACAAAGTGTAATGGTGATTATTTGTTGTGAAGACCCATATGAAAAGTGGCGTAATGCTAATAAGACCAATGCAGCTACTGCAGGATACCCACTCACCTTTCCCTTTATCCTACAAAAAAACTCCGAGGTGTGAAATCCTTTTTTTGTCGAGTGTTTGCTTGTAAGAGGGGAAAGTAATGAATAATTCTTCCTGCTAGAATATATTTATTTGGGGAAAACAGGGTGAAAAACATGAAGCCTCATCACTTCAAAATTTGTGTTTCCTTGGGGGGGTGGTTGTTCCTCTAATGGTTGATTTCTCGTACTAATTAATGTTTCCTTTAGTTGACACATTTTTCCTTCCACTAGGTTGTCAACAGGAAGCTTATTATAAGAGAATATTCATCTATTGTGCTCCTTCCAAATTTCCCAAAGGATGAAACCTCGAATGAAATTTCAGGTAAGGTTCACCACCTCGTTTTTTGTATAATGCACCCGCCATTTCTTTATTGTTTCTTGTATGCTCTCTCGACTTTGGTTTCTTTATCTAAATATTGAGGCTAATTAGTCCCATAGTGCCTCCATATAGTTACAGGTGTTGAGTAAATGATTAAGCCTCTCTTTTGTGTTTTCGGAGAGGAAACACGAAGAGGAACCTATAAATCCTCTCTTTATAACTTTGTCTTGAGTTAGGACCTTCTGGTGTAAAATCAATGACATGAAAATTTAAATTTATGGCCAATGTGGCACCATCCAGTTTTCTCCACGATGGATCATTTGTACCAGTATATCCCTCACTAAGATAAGCTTTGACTTCCTTGAGATTGAACTCCACATCTTCTTTTTTCCCCCATTTGAGTTGGTCTTGTTCATTATTGAACATAATTCTTAATTTTCTTAGTTCCTCTGTTAGATACTGAATAGCTAAGTCATTCTGGGTTGGCCGTTGAAAGATATTAAAATTCCATTGCCTCCATTTGTTATTTTCTAGTCCTTGATCCTAGAATTGGTAGAATTCTCTATACTCTTATATTTATGTGCTTAGTTTGAAGGGATGTCATTCCTCCCTGCATAACTTAGCTTGTTTCTACCACGCATCATCCCAAAATAGCGCCTCCTTTCCATTTCTGATTTCCCAGAATAGTGTTTTTGCATTATACCTCTTTTATTCCATGCTAAATTCCAAATTGCCAACCCCTGAGTGGAACTTGATAACCAAACTAACTTTTTTGTATGGAAATTAGGTGCATATTTTGATTTCCAAAGCCTTTCCCAAGGTGATGACCCCCCTTTTAACCATCTCCACCATAATTTTGCTCCATTTTATTTGTTGGTTACCTCTGGATCTTGAAGACCTAGCCCACCTGCATCTTTTGGTTTGCACTCTATTTAAGGCCACTAGCGCCCATTTTCGTTTCACCTCTACCCCTCGCCACAAGAAGTTCCTTTGGATGTCCCAGATCTTTTGGGAGAAGGGAGGATAGATAACATATACCTTGGAATAGCTTGTAGCACTGTGTTTGTTAGAATCAGATGACCACCCAGGTTTAGGGCTTTGACATTCCATTGTTTCACCCTATCCTCAAGGCTTGATACAATTTTTTCCTAATTGGAGTTCTTCTAGGCTTGCACCATTAGAGGGACCTCAAGGTACTTTGATGGGAGGGATTTAAACATATATGCCCTGGTTTTTTACCTCTGCATGGTGTAAATATCTTGAAAATATGCTTTTAGATACTCTTTCAGAGATATTACTACATCGCAGTAATCCATTTGTATCTATTTTGCAAAATATTAAGCATTATATTTTGCTTAAACGGAATATATTGTGGGAACTTTCTATACAAATTGATGAGCATTTTGCACAGCACGGCTGAAAGAGAAGTCCTTATGATCCTAACCTCTACTGCAAAGATCAAGGGGGGATATTGTGATCATCGTTGTGTATGTCGATGACTTAGTAATCACAGGCAGTTATGAGAAGAGAATTTTGGCAAGATTTGAAAAGGTCCTTTGACATGACCGATCTTGGTCTATTGCATTAGTGTCTTGGTTTGGAGGTGTGACAAACACATCACCGGATATTTGTATATAAAAGAAAATATGCCAAGACACTTATTGAGAAATCCCATATGAATGGTTGTAAGCCCATGCAAACTCCCATGGAACCAGACCTAGTAGGAACCGCACCTCTTATCATTCAAGTGACACGTAAGTTACAATGTGGCACACAAATAAGTAAAGTAACATGGAACTGGCACTTGCCCCCATTAATCCAACGCATTCAAAAACATCTGGAGGTGTTGAAAACCATGGAATTCACCTTAGTTCAGTGGTTTTCAAATGTGTTGGTGGATAGGGTGGAAAATAAAGGGGTAGATAATGTCCATTTGCTCACCGACGTGATGTGCAAGTTTTCAGAGGGCTAGCTAAAGGAGGAAAGCCAAAGGTTGGCAGAGAGAGATCACTCCACGCCATTAAGGCAGGTTGATAGAGAAGGGGTGGGCCCGAATCAGGACAGTGATCTACCAGTTCATACGAACAAATAATCCTTCATTATGGACATACTTAGGAAACGAGAAGGGGTATGTGTTTGCAATACAAGGATAGAGTGATGGTTAATCATGGGAAGGAGAGGATTTCCCCCATAATAGATTGTTAGTGTGATCGTCTCATTAATAGGAGATGTGGCAAGAGGAGTGGGAAGGTACGAAATCAAGAGGGGAAACATACAAGAGCAAGGTCAGGGTGATTATGATTTTGAACAAACCGCTGGCAAGGGAAAATGAGAGGAAGGACGTCCACAAGTACACACGAATGAACAACAACATCGCTATCAGGTCAGAGTTACTAAAAATTGAGAGGGAAAGTACTCAAATATCGGCGAGGCAAGTCTCATCTGGGGTGTCATCTTTAAATCATAGCTAGGGAGCAAGCTTCATCGACATAAGGCAAAACACTGAAAGGTGGTGTAATTGTGAGTTGGTGATAGTAATTTCTATGAGGGAAATTCAGTTATCAGGGAGTGCAATGAGTAAGAGCTAAAGTGATGCTAGTAGGCCAAGAGGTAGTTCCCGCGGATGCTCAGGGCTTTGAGTTTTGCAAACAGACATGCATGGAGGAAGCAGCGGAGGTTGTTGCTAAACAGTCACACAAAAGGGAAGGATATAGTGGAAATCTGGGAGAGTGAGGTTCGAAGACATTGTAGGGCTATCTTTGATGGTAGAATAGAGGAGGAAGGAGATTGGATCATCAACACAGGGAAATCCAAAACATAGATGACTGTGTACCAAAAGACCTTGGAGACCGCTTGGCATGTCAAGACTCTGGTGGAAAAGCTGCAAGCAGAGGCAGCAGAGTAGAGGAAAAAGAGGCAACTCGAGATAGAAATCGAGTTAAAATCTATAGACCAACGCCTAAAAGGAATTGAAAAGGCTCTCAAGGGTTTGGTTAACATAGAGAAATTGCATGTTGGCAGAATTGGGGATCTTAACAAAATGTTCTCAATCTATCTAAATTATATCGATAATGTGGATATATCGATGGGTGTAGAGATAGGAGATTTCGCCCGTTTGAGGAAGTATCGAGTTCGAGAGGCTTGCGCTGCAGGCGGCTGTCCACTGGCAACCCTAGAGGCTCCAGCGACAACCCTTGTGGAGGACCCAACAATGGGGCCAACGACGATAACAACTCCAAGCAAATAATATTGTGTTAGTTGATCATGGCATCGACCAATCTTTTGTTTAGTTTTGTGTTATGTTTATATAGGTAGTATTGTAGTTATTTTGTCAAGTTTAGGTC